>OX439384.1:9586408-10097750 GCA_949319315.1 Zelleria hepariella
TAGGATGGTATAGCTGGGTAAACCTATTTCATATAAAATAGTGCCCATTATCCCGATGGTGTTACAAAATAAAACAATAAATTGATATTTTTGCCTGCACTGTTAGCAAGTAGTATCTACTACAAATACACAAATGCAATGTTCATAAGCACTTTGATTCTTTAGAGACTGTTCTCTGCTTCTTTTAAATGATGGTCACAATCCTTAGCGTTGAGGGAATGACTGGATGGATGAAGACTTTGAATGAAGAAAGAAACTGTGAGTTGTGAGCAAAGCTACGGGTTATTTGGCTCCATAGGCATTGACCTTGTCTTTCTTGTAGATAAGACCTTGCATAGAGAATAGAGACCACAAGCCAGATTGTCCGATAACAGCCCAAGTAGCCTGAAAGCAGTGGTTGCGTCTGGCACAGGATCATGAGCGGTGGTGTGAGCAGTGGGTATCAACAGGGTGATGATGATGATATAGAATAGTGTAGTTTTTGTGAACCCTAATCCAGGTAATTTATGCATGGGATCAAAATCATCCACACTAATCTATAAGTTTAATTAATGCTTATGATCCAATTTCCTTTATTTTCAGTACTATGCAGAATGCCATGCCGTGATCTACATAGTAGATTCTTCAGACAGAGAAAGAATATCAGAGTCAAAGGAAACCTTTGGTATGTTATCTGTAGACTTAATTGACTGAATCAAAAAGTATCCATAGTTTAGCATTTTTGCGTCGACTCGCCTTTTTGGGATTACCCAGATTTTGTGTAAAAGTCACTTTTTAATGTTATTTTTTCTTGCTAACCAATGGAAATAAAAAACTACAACGTTTAAAAAAAAACATTACTGGTTGAAAACAATATTCATCTTTTTACGAAACGATCTTCTATTATGCAAATTGATGATGGGGCCTATGATACAGCGAGCTTGCCTAGTAGAAGTCTGAAAAAAAAAGGTTTCTGAAGAAACATTTTCATCGCCCACAAAAATGCGACCAATACTATTGTAAACTAGAGACACGTATCTATAAATTCTACCCTATGCCCGATACTTGATATAATGTGGGTATGGTTTTCATACAAATGTGCCCAATGACCTAAAACATGTTTATTTCTCGCCAGCTTTTCCCGGCATTCAATATTCCATTATTTGCAGACAGGATGATAGCCTCGGAGCACCTGTCCGGCGTGCCCTTACTGGTGCTCGCGAACAAACAAGACATTCCTGACTGCATGGGCGTTCACACGGTGAAGCCCATCTTCAATCAAAATGCGCATCTTATTGGAGCTAGAGACATTATGCTGATGGCTACATCCGCTCTCACTGGGTAAGCCACCGGCCAACCTACACATCACTGATCTACACGTACACAAGACAGAACGTCGACCCTTACATGCTAGCACTCTACTCGGTTACGTTACGGGTGACTTTACAACAAAAGTGTACGCTCTTATGTGCTGTCATGTGTACAAGGTTTGTAGCGACCCCTATTGGGCAACAGGGAACTACAATACAGAGCAATTTTTAAATAGCTTTTTTCCTGAAACACATCAATTTCTAAATGTGATTTCCATAAACTTTTTTTCTATCTACGACTGTTCGAAAAGCTTTGTACTTTTTATTTATTGAATGTTTCTTATTCCTTAAAAATGTGCATTTCTATCGCTGCCTGCTCGGCGCGCTTTCGTGCCCCTCCACTCCTTACCACCATTGCAGCCACTCCTGTGTATGGAAAAAAAATGCGATTTTACCAAAGTTGTAGAACAAAAGTTGTTTGAAATCACATTTAGAAGTTGGGGTGTTTGAGGAAAAAATCTATTTAAAAATTGCCCTGTATACTATTCTCTGAAACTGTATGTGATGACAGCACATGAAGTTACAACTCAGACCAATGAACAAACATCATTGACTCAGAAGCTGTAATATCTGCAGCCAAGTTTCGCTGCAAAGTTGAGATGTTAAGCATCTTATTGGAGCTAAAGACAATGCTATGCCACCTTCGCTCTTATCTTACTGGGTAGACAATTGGTTCTAAGGCCGGCCACATACTGACGGAATTTTTCCGTAACTTAAAAATAAATCAGCTCCTCTACTCTTGACTTATTCTTTTTAAATATGGCACAATTTACAACATACAATATTTCACGCAGACGCACTTTGTTTTTTTTTTGTACAAAATTGCCCACCTTTGAATAAACATTACAAAGTAAATAAAATCAAAGCATGACTATCCGAATGCAAAGATAAATAAATTTAAAAACTTTGTTAATATGAACGCAATAGCGTCAAGGGTAACCCCCCTGGATTCCGAATGCAGTGACTGCATACAAATCTATGCAAATTCCGGACGGAAAAAAACTGTATGAATGTGTTTTTTTTCTGTCCGGTACTCCATCTGTATGTGGCCGGCCTTAGGCAAATACCACTTCTGCAACGGCTAGTGGCGCCTCCACCTACTCACACGCACCGTCACGCACAATATGTGTAGCGACCCCTATCGGACACACAGGAAACTAGTGCGTATGCTGGCTGACATCGAGCTCTATTCTCTTGTTCTATCCACACGTATTAAAAAATTACTAATCAAAAATTCGTATTAAAAATTACTAACTGTGGACGCTTGCGCACTAAAAATTGCGCAAGCGTCATATAATATAGGTACCATTAGGTATACCATATGACGCTTTGTCTACTTTAAATTCGGTGGAGGCGTGCGCGCAATTTTAAGTAATCACTAAAAATTTTACACCTACAATTTAAGGCTATTGGTCTGGGGCCTTAGCCTGTAACGCAATGGTGCCAAAATGGGCTCCCGGTTGACGACTTCGGTCCTTTTAATGTTTTTTGTAGTACAGCAAAGAATATTCAGATTCTAATTCTAGATGATTAGTTCGCTGGTTGTAGGAGAAAAACAAGGAAATCCCGGTTTTATCCTTCTACTGGGACGCCATCGATACGCCATTGCGTCACAGGCTAAGGCCCCTGGAATGCAGAGCTTCAATTTACTTTAGTATCCTGTTAATATATGCTGGTAATTGGGATACCTGCTGTCGAGAATGGGATTCTAACAGATTACTGAAAAGATCCCAAGCTCACTTGGAAGACTTCTTTGTCAGGAGTGCGTGCGAGCGACTGCGCCCTGCCATGTTTTTTTAGCTTACTATATCTAATAATAATAGTAGTTGTAAATAGGTAATAAAATAAGTAATAACTTTGTTAGTCTCAAGGAAAATGACATAAATATATTTTGTCCTCATCACAGAAAATAAACCAAAAAATATCCTGGAGTTGAACTAAAACTAAATGTATTTTTATTTCCTTCCAGTGATGGTGTCGACGAAGGCATCAGGTGGCTCGTGGATTGCATAAAGAGAAACAGCGTCGATCGGCCGCCCCGAAACCACGACGACAACTTATAACAGTTGCAGACAACACCTCCACCCACCAACTCGCGGCGTCGAACAATGAATAATAATTAGTTCTCCTATTAAGATAATGTTTGCGGTTTGACTCAACCTATTGTAACATACTTCTCATGTTTATGTTCGTAAATAAAACACGGTAGAACTGAGTTGTGTGTTGCTGTCCTTTTTCAGTGATAGATAAGTGAACAGTGATAACAGATATGTGTAATTACTTGGCTATATTTGAGGGATACCTGCAGCTGATAAAACACTTGTGATAACAGTACAGTTTGCACACCGTGATGGGTGTCGTTTTAGGTGAAATGCTTTGAGTTTCTTTGTTGTGCTGTGAAATCTTTGCATACAAATTAATTATGGCTTATCCAATGTACGAGGTTGATTGGAGTGTGCTTCCACCGGAACAAAATCGAAGGTAAGGAGACTTGAATACTACACGACGCGAGCCCTAAAGTTGATTGATAGGTGTTGTGCAAACAGTGCAAATATTAAAATGATAAGAAAAAACATTGGCAAGTATTTTGAAATAGTCAAAAATGGTAATGATTTTGCCGTATGTATCAGATTTCCTTAATTATAAAACGAAAATATGAGACCTATAAAAGTAGTCCAATAGACCACAGCACTTCCAGTTTTTCACGTTTTCCTTCTCCATTTCCCATTTCCCACTAGACTTGCAACTCATTATATTGAAAAGTGCGAAAACAATGAGTTGCTCCTATTATTTGCAATGAAATATTATCTTATTTAATTACCTAGAATTTTGGATCACGTTTTATGAATAGGAAATCAGTTTTTAATTTGTAAGAATAACATTTGATCGTACATCGAGCGAAACGTCACGCCGACTCATGTCGGCCATGTTGAATTTTGTACAAAAGGCAGGGAAATGTCAGCTGGCAATTTCGTTTTCCAATAAACTGCGAGAAAACTAATTTATTGTACGATTCCTTTCTGTGATATGAAGATCTAAATAAAAACCAGCAATTGCCATAGTAGTGATACATTCAAAGGTGAAAATATGTCAGAATTCAGTCAAAGGTGGCATGCGATTTCTCTCTCGCATTTCTACGGGTTGTGACGAGACAAAAATGTTGTAGCTGGTCGAAATACGTACTAAATTAATTAGTTATCCTTCAGATATGGTTACAAGATCGGTGTAGTGAATATTGTGTTTTTTGGTTGTTTTCCTGTTTTGTTGAGTTTGCACCTGCCTGCCGAACGATAGGAGATCGTACCTGTGTTGTGAAACTGGGCCTCCGGAAGGGTTGTTACCGAGTTCACAGGCCTGCAATCACTGGACAAGATGAACGGCTCAGAATCCGGGTAATTTACATTCCATTTGTTTCAATTTTAGAAGCTTTCTTCATCCATACCTTATTATAATGTCTCTGGTGTTAGGACAGGTACCAATACTAGAGTTGTAAGGTTATGCAGTCTTGGATACAGTTACTGAGATAAAACTATACCTGTGCATGTACCTATCAGGTATGCAAAAGTCAACAATATCAGATCTTAGAGACATGTCAAGGTAACCACATCTTCTAATTTACCTATGTAAAACTAACTAACTTATAAACATTGTATTACTAAAGCATCTCACACATAATGCAATAATTTATTCCAAGCGATTTTTATCCTTATAACAGTCAAATAGGTCAGGTTTATGAAAAAATTCAAAGAAAACATACTGAACTAAAAAGTTAGGTACCTACACAGCAAAGGAAATAGGTAGGTAGTTAGGTATGTGAATTGTTTGGTTGGCTGCCTTTTATAAGCGCCTATAAATTGTATTTATTTAAAAACATGGTCTTATCCACAATAAAACCTGGGGCTTAAATCTGTAACGCAATGGCATGTCGATAGCGTCCCAGTGGAAGGACAAAACCGGGGTTTCCTCACCAATCCTAACTAGGACTAATCTTCTAAACTTAGAATCAGAATATTCTTTGCTGTACTATAAAAACATTAAAAGGACCGACAGCATTAATAAATCGTAATTGAAGCCCATTTTGGCATCATTGCGTTACAGACTCAGGCCCCAGCTATGAAAACATTTACCTCATGCAGGCTCAAGATAGGTAATGAGCGGTTTTTCTCAAAACCCATAAGGAAAATGTTAAGCTAACAGCACACATACAATGAATCCTAACATTGCATCTGTTCTCTTGTGAATGGTTTTCCAATACTTTACATAAATCTCACAGTTTATCTTGCAGTACCCTGAGAAATTGTCTGACATATTTTTTTTACACTTTCACGGACTCTCACTTATATTTTCTTGATTTACCTATTTTCACTCATGGCAGGGCATTCTTGAAAGTGTTAAATTTTTTTTTAACAAGAATTTAGCTATTATAAGAATTGTGATTAAAAATCATTGCATGCGGACTATGATCCGTAAATGGTTGCAATAATTGACTCTAATTGACCACTTCAACATCAAGTCGGCAATATTGTAAAATGGTTCTGGTCCTTTCGTTAAACATATTATGCTCCAGCTCAATGGATTTAGATTTATTCCTATTGAATATACTTACCTACCTGCCATCATACAGGGTGTTAAAAGTCCGCCAACAAAGTGGGAAACCACGTATTGTCCTCATCATAGTGAACATTTTTGCCCAAGGCACTATGCCTAGGAAATCAATGGTTTCCGAGATAATAAGGTTGAAAGTCAGATTAAAAAATATATAGGTTTAACTACTCCCCTGACATTTACTGCAAATTAACTAAAAACTAAGTGGACCTTAGAAACCTTGGAAAGAGAGCAGAAGTTAAAGGGAATGATCAGCATCCTTTTATGATCCCACAAATTCTGCCATTCCGCTCATGGCAATCCAGTTTCTAGGGTTCATTGTTGGCCTTTGGTACCCAAGAGAACATTAAGAAGGTCATGCCAAGTGTTCCTCAGCAGCTCTTCTGGCTTCGCTCCAGCTCAGCCCAATGGCTCGCAGTTTTTAGGGTTTGTAATGATTAATTAATCTAATAAAATGCATTTGTTGTTTCCAGATTTAATCCGGCTTTCAACATTGCCACAATAAAGCAAGTGGTAAATGAGGCCATTGAGAGAGGTAAGTGTAAATGACAATAAACATTCCAAATCTGTTATTTTTTAACAAAGGTAATCTTTACCAGAATATTCCTTAGAATGTGGTTCTTATTTGGTCCAAGAAAGTAAGAGACATTTTTCATTTTGGTCCGCTTCTACTTTGCAATAAATTCTAATATAATCTCTTTAATACACCACCATCATGTAATAATGACAAAAAAAATACTTGGCTGTAGACAAAAACTATGTCAGATCCATATGAGGTTTTTAAGTCGGCATCCCTGTAATGCTCACTATAATTTCGAAAGCAGACTATGTTTATTTAACATTTAGAACACCGATTGCTTTCACGCCCGTCACTAATTTTACTGCGTAGAATAGTTTTGCTACCTATCCAATGCTTTGTAGTATCTAACTTATTCATCACTTACAAATAAGAAATTTAAGTTAAATCTTAGGTCCAGTAAAATGTTTTATTGGTCCTTGCTTACACCCAGCAATAATATATTGTTTACAATCGAGTAAAAGCTTCCCAAACCTCTATACAGATCTATTTGTTAACCTGGGCCACTCTGAAAACGGTCTCGCCATAGTCTTCTTCGGAGGTTTGGGTTTCTGCGTGCCCGTTTTGGCTTTTGCCTAGCAGTGCAACACCAAAATTGGTGCTAATCATTGTGACCTGTGAAACAAGTCCATTTTTGAGTTCCAAACCACAAAGCTAAGCTTCCTGAATCAACCACTTACAACAAGGTGCTAAAATACAGAGATCCAAACACATTTCCTTGACAAGTTATGGACCCTACTATCAAACGACAGCTAAAGCTAAAAATATCCTTGAGTTTGGTAGAAGCATGACCGATCCCCATGGCAGTAAGGGGCTTATGCCCGTTTTCACCAACGACCCCTAATTTTAAAAGGCCTTTTAACGAAAGTTATTTGCACCTCTGCAAGTCTATGGGGCATGGATGAAGGATCATACACACTCAACTCATAACGCTTGTGAGTGGAATTCGTATGGTCCTTCATCCATGACCCCTAGACTTGCAGAGGCGCAGATAATTTTCGTTAAAAGGTCTTTTAAAATTAGGGGTGGTTGGTGAAAACGGGCATTATTGTATTAAAACTGATAATTACAATTTACTTTGACCATTAGGAATGGCTATGCAACGCACATGGAATGCCATGTGCGTTGCATAGCCGAGTTATGATACCGGAAGATTTATAATACAATTTATAAACAGCTACGTAATTGTCAGTTTTATTCAATCCTTGATCCCTAAAACTTAATTGGAACCCTAAAGTTGGATCTCTGCATTTATGCCCACACCTCCTATCTAGTTCTAAGCCACCCGCGAACCAAAATGCACTGACGAACGCTTTCTATGTGTCTGTGTTGTCCGTAAACAGTCGCGCCGGTTTCAGTGCGGATGCCGACGCCGACGCGTCTCCGGGACCTCATCCGACAGATCAGGGCTGCGCGCACGGCTGCCGAGGAGCGCAGCGTGGTTAACAAGGAGTGCGCCTACATACGGTCCACCTTCCGGGAGGAGGATAGCGTTTGGAGGTAAGAGACAATCATCATCACACGTCTCCGGGACCTCATCCGGCAGATCAGGGCTGCCGAGGAGCGCAGCGTGGTTAACAAGGAGTGCACCTACATACGGTCCACCTTTCGGGAGGAGGATAGCGTTTGGAGGTGAGATTTAACGCTGACCGCCTCGGTCAGAAGCCGATCTTGTCCATTAACAGTAGGTAGGTACGACACCTTTAAAACACAGGTAGGTAGGTTACGTTCCATCTTGTGTCGAGTGCAACATAGAACAGGTCCTTGGACTCTGAAGACCGACCCAGACGTGAAAAGATCTGTTTTCTGACGGAAGAGAATGGAATAAATTTCCTAGAGCTACCTTGCTCATGCCCTGATAAAAAAGCCCTTGTTTCTGCCCTAGACTCCGCGGAGGTTTTTTATCGAAGAGATTGGTCTTATTAGAAGTCCAATATCTTCCGTTCCACGTGCCGATAATTCACGTGTTCGCGTCACATAATTAGCTCGGAAGCCATTCCAAATTCTGAGAAAAAAATACAGACTGATGTCCTGAATAAATAAATCTACATAAAGTTGAATTATTGTGTCGCCGCCATTTGACCCAGTTGCAGCGCGGCTACGTCATGCTTCAAAGACTTTTCTGAATAAGCTCAATCAATGGTTTCAGATCAACTGTAAAGAGTTATAGGTTTACTTTAATACCTTCACGCCCCAATCTGGACTGGTAAGCAGAGGTATCTGATATCAACGCACTAAATTTCATCATTTTCGCCGAGTCTTAGTGTTACAAACCAGTGACAATTAACTTGCCAAGTTCAAACTTGTATACCATGTGGTAAGGTGTAAAAGCAAGACTATAAAAAAACACATACAATAGCCAGTATTTGACCAATCGTACAATGTACTGCCCTCTGCGGGAATCAAACCTGTTGTCTCCATTTCAGTAACCAACCACGCAACTAAGACCAACAAAACAGTCAAAAGTATAGTTAGGTAACAGACTAATCGACTAGGTATGTATTAAGTTGTACAAGGCCAAAACAACACCATATTAGCGATAGATTTGTCCTTATTGCGAAGGATTATTAGTACAATCATAAAGTTCTACGAGTATAAATAGTAAAATAAAAACACAATATACGAAGCATAATACCTTAAAACCAAATAAACTGGGAATCCCCTTTTTATTGCTGTACCACTTGATATCCTGTCATTTGAGATGCCAAGTTAATCTGGTCAGTGGTGCCTTTATGGGAACAAATTGTTTCGCATGTACACAAGTAACACAAGAGACTCAATACAATAGCGGAATACATAAGAACAGAAGGTTACCGGGTCTTATAATATCAAGCTTGGCTTGCCTTATACGTAATCTTATAATTAGGTTATCTGCGTCTTCATATTTTGTGATTCGTTCGAGTCATAAATACATTGATAACGTCATCATAACATTATTGTGGTATGTTTAAGTACACTCGACAATAAACATATTTTTCATCTCCCATGCTCGGAAAGTTTGCTGTTACTAGCAACTTACAACCGTGTAAAACCCGAATTTAACCAATCTGCATTTTTGTGCGCTTCGAAATTTAAACGCCCTTGTTCTGCACGCCCCATGATGTAAAAAAAGAAAAAACACTGGCCGTTTCACTAGATGCCATATAATTTCATAAAAGCATCAGAAAGAAGAGCCTCGTTTAGACGCGACTCTCCACGACAGTGCCCATTTTCTATACAAAACTGTGAATGCAAATGAGGCATAGAGATCTAAAGTCATGGAATAGAACATTCAGAAACGCGGTTTCTTCTTACAGTCTTTTTAATATTTTGTACACTATATTTATTTTTAATCACAGTACATTAAAAAAATGCTCCGCTTCTGTTTTATCAATTAGATAATTATGGGTTGGTTTGTTAAATACATTTTTTCAACCGATATAATTTAATTTACTTTTTAACTCTAGAAATTTTAAATTTTTATGGTAATAGTTCAGAATGCACCCGGAAAAAAAAAAATTCTTTTAATTTTCATTATTTTTGTGTCTGGATAAATAAACTTCAGGAAATTATTAATAAAACGAATGGTTTTAATACCAACGAAGCTGAAAACTTTAGTGCGGCAGCCGTAACTACAGTAAATTATGCTTTTAAAAGGAACTTATTTGACTCACCTGTTTTGACTGTAAGTAGTTGACTACTTTGTTTGTCCCGCTTGGCTAACAAAGTGATTTCCTCGCTTCTGTGAGATGAAAAGTTTTGTGTTTCGCACGAATGCAATATTATTTGCGTCTCGTGCTTCTGAATACCTCGCTACGCTCAGGTTTCTTTTTTTGAACCACTCGCTACGCTCGTGGCTCAATTTTAGAAACCTTCGCTAGCTCGGTATTCAAACAATCGCCGCAAACAATAATTTTGCATTCTTGCATAACAAATAACTATTTCATCTCCCATGCTCAGAAAGTTTGCTGTTACTAGTAACTTACGATCGTGTAAAGGCCGGATTTAAACTATCTGTATTTTAGAGCGCTTCGAAATTTGAACGCGACGCCGGGAAAGTCTTTCCCGCGCCCTATGGTGATGAAAAAGAAAAAAACACTGGCCGTTTAAGTAGATGCCAGATCCCGACCGAAAAAAGATCCTCATTCATAGTTCGTTTACACGCGTACTTCAGCGAAAGTGATTGTTCGTACCCATTCTCTATACAAAACTGTGAATGTAAATGGGGCATAAGGATCTTTTAAAAAGTTAAAGTTTCTTCTTATAGTCTTTTCAATATTTTGTACACTATATTTATTTTTAATACCAGTAAATAAAAAAAATGCTTCGCTTCTGTTTTATCAAATAGATAATTATGTTTTGGTTTGTTAAATACATTTTTTCAAACGATATTACTAATTTCATTTTTTATCTCCTACAAATTTTTATTTTATATGGTAAAAGTTCAGAATGTACCCGGAAAAAAAAAACATTCTTTTATTTACATTATTTTTGTGTCTGGATAAATAAACTTCAGGAAATTATTAATAAAACGAATGGTTTTAATACCAACGAAGCTCAAAACTTTAGTGCGGCAGCCGTAACTACAGTAAAATATGCTTTTAAAAGGAACTTATTTGACTCACCTGTTTTGCCTGTAAGTAGTTGTCTATAGAGTTTTTCCCGCTTGGCTAACAAAATCATTTCCTCGCTTCTGTGAGATGAAAAGTTTTGTGTTTCGCACGAATGCAATATTATTTGCGTCTCGTGCTTCTGAATACCTCGCTACGCTCAGGTTTCTTTTTTTGAACCACTCGCTACGCTCGTGGCTCAATTTTAGAAACCTTCGCTAGCTCGGTTTTCAATACAAGCACTCGCCGCAAACAATAATTTTGCATTCTTGCATAACAAATAACAATTTTTTTTCAATTGTCTCATAATTTGAATAGCCAAATTAGTTTTGTTTATAATCCATTAATCCATCATGCTTGAAACTCTCTTGTAACTGTTATACTTCTGTATAAATGAGGTACCTACACCAAGGTATATCGCGTCCAACAAGCCCCTTCATCCACTCACCATTACTTCACCCCACAGATGCCGCAACATCGCCAAGCTTCTCTACATCCACATGCTGGGCTACCCAGCCCACTTTGGGCAGTTGGAGTGCCTCAAGTTGATAGCCAGCCCGCGTTTCACGGACAAGCGAGTTGGCTACCTGGGCGCTATGCTGCTGCTGGATGAGAGACAGGACGTCCATCTGCTGATCACCAACTGTCTGAAAAAGTGAGTGAACCTTTGGATATGTGTCTTGTCTAAGAGTGAGGATCGTATCTGAAAAAGCGCGATGGGTGTCAGCGCGCTCTCCGCTCACCCTTAAAAAGTCTTTCATGGACGTGGGTTACGAGCTACGAGTTTACGACAGAATGGAGCTCCAAAGGTACATACTAGGCTGTAATGTCCTACAGTGGTCTATACGGGCATATAGACCACTGTAGGACAGGTTGCTGCTTGATGAAAGACAGGATGTTAATCTGTTGATCATCAACTGTCTAAAGAAGTGAATGTAGCTTCAGAATTGTGTGGATAATATTGCCTAGTAGCAATATTATCCACGATGAAACGATGGAAAATTCTAGGCACTAGTAGGTACAGTGGTATCTTCACCAATCTAGTAAGAGTAAGCCACCCGTATACCCCGACACTCTAGAGACAATTTATAGGTGGCGATAATACAACATGTTTAACTTAATTACTGCGCGCAAATAGCATAATGTTTAATGAATATGAAACAATGGTTCGAACTTCGAACACAAATGCAAGTAATGTATGCGGGAGCACGCAAAATTACTTCACGCTGGCAACAGTACTTTCACGATGCCGCTCAAAATGAGGAAAATGCTTAGGTAACGCACCCTACCGTACTATTTTTACTTTTGGGCGAAGCCAGACTTCTTTATATTTGTTCGCATACTCAAATTGTTGATGACGCCATGTTTTTCTGTAGCTTCATTGGCTGTATACGAAACTTTCTTCGTTATACGTCCTCAATGACGTACGGTCGGCCACAGTCACAGATACCCCATGGCAGCTCTTACCGTCTGTACAAAATGACTGGCTTTTCACCCACGCACAAGAAATAATATTACGAGTATATCGTGCAGCGCCCCGCCGGCTACACACTGGTGCAAAAAAGTTATACAGGGTGTTTCGCAAAGGTCCTGTTACACTGAACTGCTCCATACACACAGTAGGTATCTAATTTTAGTATAGAACTTCCTATATATATATTTTTTTCGAAATTTCGCCCTTGGTCTCATAGTAAAAGTTGCTTGTATAGCGACCCCATCGGTATGACAGGACCTTTCTGGGACACCCTGTATATTAAACCATTCGTGAAAAAATATCTAACTGACAACCGCATACAAATCCGTTGCGTAGTTTAGAAGGAGTTAGTGGATTAACAGACAGACAGACAGACAGACAGATGCGGAAATCGACGTTGTTTTATACGAGTAGGTAAACAAGAAGTGTGTCCCTAAAGTGAGGTAAGCGAAGTACAATAAGTCAATAACCCAGGTAGGCTATCAACGTTGGCGCAACGTAAACAAGCTCCCATAAGTTAACATAAATTAACTGATAATTGAAGTCGTAGGCTTATCAGCTGGTGGTACAGCCAGCGACAACCTGGGATACCCCGTGGTGGCTCTTATCGGGCAAGGCATAAGTGCGTCAATCGCACTAAAAGGGATTTCTTAGCTTGTCGCTACGGCATAGCACAGTATGTTTGGGTCAGATTTCGTCACGGGGATTTCCCTTATTCTTTAGGGTGACGCCACTTTTTCTAAGTACACAAGACAGCACGAAGACCCTTACACGCGTGCACTCTATTCAGTTATATTACGGGCGACTTTGCAACGAAAGTTTAGGCGCCTACGTGCTGTTGACAGTAGATAACAATAATTATTTGTAAGTTTATAATAGGTACCCGTATTATGTTACCCGAAATAGTTAAAGTTACCATTCTGAGACGAACAATGCACAAAAAAACAGCGTCATTATATTCGTCTCGACGTGCTAAAGTACCTAATTGTTTTGGTTGACCTTGGTTTACATCCAACGTGGCTTGATGGATTACATTTACATGTAGAGGTACCTACGTAGGACGACGAATGGATATCCTTTGAGACGTTTAATTCATTTGCAATTCAACGGATTGCCGTACAGTACCTACGTCCAGGGCCGTCTTTAACCTATTGGGGGTCCTAGGCACTTTAGGATAAGGGGCCCCAGACGCCGTCGTCTTGGATCATGCCTACGTCACTCATAGGATCTTCCCCAGAACAAATAGCACGCTCCTAAATGCGGCGACTTTTTTCCTGTCATTAAACAGTATAATGTAAAAGTGCCACACGCGCGCGCCGCAAATTTCCCTCTACTTCGGTTAGTGGAGATTTCCTTTATTGTAATTAAGAACATCCCGCGCAGTGCGCCGGCAAATTTACCAGTTTTTTTTTCACTAATTATGGCTAAGCCCCCCCTAGGCAGGCCCTGGGCACGGGCCCCCTGTGCCCCCATGCTAAAGACTGCCCTGCCTACGGCCCGTACTGATTTATGCATTGAACTGAATTCCTTGCATAATTCAATCTACGGGTGTTATCGAAAGACCCTATTATCATAAGTAAAGTTCTACTATGTAAACACAAAGAACAGTACATGCGAAAAAAAATCTTTTACTAGATACTTGAAATTCGGTGTCTCCGGTGTTTTTTTCTTCTATATTTTAAAGTTACTAAACACTTAAGACAACGAGAAACAAACAAATAAACCATGTGGACCGATTAGGCAATTTGACAACCTTTGTTCAGTAGCTATAGTTAAAAAATTACTTGCCTTTGAATACGTTGCAACTCAAATAACAAGATATACTTTCAGGGACAGGATTAGATGGAGTATGCTTGCCCTATGACATCCTTTCAACTTAGTCGGGTTAGGTGATTGATGGGCAACCCTACTAAAACCATCTAAGTATGTCCCAAGCATTACAGCGACCGAGTGGTCACTTTACCCATCCCTTAACCTTAAACAGATCATTACCTTAAGGCGCGGTGAATAGCCCGCGCGCCAAGAAAAATGCACAAAATCGAGTCTTGTATCAAATACACTAAACAAATCGAAAATTTTCATATATCAAACCCTAGAATTAGGTGAGACCTATCTAACACAGCCAGTTTTGTGTTGAAATTCGTAAACGTTTTGAAGATATTTTTGATGAAAAAAAATAGGCGGCGCACTTTTTTTTCAAACAAAATATCTCGCAATCTGTTATGGATATCAACACAAAACTGGCTGTTTTCTATCTATCTAAATAGCTCTCACCTAATTCTAGGGTTTGATATGTGAACATTTTAGATTTTTTCAGTTTGTTTGATACAGGAATCGATTTTGGGCATTTTTTTTGCGCGCGGGCTATTTTACTATGCCCAGCACCTTAAACAGATGCAAAGGCCTTTTAAAAAACAATCCTTGTATCTAACCGCACCATTTCGTCCACAGCGACCTGAATAGCAACACCCAATTCGTGGTCGGCCTCGCCCTCTGCACACTGGGGGCCATCGCCTCGCCCGAGATGGCTCGCGACTTGGCCTCCGAAGTGGAGCGGCTCATAAAGAGCCCCAACGCCTATATCAAGAAGAAGGCGGCCCTCTGCGCCTTCAGGATTATTAGAAGAGTGCCGGATTTGATGGAGATGTTCCTGCCGGCAACGCGGAGTCTTCTAACTGAGAAAAACCACGGTAAGTAAACAAAAAAAAAACATTATGTGCGTCATTGTGGGGATATACTGCCTACTAACTCAGCCTCCGATGTGGAGCGGCTCATAAAGAGTCCCAACGCCTATATCAAAAAGAAGGCGGCCCTCTGCGCCTTTAGGATTATTAGAAGAGTGCCTGATTTGATGGAGATGTCACGAGAGATGGACTGAGAAAACCCACGGTGAGTAAACTGTTACTGCGTTAAGAAGAGGCTTTGATTTTTACTAGCCCTTACAAACCATTTTCTGAATCAACTGCTTCTTCTACAATTTTGTAATTTTTGTATTATCTCTTAAACTTTCACAATAAAAAGAAAATGTAGCGTTTAGGAATCATACGTTCTTTTATTTTATCAAATTTTATTTGTCGAATCTAAGCATCATCTAAAAAATTCTAAAGAAGAAGAGGAGTTTAAAATGGAACAATGAGCCGGCCATCCAAAGGCTCGAAATTTTCAAAAATCTCACTTGTGATTAAGTAGGGGGAAACCCCAAATCTCTAACGCCCCATTGTATCCAGGTCAGTAGCCCCATGCTACTGAAAATCTTTATTTACTGCATACAACGACAGATAACAAGATAAGCTCCGTATCCTCCCACAGGTGTGCTTATCACTGGCGTGACTCTAATCACGGAGATGTGCGAGAATAGCCCCGACACGCTCAACCACTTCAAGAAGGTAAGAGAGGGACGGGTGTGTTATGTGCAGCTATGAATATGCGCGAGTGGAAGAGATGGATAGTTTTAAGGTACAATGCGTGCAACGACAGAAGAGACTTGAGACACCACGTGGTTTGATATTTATAGGTCACTTTAGCGGTATGAGGTCATCGGGGCGGTGGAAAGAGGTGCGGGAAGCGCGGTCAAGTGTTCTCTTTCGTGGCACGTATTGTTAGAGAGAGACTGGTGTGATATGTGCTGGTTTGAATATACGCGAGCGGAAGAGATGGATAGTTTTGAGGTAAGAGAGAGACGGGTGTGTTATGTGCAAGTTTGAATATGCGCGAGTGGGATAGTTTTTTGTATGATCCCGATTGCGTGATGTTTTGCCATCTGCCTCGGTCTATTGAATAGAAATCTGTTGATAATATAGGTTTAGATAAGGCGCCATAGTGTTTGTGGCTACGGGTGAATGTATGTTTTGAAATGTTGCTCATATTTAGTTTTGATTTGATCATAGAAATGTTTAGATTAGGCGTGAATTTATTGTCTAAGAAGCATTCATTTACTTTACAATATATAAAAGCAAAAACACTAAGAGGTGAGTGAATACAAAGCAGTAAAATCCTTATTGTTTGAGACGGAAAAACAACATTGACAAAGATAATACCAATATAAGGATTCTTTTGTCACCCGATACAGTCGATCATTGGTATCGATGCAAACAGTCACCGTAAACCATGGCCTCAAATTACTTTCTCGTGAAACGAACCGAGTGTAACTGGGATTTTATAAAGTGAAATAAAGCGTGGCTAATAAAACAAAACACCTTACCTAGTATAGCTATTGTGATGTCATATCTCAACGACACGATTTTTACTTTGTTATCGGCGTTTTAAATGTATTTTATTACTTGCCTGTAGGTAAACATGCTACTTTTATCACTAATTCTTCAACTGTACTTCAATACCTAAATAAAGCAGAGTTTGATCTAGTATCTAATATTTTTATAATTCTGCAAAACAATACTCTTGATAACAGCACAATATTATACCAAATAAACTACAACTAGCGTCACATTGAATTTCCACGAAAAAATGTTCTGGGAGCTTGAACCTATATATTTTTTTTTATGTAGCCTCCGTGGTGTCCCACTGCTGGGCAAAGGCCTCCCCTTTTTTCTTCCACTCCTCTCTATCCTCGGCCGCCTCTTGCCACACCGGCAGAAAAGTAGACCTATAATACTTGTTGAAAAAATAACATAAAAAAAAACATAAAAAACATACTCAGGAAAATATATTCTTGTGCTATTCTTACAATACTCGGGTTCTTAAACAATACATAATTACGCCCTGAATTCAGAATTCAGAGAATTCACAAAAAAGGGTTAGAGACATTTTTGTAGGTATTTGAGATTATGCTTTTTTTGCTTTGTGCATAGGTAGTCTCGGGGTATATTCATAAAACCCACACAAGATTCATTCGTCAACTAACGCCTGTTCTGTTTGTATTGTCCCGTAGGAGAGCGGGCAGCGAGAGGTAAACACAATCCGCTCTTCCGTGCACTGTGATACACGTGCCATCTGTTGACATTCACTGTTGAATACTTTTTCTATCCTAAAAAAATGCGTTTGAATCTGATCTGTCTTGTCATGTTTGAGATTGAGATCTATGAGAACTTGCTTGTGACAAAATTACTGTTTAGTAGTGTCTACTACAGCCACATGGTATTAGACCTTTGTTTGACAGCTTAGCAAACAAGTAGGTGGCTGACATAAAATACGAGGAATGACGATCATGCATACAATAATTTCCTTTGAACGGTACCCATATTTTCGCCGATTTGGGCACAGTAGATTTTCTTAGAAAAGAATACCCCGTAAGGTAATGGCGCAAAGCGTATTGCTCTCTTTAGTGAGATAAACGCAGCCAACCGCTGATATTAGGTGGTTAGATGTCACTGTCATACAAAATGTATAGAAGCGGCGCGACGCAATACACCCAGAAGAGACTAGGCGCGGACAAAGCAAAACGTAAAATCAAAGCAAAATTTCACGTCCGAGCCGCGTCCTTATCCCACGTCTCTTCTGTGTGACGGGCTTCTGATTGACCTATCCTCAGGTGCCAGTTTCATAAAACTACATTTCATAGTTTATTATGACAATTCCATGTACATTGAGTAGTCGGATAGTAGCTAACCTTACCTCTTCTAGGCCTTAGGCCCGGTTTCTGAGTTGAGAATTTTGCTAAGCAAATGGGTAAGTATCGTCCTGTCTCTGCAGATTTCTCACAAAAGAGCGTGACAGAGCGATACGTAAAGTATGTGCTTAGTAAAATTCTCAACTCAGAAACCGGGCCTTAATCGGCTACTCAATGTACATCGAATTGTCATAATAAACTAACTATGAATTGTAGATTTATGAAACTGGCAGCAGGTTTTATTCAAGTAGCTTATTTACTCACTCCACTCTAAATTCTTAAACTGCAAAAGATTCTTAGTAGATAAACGTGTCAACAGATGGTACGTGAGGCATGACTGTATGTGTGGTTATTTATTATGTACTTGTCCACGCAGTGTTGCTAAAAGACCTTACAGTTTAAATTATTTACCAACTATTTGTATTTTATGTAATGTAAAGCGATACAAGTTGTGCTTAGCCACTTTGGTACCTACATCCTCTTGGGTGTGAAGGCATGTTATGTTATCTGTATTTAGTTATTGGAGCTTGTGGTGGTGAAAGCTTTCTTTATTGTTTTTTTTTTATTATTATAAGCTTGTAAGGTCTTTCGTTACGACCACAGAGTTGTCTATTCACGTTTTATACTATTAAATGAACACAAAACAAGTCAAACTATTAGTTAGGACCTTCCGAACTTCTTACTAACATTTAAGTAAGGCACAGAATCAGCATAGAAAGTTGAGTGGTTGCAATGCAAAATGTGACTAAAATTGGGTTGTTACAAGGGTCGTTTTAGTTGGATACAGTTCGAATTGAAGTTAAATGAAATTAAATGTTCCGTATTTTGTTTGTCAGATATTTCCATTGTATTTAGTTATTTAACTATTTGTTTGGCTGTAACCCGCCTTGTGGATAATTTTTATTGAACTTTTTCTTAAATGCTTCTTCAAGAATGTTGTGTGACAGTTTTCTGTATCTTATGTTATTCGAAACGCGTCAAATAAGCACACTTATTTATCCCAACGTTTTGGCAACGCTATAAACGCCGTAGAAACGGTCATACTTCCACGATTGGATTCGTTTCGAATAAAAATCTGTAACTGGTATAATGTTATTTTAGTTAATAATCTGGTTCCTTTACTTCTAGATTGTTCCAAACTTGGTGAGAATATTGAAGAACTTAATCCTGGCTGGGTATTCGCCCGAGCATGACGTCAGTGGGGTTTCCGACCCATTCCTACAGGTAATATCTTCATTATTTAATGACTATCATCTAAAAATACTGCCCAACTTCTGTACGTTATTCAAGAGTTTTCGGCCTAAAAACTCTGACACCAGAGAGGTGGCCACTACCTCATACGATTACCTACCTACCATCATGACCATAAAAAACATTATTATAAACCCTTCACAACCAATAACGCAATCACCATTTTTTTCTACCATTTAATCCTGCCGATTTAAGTCAGATTTAAGGCAGTTGTAAAATGACGATGACGATGACGATACAGGTGTTGTCATCGATTTAAACTTCGAAATCCTTATGCAGATTTATGTCCATCAGCTAACATCGCAAGCAAAATTCGCCCATAACACCGATGCCCGCTCCCAAATTCCAGGTGAAAATCCTCCGACTGCTCCGGATACTCGGCAAGAACGACGCCGAAGCCTCGGAAGCCATGAACGACATCTTGGCCCAAGTGGCGACCAATACCGAGACCAGCAAGAACGTTGGCAACACCATCCTGTACGAAACTGTACTCTCCATCATGGACATAAAGTCGGAATCGAGTTTGCGCGTGCTCGCCATCAATATACTTGGCAGGTTCTTGTTAAACAACGATAAGAACATCCGATATGTGGCGCTCAATACGCTCCTGAGGACGGTGTATGTGGATACGTCGGCGGTGCAGAGGCATAGGACGACCATTTTGGAGTGTCTGAAGGTAAGAGAATTTATTCTGGAATAAAAAGGTTTAGTAAGGCGGTACCTTTCGGGGGCCTGATCATTAAATTACTGAGCGGACTTGCCTTACACGAAGAGCCTTTCAAAACATCCGTGCATGTTTTGAAAGGCTCTTCTCGCAAAAAAAACTGCTTCTTGTCACATTCAGAAGTGCTTCTGCGACTTTCTTACGCTCGATTTCTGCAAAAGCGATCAAATGTAACATTTAAAAAAATAAATGTTACATTCCTACGAATAATATAATGGACAGTAGGCAGCTTTTTACCTTTACCTACCCCGGTGGTATGATACAACACACGACACGTTTTTATAGTGCCATCTGCTATCTTGCTTTACGAAGAGAAATAAAATAATATGGCGCTTGTCGATAACGGCATATAAACGTTGGACTCGCTGTCGTCAACATGGACATGGAAGAGCTGGGTTAGCATATGTGAAAAAAGTCCCATAATCCTCGAAGTTCCGTTTTACCTTTACCAAGTCTCCTCACTTTTTTTTTTCCTTTTACACTACATCTATCCCCCCCGTATTCTCTAAAATATCCACGGTAAAAATAACCGTTTGTAATGTCAAAAAAAAAGATTGTTAATTTCAATAAAGCTGGCCACATACAGACGGAATAACAGAAAAACGGGATTCCGAACGCAGCAACTGCATACAAATCTATGAAAATTCCGGAAAAAAACCGTATGTGTGTGGTAGGTCCATAGACTTGTATGCAGTCACTGCATTCGGAATCCCGATTAGATGTTTTTCGGACCGGAATTCCGTCTGTATGTGGCGGGCTTAAGGGCTATCTTAGAGTGTTTTGACGCTCAACGGTTGAGTGGATTTTTTAGAGAAGAGAGGTGCTAAAAGCTTAATCCTTTACCTACTTCCGCAGGACCCGGACGTGTCAATCCGCCGCCGCGCGATGGAGCTCTCGTTCGCTCTGGTTAACACCCAGAACATCCGCGCTATGATGAAGGAGCTCCTTCTGTTCCTTGAGCGGTCCGACGCCGAGTTCAAGGGACAGTGCTCCAGCGCGATAGTGCTCGCCGCCGAGCGACACGCGCCCAACAACAAGTGGCATCTCGACACGCTCTTTGACGTCTTTATCAAGGTAACTATACAAGCTATCAAGGTAACTACAAGCGGTCAAGGTAACTACGAGCTATCAAGGTAACTACGAGCTAACAAGGTAACGATAAGCTATCAAGGTAACTACAAGCTGTCAAGGTAAGGTAACCCCAACAGGAATATTTCGGGCTCCTTCTTTAAGAGACTTGATATAGCGAGCGGACAGGGAGCTCAGATGGAGCGCTATGAGACTCTTCAACAGTGGTGACGTTGGTTTGGTTCTTTAGGGTCACTGCAGCGGCTCTTACCCCGGTCTCTGACGTCTTCATTAATGTAACATAGCCCGCTAAAGAAGTAACAAAATCAAGCTCGTCCTAGGGCCGCTCGTTAACACTCAGAACATCCGCGCTATGATGAAGGAGCTCCTTCTGTTCCTTGAGCGGTCCGACGCCGAGTTCAAGGGACAGTGCTCCAGCGCGATAGTGCTCGCCGCCGAGCGACACGCGCCCAACAACAAGTGGCATCTAGACACGCTCTTCGACGTCTTTATCAAGGTAACTATACAAGCTATCAAGGTAACTACAAGCGGTCAAGGTAACTACGAGCTATCAAGGTAACTACAAGCTGTCAAGGTAAGGTAACCCCAACAGGAATATTTCGGGCTCCTTCTTTAAGAGACTTGATATAGCGAGCGGACAGGGAGCTCAGATGGAGCGCTATGAGACTCTTCAACAGTGGTGACGTTGGTTTGGTTCTTTAGGGTCACTGAAGTGGCTCTTACCCCGGTCTCTGACGTCTTCATTAATGTAACATAGCCCGCTAAAGAAGTAACAAAATCAAGCTCGTCCTAGGGCCGCTCGTTAACACTCAGAACATCCGCGCTATGATGAAGGAGCTCCTTCTGTTCCTTGAGCGGTCCGACGCCGAGTTCAAGGGACAGTGCTCCAGCGCGATAGTGCTCGCCGCCGAGCGACACGCGCCCAACAACAAGTGGCATCTAGACACGCTCTTCGACGTCTTTATCAAGGTAACTATACAAGCTATCAAGGTAACTACAAGATAACTACAAGCTGTCAAGGTAACTACGAGCTGTCAAGGTAACTACAAGCTGTCAAGGTAACTAAAAGCTGTCAAGGTAACTACAAGCTGTCAAGGTAACTACAAGCTGTCAAGGTAACTACAAGCTATCAAGGTAAGGTAACACCAACGGGAATAATGTCGGGCTCGTCATTTTAGTGACTTGGTATAGCAAGCCGACAGGCGGCTATGGGACCAAAACGTACGGTCGATTGGCAAAGTTAAGCAACACCGGGCGCTGTCAGTCTATGGTCAGGTGACCGCCAGTGGTTGTTAAATTATAATATAACAATAGTAAAGCGATATCAGAGGCCTTGTTGGCGGCATAAAAACTCTGAAACCAGGGGCCTGAGTCGTAACGCAATGGCGCCAAAATGGGCTCCCATTTGACGGATTCAATTACGATTTATTAATGCTGTCGGTCCTTTTAATGTTTTTCTAGTACAGCAAAGAACTAACTCTAGAAAATTTGTTCGCTGGTTGTAGGAGAAAAACGAGGAAACCCCGGTTTTGTCCTTCTACTGACATGCCATTGCGTTACATACTTAAGCCCCAGGAGTGTCCACTACCCCGTACAAGTGCCTACCAGTAACACAAATAACCGTCTCACGCGTCTTATTGCAGGCCGGCAACTACCTCCGCGACGACACCGTCTCGAGCACGATCCAGATCATCTCCGCGGCGCCGCCGGAGCGTCAGGGCTACGCCGCCATGCGCCTGTGGAGCTCCCTCGAGCGCTGCGCCCTAGCCAGCCACTCCACCGAGAAACAGCCGCTAGTTCAGGTACAGTTCCCAGGTCTCTATTGGTCCATTTCTGGCCATAGGCCTTACTCAAAATTTTCTAGCTTTAGCTGTTTGCAGCCTTTTTTATCTAGTCATCTCAGCGCCTGGGTGGGCAGCCTTGAGTCTCCATTCAATGACCCGCCTGGTCGAGTGGCTCTTTGCCATTCTGGCTATGTGGCCTTTAACCTACAAAAGATAGATTTTTGTGGTCCGTTTACCATTCTATATCTGTCCTCTTGTAACATCATTATCCGAAACACTAAAGTAATTTTTCGTACAGTCTACAACTTGTTAACCAGAACAGTTTTGTCGTAAAGTCACCCGTAACGTTACCCCGAGTAAAGTGCCGGAACCTTAAGTTGGACTTGCTGTGTTGTGTAGACATGCGAGACGACGACTGAAAGACTGTACAGTAGTAAAGTTATGTTAGTTTTTTCCTAATCTCGATTGAAATCTTCAATCCTCGTCACACGTCTCCATTTCTTCCTTCTCTCCCACTTACCACCCTCACTAAATCCCCAGGTGGCAGCGTGGACGATCGGCGAGTACGGTGACCTCCTCGTGAACGAGTCAGCCAATGCCATCCCGACCGTCGACGAGGATGGCGTCGACGACTTCACGCGACCAACCGAGGAGCACGTGGTCGACATCTATCAGAAGCTGCTGTGGTCGACACAGCTCTCCATCACCACCAAGGAGTATCTGCTGCTGTCGCTGGCCAAGCTTTCCACACGCTTCGTCACGCAGACCAGCCAGGAGTGAGTAAAGGATCTACCGTTTCGATCTTGATTTAATCTTTTATGTGGTCGAGAAATGAGCACGTGGTCGAGAAATGAGAAAGTGGTCGACATCTATCTGAAGCTGCTGTGGTCGACACAGCTCTCCATCACCACCAAGGAGTATTTGCTGCTGTCGCTCGCGAAACTCTCCACGTGCTTCGTCGCACAGACCAGCCAGGAGTGAGTAACGGGGTTAAAACCTATCTCTAATATTTGGATCTTGATTTAATATTTTATGTGGTCGAGAAATGAATTGCAAAAGCGGTTCCGCGTAGGTTCAGTTAAGTCTCATCTCTTTCAGACTTAAGAGCAATCTATCTGCTGATGCTATACCAATTGTCTGTTTCGGTGTAACTTTCTATGATTATTATTTCATACGTAGTAACGTGGTTTTTTTGCCAAACGTCATATTATAATTTTCTCTACATATCTCTCAGACACTACTGTCTCTTATGGTCACTTCACAAATCTTTTTCGAGTGAGTGGAGGTGCTCAGCTGTATAAATCATGCTACCGGTTGTTCTAAATAAAATAAAATCTCTTTTTAAATAGAGTTTGCTCAACACCAGTTTTAAAATTATCGTACGAATACATTTTTCTTCTATTTCCAGTAAAATCCGCGTGATCATCGATACGTTCGGGTCACACATCCACATTGAACTGCAGCAGAGAGGGGTGGAGCTGTCACAGCTATACAGGTGAGCCATAACCCTATTTTGATGACTTGTGAAATCATTAGCTTTTTAAAACTCTCCCAAATAAAATCTACATTATTTTCACGCTACGCTGGCTCCGCGACCAAACGACGTTGAAACTTCGTCAATCCAGCTATACTTGAAACATTCAACTGATCAGCCTTCAGAAGGCT
Source organism: Zelleria hepariella (assembly GCA_949319315.1). NCBI lineage: Eukaryota > Metazoa > Arthropoda > Insecta > Lepidoptera > Yponomeutidae > Zelleria > Zelleria hepariella. The sequence goes on from OX439384.1 coordinate 9,611,082, forward strand.
GCTCTTCATATGCTTTTCTTACAGCCCGATCTCAATCCTATATGTCGACCAACTCGCGTATCGCCTGCGCGGGTAAGACGGACTTGCGTCAGTCAGGGTTAGCCAAGTAACTCTTGAGTTAATTTGACATTTCCATACAATTATTGACGTTAACCCAGAGTTAACTGGCTAACCCTGGAGAATTACGGTTCCCGGGGCAAAGGTCTTTTGTTTGTTTGATACACTTTATTGCACACAAAAATAAAAAAACTTAAATAACATTATAGTAAGAAAACGTGTACAAGGGAGGACTTATTTCTTATTTATTTCTAAAGAAAGAAGGTCACGCCCGACAGAGCTATATACCGCCCCGCTCCCCCTCACCGCGCAGGCGATACGCGAGTTAGGCGCTCGACTATAGTAGTAGTAATTATTTGTAGGACCTAGAATCTAGCCCACCGAATTCCGGATTGACCGTACCGTACGACCAACCCAGTAGTCAAATCATCATTCTTTCACAGACAATACGCGCACCTCCGGCCGGCCCTTTTGGAGCGAATGCCGCCGCTGGAGGCGCCGGGCGGAGCACGCGACTCGCGTGACGACAGCGACACCGAGGAACAGACCGGGCTCGACGCTAGCCCCGAGAGACACACCCCCGCACAGGTAAACATAGCAAATAGAACACAAATGTGACTATACAAGGTGTTACAAAAGAACCTAACTCTTTTTACAGGGTAATAGCACCCGGTGATAGGGATCACTACCAAAAATTTTTTTTTTGCTCTATGACATTCCGTTAATTTTTAAATTAATAAAATATGAACGATGTGGCGGGAGAAAAGTATTTTTTAAATATTGTTTTCATTGAGTTTCACAATGTTTTAACTACTCAAAGCTATGTAAATGCACCTACACGCACAAACATATTTTAAAATTTGAGCTAATAACAAAAACAAAAAAGTTATGATATTTTTTAAATTTTGAGGTTATAAAATAAAAATTGTTTTTTTCAACTTTTTTTTCACAGATGTGACATCCTGTTGACCAGTAGGTTACACCCTGTAAAAAGAGTTAGGTACTTTTGTAACACCTTGTATATTTGCCTACTCCATCTAAAACAAGTCGCAGGCACTGCAGTGCCGAGTGGTCTCTTCACCCTTTCTTTGTAGTTTTAGTGAAGGTACCACTGGACGCTGCATAAATAGATGCAGTAGATGCAAAAGCCTTTATTTACAATGCGTGCCACGAAAGAAGATACTTGGGACACCACATGGTTTGACATGCGCCCTGACTCTAGCGGTATGAGGCCTTGAGTCCGGGATGGGACCGGGCGTTATCGGACTAGCTGAGCCCTTAGCCTGTAACACAATGGCGTCTCAATGGCGTCCTAGGTAGGAGGACAAAACCGGGATTTTTTCGTTGTTCTCCTACAACCAGCGAACTAATCCTCTAGGATTAGACTCATAATATTCTTTGCTGTACTACAATAACATTAAAAGGACCGACACTGGACCGACAGCATCAATAAATCGTAATTAAAACCGTCAACCGGAAGCCCATTTTGGCACCATTGTGTTACAGGCTAAGGGCCCTGGATTGATGGATGGACTTGCGTAGGTTGATAAGAATAGAATAATAATAATTTATTTTTACCATATAAGTTCGAATTTTATTTACAATTTTGTACCAATTAAATTTTACAGTAAGAAAAAGTAAGGTTAGCATCCGTTGCTCTACTAGGCTTATAGGCCTGTGTTACAGCATCCAGCGCCAATTCGGTAGGTTAGTTAAGATAGTGAGTTTTGTGTTTTTTTGAGTATTGAACCCAACTTTGTCACCTTCCAGGATGCCTTGCTGGACCTGATCATCGGCTCCGACTCACTGACGAACGGCGACGTGGAACACAAGCCGCCACTGCAGTCCACCAACAATAACACTACTAATGTAAGTCAACCTTTATTACTTTTTGATATCGTACTCTGAACTGTTAATTTTATTTAGCCTGCGTATCGCTCTGCTGCGCGTAGGCCTCCAAAAGTGTTTACCACTGTTTCATATCTTTACCAACCTCAAAACACCCCGACAAACGGGGTTGAGATCTCCGCCAAGTATTTCCTAAAAAAAATTGCTAAATTGATTTTTTTTTTCTTTCTTAGGACATCCTAGACCTCCTAAGCGGTCTAGACATGAACCCGCCAGCGCTCTCGACCGCCCCCGCGCTCAACCTCGTCAACAACAACGTGTCAACGCCCTCTGGCGACGTACTGCTCGACTCGCTGTTTGACTCTGTGCCCACGCCGCAACCGGCCTCACAAGGTATATTATCTTTCCTTGCCCGTTTTGACTGCTTCGTTGTGGCTTGCATTTTTTTGGGTTCACTACGTCTTGCCGAATTACATTTCACCTTGTTACACTTCACCTATGACGTATCATCCAATGTCACTTAAACTAGACTTCATTTAACCGAATGACATTACACCTTTGGTTCATTTCACCGAATGTCATTAGTCCGAGAGCTTATTTCATCTAGGAATTGTTTAGCCTAATGTTGTTTTATCTAGATGTCATTTGATCGAATTTTGGCGGCCCCGTCGCTTTCCGCCAGCGTCGAGTTCCGCCTGCATCGCGTTTTCATGGCGAGTTCGTAGTTCGGGGCGAACCACTAGTGTAACATGTTTCAATTTTAAACCGACTGCCCAAAGGAGGGTTATGTTTTTCACCGTCATGTACATACGTACGTATGTATTTCCGTTCCTATGTTCCACCTTCGAACCGATTTGAATAGATGAGGTGTCGTGTCGTTGGGTTGGACTTGCTGCTGCGAAACTGTCTAATAACAATCGACGTAATAGTGCTTCGATGAATGGTGTTTAGTTGTAGTGTACGTATAGAGTAATTGAACGAGCGAGCGAAGCGAGCGAAGTTCTCCGAGTCTATGTATGTTCGTATGAAATGAGTTCGTATATGTATGTTCGTATATGTTCGTTCTATGTATGAAATTGACTACATCCTATCAAAAAACAAAACAATGATACAAAACATCGATGTGATATCCACACTCCATCCCACTGACCACAGACTTGTTCGAGCGTCTCTATCACTAACACAAAAACGTTTAACATCACGAAAAAACTTTGGCAATAGGCTTAGTGCTGGTTATACACCTATTGAAAAAGACTCTCTAAAAAACATATTCACTTCGGAGATTGAAAACGAAAAAATAGAGACCACGGACGTAGAAAAGTCATATAAAAGCTGTGTTACAAAAATTAAGAAAAGCGGTACAATGCTCCCGAAGCGAACAAACAAATGTACACCAGCCATGCAAGACGAAGCCAAAATGCTTATACAGGAAAGACAACGGTTAAAAGAAAAACAAAACAAAACTCCTACGGAAAGAAATAGACTATCAAAGCTATATAAATTAATTAAGAAGCAACTTGAACGAAACTCAAAGGAACGAAGATACAAAATCATAGAAGAAGAGTTGGATAGAAGAGCGTCTGTCAAAAGAGCCTATAAGAGATTAGACACTAACAAAACATGGATTCCAGCACTGAAACGAGATAACTTGCTCGTGTCTAACAGAAGAGAGCTACTTAGCATAGCATCAGAATTTTATTCAAAGTTGTATGAGGAATCCCTTCCTTCTATTCATATCGGAGTGCCACACATAAACATAGAGAATTCGGAACCTGTGCCACCCTTGTTACAAAGTGAAATCCGACATGCTATAGACCGCTTGAAAACAATGAAGAGTCCCGGAGAAGACCAAATCTCTAACGACATTCTGAAAGCCATTGTAGAGCCAGCCACCCCTATATTAACAGATGTCTTTAACTTGATTCTTTCGAAAGAAACCATACCATGCGACTGGGAAACTGCTGTCATAACCTTACTATACAAAAAAGGAGACCCGGCGGACATGGGAAATTACCGCCCAATCAGCCTGTTACAGACCTTATATAAAGTCTTCACCAGTCTTATTCTGAAAAGAAACATGAGGACTCTCGAAGAAAACCAACCCAGAGAACAGGCCGGTTTCAGAGCTGGTTTCTCTACCACTGACCACATGTTCACACTCACACAAATAATCGAGAGGTACACAGAATACAATAAAGGACTCTACATCGCTTTTGTGGACTACTCGAAAGCATTCGACTCCATATCACACGAGGTTCTATGGCTATCACTACAAGAACAGGGAATACATAACAAGTATGTAAATATAATTAGAGAGATTTACAGTAAAAGCAAAGCCCTTGTGAAGCTAGAAAGTAAAGGAAAGCCTTTCAGTGTGAATAAAGGAGTCCGACAAGGGGATCCAATTTCGCCAAATCTATTCAACGCGGTTCTGCAACACATTTTCAATCAACTAGAATGGTATGGTATGGGCATTAAAATAAATGGAGAATATCTTAATCATCTACGCTTCGCAGACGACATAGTGCTCATAACCAGTAAGCATTCTGAGCTGGAATACATGTTGAAGACCCTGGATGAGCAGAGTCGCAAATGCGGCTTACACATGAATACTGATAAAACTTGCCTCATGACAAATAGAGACAAAATACAAATTAAAATTGAATCAAATGTAATCGAATATGTGGAAAAATATATATACCTAGGTCAAAGCATCTGCTTCGGCAAGCAAACTTTAGAAGAAGTCGAGCGCAGAATTAAAAACGCTTGGAAAAAATACTGGTCTCTAAAGGAGGTGTTCAAATCTAATTTACCCATTCGTCTTAAGAAAAAAGCCATGGACACTATCGTTCTTCCCACGCTTTTATATGGATGCCAAACCTGGGCTTTATCTAAAGAAATAATAAATAAACTACAAGTATTCCAACGGGCCACAGAAAGAAGCATGCTAGGACTAAAACTGAAAGATAGAAAACGAAATAGAGACATCAGGAAAACTACAAAAGTTGTGGACGCCGCCGAGCTAGCGTGTATATTAAAATGGAGATGGGCAGGGCATGTCGCTAGAACAAAAGATGAGCGGTGGAGCGAAAGAGTTCTTCACTGGTACCCTCGAGACTGTACACGCCCCGTCGGCAGACCCAGAACCCGTTGGTGTGACGACATTGTAGCCCTAGCCGGCCGCACCTGGACCAGGCTCGCGCAAGACCGATCTGCATGGCATGAGATGGAGGAGGCCTTCACCCGTAAATGGGTGCCCAAACTTACCAATGATAATTAAGTATTAATAATTATAAATTTTATCTTAAGCACTAATTTATATTTTATAATAATGAATTGCTGTATTTATTTTGGAGAGATATAGGTACCCTAGACTACACATTTATAAAATTTTAACTATTTTATAATTAAATTGAAATTTTGGGTAGATGGCAGTTTGGTTTATGTAAATAGGAAGAAAAACTAACTAAAATAAAATATATAAAAATTTCGGTTGTACTGAAATGTGAATGTTATAAAACTAAACTGAAAATCTATTTAATTTATTGCTTATTTAATGTGAATGTTCGACCAAATATTGAAATTAATTTTTATTTTTAAATTATCAAATTATTAATATTTATTATTATTATTAAATTTGATGAACTACTTTTATTATTATATGATTTCTCAATGAAATCTTATAGCGTAAATATCAATTGATTAATATTGGATGATAATAGTATTATATTATATTGATTTTTTTTTTTTTTTTTTTTGATCAACAATGATTTCTTTCCAAAGGTTATGTCAATTCAATGAAATTTTACAAATGCGGTTAATTCAATTCAATAATTAACTAAGTATGTGTTAGTGATAATAATGTGCATGATATCTTTTTCTAGTTATAATTTGCAAATATTTGAAGTTTGAAATAAAGGCTTATTATTATTATTATTATTATTATGTATGTTCGTTCGACGATAACTTGAGTAAATTTGGTCGGATCGTTATGAAATTTGGTAGGCGGGTAAATGAAATCAAAAGAATTTTTAAGTTCGAACATGAGCCATATTGGTCGAGGGGTTGCTGAGATATGGGGTTGTAAAGTTTATATGCAATGCGCGCCCGCGCCTGCGCAAATGGTGTTAGCAACAGTTCACTCGCGAGTTCATAGTTCGGGGCGAACCACTAGTTATTATTAGGTGAACTGTAGCATCGAACAAATGATGCTTCGATGAATTGTGTTTAGTTGAATCGTAATTAGGTGAAGTGTAGCTTCGAACAAATGGTTATAGTTAAAACAAACATTAGATGAATTGAACGTTAGTTCTACCGTAGGTTAGATGAGACGTCATAGGTGAAGTGTAACTAGGTGAAACGTGTTTCGGCAAGGCGTAGTGAACCCCATTTTTTTAGGTAGCCTGGATGTTACTGTCCCTCTGCTGGGCAAAGGCCTCCCCTCCTGTCTTCCACACATCTATCCTGTTCCACCTCTGGCCATCTGGGCAATCCGCATTACGTACAAAATCACAATAAAAACTTGTCCCTACAGAAACAAATGATATCAGCAATAGAACAATACGAAACATAATTTCGAACATACGTCTAATATTCGAATGTCAACCATATTGCATTAGTGTAGAGTTTTACTTTAATTTTATTGCATAGACTACAAGCAAATAAGCTCCCATAGGCAATTTGGGCATCTAATTTTCCAGACACATTTCAGAGTTCTATGTACTATCTAGTTGTATCCTTGATCGAAGGTTCAAGTCATCCCGCCATCGTCGCCTAGGTCTGCCGCACCTTCGTTGTCCTTCATGTGGGACCTAGTCGGTGACGATCTTTGCCCACCTATCTTTGCTCATGCGGCAGACTGGCTTAAATAGTTGATATAATTGTAAAGTAAAATCCTACCGCAAAGCTGACATGCCAGTATGGTTCAACATAACAACCTGTTGCGACATCTGTCGGGCTCACAGAGAACTCGCTAAATATTATAATGCTGAGTGGCTATGCTACGAATCCAAAGGTTCTTCGTTTAATACAACGAACGGATACATCTGACTGGGAATTCCCGTCTATACTTTGAGGAGCATGATCAGGAAGCTTAATTCATCATCATCGCATCCAGTTGCTATGCAGCAGATAAGTCCGTAGTTTAAAGTCGTAAGTTTGTACTTACGACTAAAACGATGCTCTCGATAAAACGATAAAACTAAACTAGAACGATGGATAGTTCTTAGATGGGCTGGCCGCTGACAACTATCTGTATGCCCTCTCGTAAAAACAACTCGATTAGTACAACAATGTGTGGGCGAATCTTATTATTATTAAATTATTTATTGCACAAAATTAAATACAATAATGGTGTACAAAGGCGTACTCAATGCTAGATAGCATTTTCTACCAGTCAACCTTTGATTTTGTAGAAAGAATATGAGTAGGGTAGTGCGCAATAAAATTACATAAACTATTTATAATAAGTTAACTTCTTATTGATAGAGAGAGGGGGGGGGGGGGGGGATTACATTACTTACATAATTTAATACAAATAAAGCTAATACATATTATATTTATATATTTCAATCTCTTCTCATTTACTTATTTTCTTTCCACCAAAACTGTAATTTCTTTTCCAGAACGCCTAGAAGTGACCGCGTTCGAGAAGGGCCCCATCCGCATAGTGTTTTCCGTGGAACGCGTGAGCGAGCCCGACACGGTTCAACTGACCATGCACGCGAACAACAACGGACTTAGCACGCTCGGGGAATTCCTGTTCCAAGCCGCCGTACCAAGGGTAACTATAGACCTTATTGCATAGTACTAGGAATCAAGCTTCTAGAATAAGCCAGACACGGTTCAACTGACCATGCACGCGAACAACAACGGACTTAGCACGCTCGGGGAATTCCTGTTCCAAGCAGCCGTGCCAAGGGTAACTATAGACCTTATTGCATAGTACTAGGAATCAAGCTTCTAGAATAAGCCAGACACGGTTCAACTGACCATGCACGCGAACAACAACGGAATTAGCACTCTCGGGGAATTCCTGTTCCAAGCCGCCGTGCCAAGGGTAACTATAGACCTTATTGCATGGTACTAGGAATCAAGCTTCTAGAATATGCAGTGACCTATTCGCAGTCAAGGAAACGGAAAGGAAGTCTGCATCGCGCCAGCAAAAGCAAGGCCAAGACAAATGGTTTTATTCCACTATCGTCTATCGCCATCTTGTTTTATTTCACTACATAAATCACGATGGCGGTAAGCAACAACATTGTTTCCCACTCTAGGTATGTGAAAAGATTGAGACGGAGATTATTTAATTAAGATTTTTTGTGATTTTGGTAACCGAAAATGTTCTTGTACTACTAAAAAAACTATCCCTCAGTACCATGTAAAGGCGATAAATTTATTTGAAGATGTCACATTTATCCATGGCAGCCTCTCTTTTGCTGGTAGTGAGTGGCCATCATAGATTAAACCTTGATTTATGGTCAAAAACTTATGTTTTATTTATCCTGCAACGTTTGTTCCTTTCCAGACGTTCCGGTTAGACATGATGTCGCCATCGGGGACCACGCTCCCGCCGCAGGGCGAGATCACGCAAGTGCTCAAGGTCACCAACCCATCGCGGGTAAGTTTAGACATGATGTCGCCATCGGGGAGCACGCTGCCGCCGCAGGGCGAGATCACGCAAGTGCTCAAGGTCACCAACCCATCGCGGGTAAGTTTAGACATGATGTCGCCATCGGGGAGCACGCTGCCGCCGCAGGGCGAGATCACGCAAGTGCTCAAGGTCACCAACCCATCGCGGGTAAGTTTAGACATGATGTCGCCATCGGGGAGCACGCTGCCGCCGCAGGGCGAGATCACGCAAGTGCTCAAGGTCACCAACCCATCGCGGGTAAGTTTAGACATGATGTCGCCATCGGGGAGCACGCTGCCGCCTCAGGGCGAGATCACGCAAGTGCTCAAGGTCACCAACCCATCGCGGGTAAGTTTAGACATGATGTCGCCATCGGGGAGCACGCTGCCGCCGCAGGGCGAGATCACGCAAGTGCTCAAGGTCACCAACCCATCGCGGGTAAGTTTAGACATGATGTCGCCATCGGGGAGCACGCTGCCGCCGCAGGGCGAGATCACGCAAGTGCTCAAGGTCACCAACCCATCGCGGGTAAGTTTAGACATGATGTCGCCATCGGGGAGCACGCTGCCGCCGCAGGGCGAGATCACGCAAGTGCTCAAGGTCACCAATCCATCGCGGGTAAGTTTAGACATGATGTCGCCATCGGGGAGCACGCTGCCGCCGCAGGGCGAGATCACGCAAGTGCTCAAGGTCACCAACCCATCGCGGGTAAGTTTAGACATGATGTCGCCATCGGGGAGCACGCTGCCGCCGCAGGGCGAGATCACGCAAGTGCTCAAGGTCACCAATCCATCGCGGGTAAGTTTAGACATGATGTCGCCATCGGGGAGCACGCTGCCGCCGCAGGGCGAGATCACGCAAGTGCTCAAGGTCACCAACCCATCGCGGGTAAGTTTAGACATGATGTCGCCATCGGGGAGCACGCTGCCGCCGCAGGGCGAGATCACGCAAGTGCTCAAGGTCACCAACCCATCGCGGGTAAGTTTAGACATGATGTCGCCATCGGGGAGCACGCTGCCGCCGCAGGGCGAGATCACGCAAGTGCTCAAGGTCACCAACCCATCGCGGGTAAGTTTAGACATGATGTCGCCATCGGGGAGCACGCTGCCGCCGCAGGGCGAGATCACGCAAGTGCTCAAGGTCACCAACCCATCGCGGGTAAGTTTAGACATGATGTCGCCATCGGGGAGCACGCTGCCGCCGCAGGGCGAGATCACGCAAGTGCTCAAGGTCACCAACCCATCGCGGGTAAGTTTAGACATGATGTGGCCATCGGGGAGCACGCTGCCGCCGCAGGGCGAGATCACGCAAGTGCTCAAGGTCACCAACCCATCGCGGGTAAGTTTAGACATGATGTCGCCATCGGGGAGCACGCTGCCGCCGCAGGGCGAGATCACGAAAGTGCTCAAGGTCACCAATCCATCGCGGGTAAGTTTAGACATGATGTCGCCATCGCACAGTGGTCGATTTGTACGATTTAGGCGGCCAAAAGTCCATTTCTCAAAGTTAACTTATAACAAAACTAATTGATTCCCGGAAAAATAGACACCCCGACTGCCCAAACCCCACCCCTCCCCAGTTCCTAGAACTGCGTGCGCGCCCCCACAGGTAGTCGGAACTTGATCGTCGCGCAAGCTGTACGCGTTCGTTCTCGACACTCTTAGCGCAACCGATATTCTAAAGTGAATATTTCATTGGATATTAGTGAAAGTGATGGAAGTCGAAAATTCAGGTAAGCTCCTTCAAATATAATTTAAATTAAGATAAGGAATATCAATATTTAGTGCAGTTACAACGTATCAAAGATCGCCCTTTTTCATAGAAAATATTATCATTTTTTTATTTTCAATAGTAAAAATGTTGTACTTCCGAGACCGTCCGAGTTAAATTCCTTATGGTTTCTAATAGTATAGCTCTTTGAGCAGATAACCACAAAAAAAATAGCCACCACCTTTGACCACTTCGCGAGAAAAATAATAATTCATTAACTTAGGCAGAAAGTGAGAAAAATTCCTTTTTTGTTTCTTTTGCGTTAAAATTCCTTTTCGTTGTTCTAGGTTCATCAAGTTACTCGGGCATGGAGGTAGTAACTCGCAGATATCTTTTTGATAAGATGATTGAGGAAAACTCTCCATCAATAAACGACAAATTGGAATACTTACAAAATTATTTGTTAGTGTCTTACGGGGACTCCGACGAAGACAAAAAGTATATAAATCATAAATTTTCATATTTTAAAACAGAAATAAAAAAGAGATGGTCCAAAGCACGCAACACGCTAGAAAAATTTCTTATAAGCAATGATGCATGGTTAGCAGGAACGTTCGAGATGCCCATAAAAACGCATAATAAGTCAGGACGACCTAGCAAAACATTCAGTGAATGTAGTGAAAGAACTAAAAGGAGGAAAACAGAAGAAGTTCGCTCCTCTGTAGGCAAAGAAGTGATAGTTCACGCAGCGCAAGTAATTTTACAAAAAGAAGGAAAAAGAAACGCCTCGCAAGTCCTAAAAGATATTACAAATTCGCCTGCAGCCGCAAACGAATGTAAAAAAAGACATTCCAAATCAAAGGCACAAGATCCCCTTACGCCTCGGGAGGCACTGCGAATGTGCGTGGACGCTGATTTGACACGAAGTCAATATGAAATTGTGCGAGCAACCAACAGAAGCTTTTACCCGTGCTACGAATTAGTGTTGAAGGCTAAACAGGAATGTTACCCACCCAAAGAGACGCTACGAGTGACCGCTTCCTGTGCTGAAAGTGATCTACAATCTTTGTTAGATCACACCGTCACGCGATTATCAATTTTCCTCGAAGAAGTACTAATGACTCTTACAGAAACTGAGAGAAATTCCTTGCAGATTATCTGCAAATGGGGTTGTGATGGTTCACAACAAGCTCAATACAAACAAAAGTTAATGAATGACGCCGACTCGGATGCAAATATATTTTTGAGCTCATTCGTGCCTCTACAAATTGTTTGCGGCGAAGACAAAACAAAAATGGTTTGGCAAAACCCGACTCCTTCTTCACCACGATATTGCCGCTCGATACGATTCAGATTTATAAAAGAGTCTACAGAAATAAATTACGTTCGGGACAGTGTGAAGTCCCTAAAAGCCACGGAATTGGAACTGAATGGGCAAAAATTCTCGGTTAGCCACAGTCTTAAAATGACCATGGTGGACGGCAAAGTTTGCAATGCGGCGACTGACACCAAATCAACGAGTAGATGCTACATATGCGGAGCCACTTCAAAAAACTTTAATGACTTAAGTAAAAAAAACGAAATTCACCCAGAATCGCTTGAATTTGGCCTATCAACTTTACATGCCAGAATTCGATTATTCGAGAGTATTTTACATTTAGCTTATAAATTGCCCGTTGGGAAATACCGTGAAAAAAGAACCAAAGCAGAAAATATGCTAGAACAACAAAAAAAAAAAAGAGATTCAGCAAAGATTCAGAGAAGAAGTAGGTATCTTGGTAGATATGCCAAAATGTAATTTTGGTAACACAAATGACGGCAATACTAGTAGAAGATTTTTTGAAAACCCACATCTGGCTGCTGAAATAACGGGAATAGACTTTAATTTTATTTATAGAATTAAAGTTATTTTGGAAGCCATATCAAGCGGTCACAAAATAGATGTCCCGAAATTTGATGAATACGCCATGGAGACAGCAAAACTGTATGTAGAGTTATATGGTTGGCATTCTATGACTCCTACCATGCATAAAATTTTGGTACATGGTGGAAAAGTTATAGAAAATTCTCTAGTGCCTATTGGTCAACTTTCGGAGGAAGCTGCAGAAGCTCGTAATAAGCACTTTCGCTCATACCGTCTAAACTTTGCTCGAAAGTTTTCACGCGAAGACTGTAACCTTGATATTTATCACAGGTTACTCTTGACATCAGATCCACTCATCAGTTCAATGAGAAAAAAAAAGAAGATCCGATCAAAACCATTTTTGCAGGAAACTTTGGAGCTTTTGCTTCCTGCAGAGCCAAATACAAAAGGCACTTGTGATAAATGCATGGAAAGTGACGGTGAGGAAGAATTGTCTTTTAAAGAGTAACATAACAATTTGTATGTTAAACTTTCATAAAATATTGTCTTATTGTTTATGATTCGGTACCTAACATTGTAAGTAACATTTAGTATAATAATGTGGTAATAACTGTTGACCATTTAATTTTAGTGTATACTGTATTTTTTTGTCATCCATATTTTATTTTCAATTTAAATAGGCATGCAGACTGTAGAGAATAAACATTTTTTTTATGTACGGCCGTCTTTTACTTAACAAATTGTGATAATTCTTAACCCAAATATCAAAAACTACTAAGCCGATTTCGATAATTCAAATGAACTCAAAATATATATTTTACACCAAAGGGAGATTTAAAGAAAATTTAAAAACATTGGCGCTATTTACAAAAATATTTTCACAGAAATGTTTTTTTGTATAGAAAAATACGCTTTCAATGAAACGAATAGGGATAAACATATATATTCACTCTAAAATACCAGATTAGCATTTGTTGTCGTATTTATTACTGAAATAAAGCATAAAATAGTTTTGGCCGCCTAAATCGTACAAATCGACCACTGTGCATCGGGGAGCACGCTGCCGCCGCAGGGCGAGATCACGCAAGTGCTCAAGGTCACCAACCCATCGCGGGTAAGTTTAGACATGATGTGGCCATCGGGGAGCACGCTGCCGCCGCAGGGCGAGATCACGCAAGTGCTCAAGGTCACCAACCCATCGCGGGTAAGTTTAGACATGATGTCGCCATCGGGGAGCACGCTGCCGCCGCAGGGCGAGATCACGCAAGTGCTCAAGGTCACCAATCCATCGCGGGTAAGTTTAGACATGATGTCGCCATCGGGGAGCACGCTGCCGCCGCAGGGCGAGATCACGCAAGTGCTCAAGGTCACCAACCCATCGTGGGTAAATTTCCCTCATGCTTTGGCCGCACCCATCGCGATAACATTCGGACGACAAACTTTGTCTTCGTTCTACGGCGAATCTACATGGCCACACACACATTGCGCACTGTAAACTTTATCGCTATGTACAGACGCAAAAAACAAAATGGAAGCAGCGGTCGGTCTATATTTTATGGCAGCGAATAATAATTTTATTAATATTGACTCTTATAAATTCTAAAATCTTACCTTGGTCCAATCCACCCAACTCCAAATTAATAGGGTCCAACCCTATTAAAAATCATTCCTATCTTCTTTTTGGATGCGTTTTTTTTGCTAAAAACGGGCCGTAAAATGAGAATCGCTAAGCTTTACTATTTTTAGGACCTGAGGCCTCGATTCCAGATCTTAGGTGAATTATGAGCCTAAAACCACATCGTCTCATTACAGACGCCGCTCCGCCTCCGGATACGAGTCTCGTACGTGCTAGACGGCTCCCCGATCCTGGAGCAAGCCGAGGTCAACACCTTCCCCGCGGAACTGTTCAACTGACGAGCGCGCCAGCGAGCCACCCGCTCTTGAACAAACAATATCCACTCGTAATTCAACTGTGCAGCGACTAAATTAGCCTAACTGATGTCATCTTCCCGGGAAGCAGGACTACTGTTCAACTGAAGAGCGCGCTCGCGAGCCACCCGCTCTTGAACAAACGATAATCACACGTAATTCAACTGTACAGCGACTAGATTAGCCTAACTCATGTCATCTTCCTGGGAGGCAGGGCTACTGTTCAACTGAAGCGCTCGCTCGCGAGCCACCCGCTCTTGAACAATCGATAATCACACGTAATTCAACTGTACAGCGACTAGATTAGCCTAACTCATGTCATCTTCCTGGGAGGCAGGACTACTGTTCAACTGAAGAGCGCGCTCGCGAGCCACCCGCTCTTGAACAATCGATAATCACACGTAATTCAACTGTACAGCGACTAGATTAGCCTAACTCATGTCATCTTCCTGGGAGGCAGGACTACTGTTCAACTGACGAGCGCGCTCGCGAGCCACCCGCTCTTGAACAAACGATAATCACACGTAATTCAACTGTGCAGCGACTAGATTAGCCTTACTGATGTCATCTTCCCGGCAGGACTCTGTTCTTTTCCAATTGGCGTCGTCTCTAGAAATCCATTCTCGTTATCAACTGTCAAAACACGCATTTTTTGCTGAAAAAATTGCTCTTATTGCCCCATTATTTATTTTACAGTTGTTAGTTATTTTTATAGCGAATACAAGATCACTTAGTAACTAAATTAGCGCCCTAAAAAGATTTTTATAAGGTTAAAAAATTCGCTCGGGACAGTATTTGAACCCACAACCTCTTGCATTCCGTGCAGGCGCTCTACCAATTGAGCTACCGAGTCAAATCCTGTCCCGAGTTAATTTTTTTTACCTTATAAAAAATATTTATAAAGTTACGGCTACTAAGTTACCCTAGCACGTGTTAGTGCTTTAGAAAATACAAAAAGTGAGTAAACTAGACGCCGACTAAATTAACCTAAGCTTTTGGAAAGGGATAGGGATGCGAAGAGGGCATACGAGAGGTGTCGCGTTGGAAAGTGTCGCTGAGAAGACATAAAAAGGGGCCTGCAAAAGCTCTAGGTATATTAGAGCGATGTAGCGCAGGACAGTGATGGCGTCGTTTGCATTTTCCACTAGCTGCAGAAAAACAAGTTAATGTAATAAATATCAGTCAAGCTAATTATTGTGTTTTCTACTTTTTAAAAATAAGTATGTACCTATTTATAGAAACGCGAATGTATGAGAGAATTATTGAGCTGAAAAAAAGACATTTTTACAATATATTTTATGGAACTTCTTGTAAATATTCGGTCGACTGCGTCAGCCTACTGCTTCGTTACTTTTAGCCACGACTGAATGAGATATATTTAAATAAACTAAACGTAAATATAATCAGCAATAAATGTAATGCCAAGAAAAAGGTATTGTTACAATATTACTTCTAGTTCATTTATTCCTAGAGATTGATTTTAACATTCCATTATATTAGCTTGTAAAATAACATTTCTATGTACGAGATCCGCTGTGGACACGGCCTGAACTCTCTCATGGCATGTGCCGTAGGACTTATGTATAGGCTGACTATGTTTTTACGCATTAGATATCATAATTTTATATATTCCCATGATTTCGAAAACACTTACAACGGTCCTATATCATCAGTATTACATTTCAATCTCAAATGTCCTCCAAAATTATGAAATCAAATTATAAAAGCTACTGACGAATACAAACGTTTATAGGATTAGGTATCTGAAACGAGATTGTGGAAAACTGTATAATATTGTATAGAAATCGAGACGGGGGCTGTATGGTATGTACTTAAATGAAAAAGATATATTATTGTGAGAAAAGAAATCACTATTTAGTAATTATCGTGTGATATCGCACCCTAGCTAGAATAAATCGTGATGAGTCAAACATCTAAACACGCTGTAGTCATGGAATCATCAGAGCCAATTATTTATTGTACAGTGACATTTGTTGGAAGTAAAATGTGTAAAAAATATTTCTATGCATTTTGTTTTGTTGTGTTGATGTTTGCTACATCTAGCCAAGTGAGAATGGAAAATATTCCTACTTATCTCTGTACTACAACAGAGTTCCCTCTAATTCGATAGCTAATCTTTAAGTAGGCTGTCTACGAACAACTTACTATGTGGCGAAAAACATATCAGCTGTTTCATACATTTCACGCAGTACTGAGTCGACCTTTTGTATGGAACAGCTGATATTTTTATCGCTCCATTTTTTTGGCCACCTAGTACAACTTGTTCGTATTGATCAGTAGACAGTCAACTCAAAATTCCGCTATCGACTTAGAGTGCACCCTGTAAGTTATGTTTTTATTCTGTTCAGTCCCGGCGGTACTACACCGCGACAAAGTTTTTTATCAAACTTTTTTTACAGTACGTAAAGCTTGCGCTCTATATCATGATGAAAACATTAATTTCTTGCGGTGTGCAGCCGTCAGGACTGTTCCACACGCAAATTCTACCTCTGTTATCTACGGATTTGGTTTAATTTTCTGTGTGGACTACAGTTTTATTATCATTCATTTGTTCTGTTAAATTTATGAGCTTATCCAGTTTATCCAGCTTATCCAGAGGGGTCCTAAAAGTGATCACGTGCGGCAATCTTAAACTTGCAACCTTGTCCATGATACACTTATAAGCTAGATCACCGGCAACTCCGACAAGAGGCAATTTCGTGACCATTTACAATCCCCTTTAGACATCGCTTTCAATCATTAGATAGGGCTTTCATTAACCACATGTCGAAGTAATTCCTATCTTTAAAGGACTTTTATTTACTCCGTTAGATTTACACTTTAGGCACTCGTTTAGTTTTGCTTTCATCCTACTTATGTTAGAAATATTTATAGTTAATTATTGAGCATATTGTCTAACATGTGCATTGTAAGAATGTAAGTAAAACCACAGTAGATGCACAGTACCCTTTAATGTTTTATGAAAACTTGACAATCCATTTTATTTATTTTTTTATTTCCGTTTCCATACATATAAAAAGCTTGGCAAAAATGTATATCGTATTTGGTGCTTGAGTTTTATCGTAACAAACATAATTATCTCCGATTATAAAATAGAATGCCCTCCACGACGTGAGATGTTATGGTTTTGTGTATAACTACTAAAGCTATGCGAAAGATGTACATATTGATTATAATGATTTTATGTAAATTGGTTAATAAATATTTGAGAATGTTTATATAATCAAGCTCACTGTTTTATTGGTTAATCCACCCATACTTCGATAGAGGTTGATGTCGACTTTTCTGATTATCCACTGCACCGATTTGAACCAAACTTGGAAGGCGTGGAGACGAAAAGCATTTAGCTACTTAAAGATGCAGTTAAACTTTAAAAACCTAAGCTAATGAACGTCACTCGTGGCCATCGACGAGGGCGCCGGGCGTCCGATGTCACTGTTGAACAGGCTGTTCCTTGATCATCTGTGCCATGAGTCCGTGGTGGATCACCTGTATGGCACAAGGCTGTGTCTACACCGTGCAATTTTAGTGGTTTAAAAGCCGAAGGTATTTAGCACTCGTGATTCTGAGCCAAATTCCAAAATTTTACTTCAAAACGAGGAAAAAAAAAAAAACACTTTCCAATACAAACGGCTATCCCCAATCGACACCATTTGTATAGAGAAGTGAATTTTTTTTTCGTGCGTTTTGGAATGAAATTTTGTAATTTGGCTCAGAATCACCAGTACAACAAAATACCTTCGGCTTTAAAACCACTAAAATTGCACGGAGTAACATGTGCATTGTAAGAATCGTCGTCTTGCAGGAGTCTTACTGCCAATGTTAACAAGGAAAATCTACGAACTTTGAAATGTCTAAGTGAACTGAACAATACGGTATAAAACCAGTAACTGCGTCGACGATATTAAAAGCCACACACATACACAATAGGTACATTATTTATTACCATTATAGACATACAAAAAGAACACCCTAAGCTACACTTCTCAATCATGGGCGTCGAGGAGGGCGCCGGGCGTCCGCTGACACCGTTGAACAGTCGGTCGGTCCTTGATCATCTGCGCCATGAGTCCGTGGATGACCTCGATGGTGGTCAGGCCTCCTTGGTAACTTTGTCCACCTTTTCCTCTGTATTCCATTCTCGCAAATAACCAGTAGAGGATTCATTATGTAAAAACTGCAGTCGTGCGTGAACCGTAAAACCGGTTTATTTATATTATGGGAAAATAGCTATTGGATTTTAAATGAACAATCTTTATTTGACAATATATATTTTTTGAGAATACAGGGGCAGGGTGTTGACGATCTTTCGACGATACATAAAAAAAACGTTCATAATACATTCTTTATTTATATTTTTTAAAGACTTAAAAAAAGATACACAATAGGGATTTTTCAAAGTGTCAAATTTGACAGCGATTCGCGAATTATCGCGCAACTAAATCTGTGGTTTGTATGGAAACCACAGATTAATAGACTGATTTTGACAGTTATTCGGGCTATTTTTGATGCCTGGAAAAAAACCCCATTATAGTTAGACCCTAAGCTACACTACTCAATCATGGGCGTCGACGAGGGCGCCGGGCGTCCGCTGACACCGTTGAACAGTCGATCCTTGATCATCTGCGCCATCAGTCCGTGGATGACCTCGATGGTGGTCTTACAGGCATCCTTGGTGGCCTTACCAAGCTTGTCCTCTGTGCGCTTGTCGTGAGGGTCCGAGTTCATTGTGAAGCCACCGCGACCTGGAAACGATTAGGCATAAGGTTCAGTTGGCTCCACACGTATTGACTTGTCATTCCTGTGGGCTAGGCCGACTAAGCTGTCAGGATGGTATAGGTGCGGGGCAAGCCTACTCCATCTAAAACAATGTCCCAGGCACTGCAGCGCCGAGTGGTCTCTTCACCCATCTATGTAGTGTGAGTGACGGTGCCACTGGACGCTGCATAAATCATCTCATTACGTAGATGCAAAGGCATTAGTTTTAGTTCACCATTGTTAAGCCGGGTCCAGACGCTTGTAACGTGTAATGGAAGATTACGCGTAATTTAGCGTCATCGTGTGGACGGCACACGAACTTGACGTGAACGAGCACCACTGGTGCCTTTGTGTTCGCGCAAATACCGACAGCCGATGGATCAGCCCGAGCGCCGGGGCGAGCGTTACATGTAATGCTCTTACTGCCGGTTTCCGAGTTGAGAAATTCGCTAAGCAAATGGGTAAGTATCGTCCTGTCTCTGCAGATTTCTCACAAAAGAGCGCGACAGAGCGATACGTAAGTATGTGCTTAGTAAAATTCTTAACTCAGAAACCGGGCCTTAGTGCCGTCCACACATATAATTAGTGTTACATTATACGGTGGATTACATTACACGTTACATTGCTCTAACTACTCGAGTGCGGCCCTGAGAGTCTATTGTGTAAAAAAAACCGCATACTTGAAAATAGCCCTTATTGAAATGAACAATATTTTTTGACATTTAATAACGGGATATTTATTTTATGGTGCTTAATTTTAGAGAATAGGGACATACACTGCCATACCACAAGAACTTTCTGTTTCTGAAAATTCTGTTTCGAGTAAGTTTCATACGATCGGGTGGTTATTTATACCGTTTCAGCAACCCAAGTTTGACCCGTTTTGAACAAAATATGGTGTGAATAACGCGAATCTTTATAAGATCCCAAAATGAGCATGTAACCGAGTATAAACCCAAAAATGTGGGAAATTTGACCATCTCTAGGTCCACTTGTGTTGTTTCTACTGTTTATTCGTTATTGAGAAAGAGAAGTGGCCCTGGTTGCCACAAACAACTGATGGAATGACACAAACTAAATAAATCAAATGACTTGAAGATACAGGGAGACTGCGTTGCTGAACGCAGCACCTACAATACTCAAATAATACACAAACAAATCTAATAAAAGTCTATGAATGACTGATCGTAGATAAAAGAAGAACAAAAAAAAAAAAAAAAAAAAGTGACAATCTCACAACAGTGAAATACAAAAATAAGCACAAACTGTAACCCAGCTCACCTAAAGACACCTCGCTCTGCTCCAGTTTATCCGAAAGATCAAAAATCTGCCCCGTCGTATACTCCGCATTAGTGATCAGACTGGAGCTACTGAGCGTATTGACCCAGTACTTGTTCCAGAGAGAGTCCAGGAGCATGCGGTCGAGTGAAGACTTGAAGTAGGAGACCTCGAGTGAATAGTACTGCTTGCAGTGGACTCCGAAGTCCTCTATCTTGTTTAGAGGGATGGTCTGGTACTCAGAGGGCTCCTCGTTGGCTGGTTTGTAGCCCTGGAGATTGATAATACACATAATTAGGTTTTGGTATATAACTTTCGTAAATTGGCGTGTTTATAGAGTAGAAAAAAAAAACAATGCACATTTTTTTTTCCAGCACGACCGGCTTGACGTACAACTGATTTCGGACTTTATTCGGATGGCCCCGCCCCACGAACTGTTGGTACTGGCAAGGCAAGAAGATTTTCTTTCCATCAAACTCTATTCAACTTTGCCGCTGTCGTTGCGGCTTGCGACAAAAGTGCGACTTTTAACTGGGAAGGATTTGCATGCGTGCCTTATGTTCGCATGGACAATGCGGCAATGTGTGTAGGTACATCTACGCTCAGTTTGAAACAAATATGCCATGGTAAGATTTGAACTGCTGCATAATGCAACGACATGTGGCAAAGTGTAAAGGGAGCCCGAGGCCCGAAGGTATGTTGGACATACCTTCGGATAAGTCCTGAACGCCCCGAGGCACACTTTGCCTGCGGAGATGGTTCTGACGGGGTCAATGACGATGGCCACGAAGGGCTCCTGGAAGTTCTGGTTGAGCATCTGCGTGGAGACGTCGATACCGGACAGCCAGCAACCGTAACCCGGGTGGCTGTGGTACCAGCCGATTGCGTTCTCATGGCGGCCAACCTAGGAAACATATGTTTTGTTATTATTCCATAGTTTCATAGAATATTGCGAAGGAAAAAAATAACTGAACTGCTATGGTATGGAATTTCTGAATTTCGATGGTAGTTTGACTGGTGTTATATGAATTATGTATTAATTTATTATTATTTATTAATACACTGGCAGCCTAAAGCTGTAGGTAGCATGTATATCACTTTTTAAATTTTTTTTTTTAATACTTGCTTTCTTGGCTTATTAGCTTAAATAAAAGTGGCAAGTACATTGAAATGGCATTGAATAAATAAATAAAATTAAAAAGTATCAAATCACCATCTCTGGCTCAGACATCTAAACAAAAGGATAATTCTTTACCTGTTTTGCAGCCTCAATGTATGCAGTCATATACTCATAGGCCTGAGCCTGTGCATTCACTCTGGTTTCTGTGCCCTCCACCGGAAGTGCAAAGGAGTCCATCACGAGCATTGTATTGGCATCAACTTTACCTGTAAAATCAAACAAGATAGAACTATGATCGTTTTCTAAGTGGATAAAGATGTCCAACGCACTACCGCATCTATCACACAAGTGACGCCTCCCAGTTGACGTACTATTTATTAATGCTGTCAGTCCTTTTAATGTGTCAGTACAGCGAAGAATATTCTAATTCTAGAGGATCAGTTCGCTGGTCGTAGGAGAAAAACGAGGAAACCCCAGTTTTGTCCTTCTACTGGGATGCCATCGACCTAGTTTTTAACTTTTAAAGAAGTAAATACATCTGCATTGTAACATTAATAGGGTGACTTGCGTAATCACTGGCTTTTAAGATACAGGTCTCCTAGTTTAAGAGCAGGGCTTGCTGTAAACTCATTTCTTTTGATAAGTGCAATAAAGAAATTTGAATTTGAAATTTGAATCGACACACCATGCCTTACAGACTTAAGACCCGAGAAAGGCAGCTTAGTGGGTGTTGTTTTAAGCATTATAAAAGTATATCTTACCCAATAGGAGGCCCATAACTTCGAGGGTACCACCTGAACGCGCGTGCATAACCATTTTGAGCAGCGCCAAAGCTGAGATCCGTATGTCTTTGAAGAAATGCGGGCTGAAAGAAAAAAAACGGCTCATCAGTAACATACGATATTTTTTTGATTCTGGACTAATTGGGGACAAATACTCACTCTTTCTCCCATGGTTTCGCAGCCAAAATGTCTTGTTGTTGTTTTTTGTCGTATCGGTAGATATCGTCGACGCTGGACACTGTTTCGATGTTGTTAGCTAGCATCCATGTTTTCTGGGCTACTGTCGACTGTGAATCACTACTAGTTGAAGCCATAATCTTTTGAAAATCTTTAATTTGACTGAAAAATGCGCGTTCACTGTTTCCAAAAAATTTAATCCACAAACAACAATGGCCGGTTGGTTTACTGTCAATGTCAAATTGACATTGTTATTTTTCTACCTTTGACAGGGCAAAGATAACAATCATACAGCCAAAAACCAGCAATGGATTGTGCAGTGAGCTGTCAAGCTGACGCAATCTCGACTTCTCGAGCGAGAATGTTTGGAAACCACGGTGGAAATGGAAAATCCGAGCCGCCCGGATATGGCAGATGACGTCAATGCAATTGTCTCGTTTCCTCTTGAGCATGTTTATGTTTTTTCTCCCTCTAAAGTACTATTTGACACACCCACCGGCAATCTGTCGACCAATCGCAGCAATCCACATACGCGTTTTCGAGAAGGGAGCCCCCAGAAAAAAATTACTGCATCAGCTTGAAATGTACGCCACGGACGTTCGACGCAGTTTACCAGAGTTGAAACTGCTCAAAGTGGACTAACAAATGCTCCATACGAAGCGGAGATCTCTGAGTAGCATGTGCATGGTGAAACAATAGTTGTAGTGGCGCGGAGTTGTTTTGTTCAAGTGTTGTTCGTACACAAGTCAAGATGAGTGCTCCAATAATTATCACAGTGCCTAACAACTACCTGGCGATGGATGAGGACTCCAACCAGAGCATGGAGTCCTGCCTGCCGTCCAGAAAGAGGAAGCTGGACCACCTCTCATGGGAACAGAAGATGCAAAGAAAGTGAGTTTGAGCCACCCACACTTTGCTTGCGTGTCACCCTCGCCGTACAATGGTACTCGGCGATAACGGTACTTCGTACTTCGTTTATCGCATTCGTCCGTCCCGTCGAATTCTAGAATGTCAACGAACTTATTAGCGCTCTGTTACCACTCTTCTACCAAATATGATGCAACAACTTTAGACCTTAGGATCTTTTGTAGGTAGTTGAGGCTGACGCAATAATACATTTTTGTTATTGAGAGATGATAAAGTCTTCTTAATCGATTCCTCATGGCTGAAGATCGCGACCATGCCGTATTCGCTTCCTTTGGGAGCGGTCTTCCCTCATATGAACTGCATTGTGAATGCTTCCTCCAGCCGCTGCCCTTATCATATCAGACCATCTGGTTGGTGCTCTTCCCTTGGCGCGTTTGCCATTCACCTGACCCTTGATGAAGTAGAAGTCTTGAAACACTGCAACTGGGCTGGCTGGAAGAAATTTCTATAGAAATAAGTCTGCCCATGTAATGTCTCACATCTCTGTTATTTATAAAGTGTCTTCACCCACCTAGTGAAGGTGCCATTGGGCGCTGTTTAGGTCATCTCATTACATAGATGCAAAGGCCTTAGTTTGTTTGTGTATTACAATTCACTTTCTGACAAGCACCCTTCCCACAGGAAGCTAAAGAACCGCGTCGCGGCGCAAACCTCGCGCGACCGCAAGAAGGCCAAAATGGACGAGATGGAGCACCGCATCCAGCATCTGGAGGAGGTGAACGAGCGGCTGGTGAGCGAGATGACGAGTCTGAAAGCACTCAACGAGAGATTGTTAGGGGAGAACACTACGCTGCGCAACGAAGCCGCGGCGCAGTGCGTCCCGGGGGCCCCACGACCGGCAGCGTCGAACCCTCAGCAGAAGGCGGGGCCCCCGGCGGCGCACGGCGCGGCGCGCCTGCTGCTGGCGATGTGTCTCCTCTCGCAGACATCCTCGCGCACCTCGACTCTGATGAGTACCTCGACACCCTCAATCAACTGGCAGAGTCCCTCCTCCAAGAGATTGATGCAGCTGCTCCAGGAGCGGCTCAAGATGTAAGTGCAATAATTTTTTTCATGTTTTCATATTTGTAGTTAATTTGTCATGTATTATTCTCATTATTTTAATTGCTTTTGGACTGTAATCTTAAATTGAAACTGGTTTTTTTGTCCTCTGCTCAGTTAATGAATTAAAACTTGGACTAGCGCAGAAGATGATTAAGGCAAAGAGGTTGAAGGTGTGTCTGTTTGTTAACCAGTATTAATAATAATGGACCACAACAACATGGCATTTAAACACAAACAGCTGCTGATGCGATGCAATCATCTGTAATTTTATTATTGTATTGCCTGTATTGAGCTAATGTCTCTACTCACCCACTTTGCGATATAGGCGTGAGGGTGTGTAGTGTAAGTGTACCTTAGTTTGTTTGCCAGCCTTAGCCACATGGCCTTTAGTACTGGCTGATGCAATCTCTAACACACACTATGACATTATTGCATCATCAAGCTACAGCTATAAGCTGTAGTAGATTGTTCTAACAGTGTTTCAATGCTGTTAGAAACCTAAGTTTTTACCCGACTACGCGAAGCAAAAAGGAGGGTTATGATTTTAGCAGCGTATGTATGTATGTATGTATGTATGTATGTATGTATGTATGTATGTATGTATGTATGTATGTTTGTGTGTTCATCTGTTCCCTCGCAGAGCCTAAACTACTCGGCCGATTTCAACAAATGAGGTGTCGTTGGATTTGTCTTAATCACCCAGGTAACATAGGATACTTTAATTTTTAAAAAAACCAAGATGGCGGCTGTGCTGCGCCCTAAAGTGGTGGACCTAAAAATAAAAATTATCGGATACCATCGTCATGGGTATCAAATGAAAGGGCTTTAAAAGACCTTTCGAAAAATAGCGTCAACATAACAAATAGAACAAAAAATTCCAAAATGTGTTTTTTTTTTGCCCTTCTTGGTTCTATTCTGGGTGATCGTCCAAAATGACTTACTAAAAAGTTCGAAAAAAAAATAGAAGTTAAAAACTAAAACCCGACTACTAAAAGGCTCAAAACAAGAGCTGTTCATCCTTAAAATAGACTCATAGATAATTAATCGTAGTCGGAGGACACCACATTGGCATTTGATAAACCGATGGCCTCCGACTACGATTAATTATCTATGAGTCTATTTTAAGGATGAACAGCTCTTGTTTTGAGCCTTTTAGTAGTCGGGTTTTAGTTTTTAACTTCTATTTTTTTTATTGTGAGTGATCATATCCCAGTTAGTAGGTTACTTTATCATTTGCAATTCCAATCTGATTACATTATCAAAGTACCTCACTTTTATGCACCTGCCAACAACTTTCAAAGATAAACCCAATCCCACTTTATTCCATCAACTTTCAGTCTGCCTGTGTAATCTCTTCCTATTATAAAAAGTCCAGTTAGAATGACTCTTGGCGGATGAATGCGAGGAGGGTATCAAAAAGAAGAATCTTTTTTTTTTTCATTGGCGGTGCTGGTCAACTAATCTTGAAACTTCGACCACCCCAGCAGTACATACAACCCAGCGACAAACGCTTTTATCCCACTATGTAACAGCGCCATCTTTTAATATTTGTCTATAGAAAAAGCAAAAGGGCGCTTTTGGGCAGCATTTTTGTCGCGTCGGCGGCATATAGACAAAGTTGTGTTGAAAGGGTTAGCGAGCAATTTAAAATAACGCACCTTTACCTTTGTCCACAGGAGCCAGCCAAACAGCAAACTAGACAGTGCTCTGAAGGAGCTCAAGTGGTGGGGCCCGCAGCAGAGCACCTGGAACCCAGTGGAGGTGAAGTCCTAAACGTCAAGCACGACGTCGACAGAATACTGTCGCAGCACTCCTACGCACATCCCTACACAGACAAACCCGAGACACAAGTCAAGGAAGAAGTCAACAACGACAAAGGAGACATCTTCTACGCCAACTGCGACGAAGAAAACGACTGTGTCACGATCGAAGTGCCGTGCGACGAACAAACTCTTATTGAAGAGATCAAGCCAGTTACTGTCAAGACAGACTTTGATATTCTGACGAGTGATTACTCTGATATTATGCTGGAGAAAGACATGGCGCTGTTGTCTCCCATGAGCTTGTCCCCACAGGCTCTGGGAGACAACAACCTTGCTGTCTCCCCATCGCACACATCCATATCGGACCTAGGATACGAGTCGTTGGCTTCGCCGCTCAGCGAGACAGAATCTATGGACTTGTCAGACTTTTGGTGTGAATCCTTCTCCGAGTTATTCCCTGGATTGGTCTGAACTAAGCCAGAGAGCAACTCTGCATTCCCCACCAAAGACTGACTAGTTTTAGACTTAATTTTAATGTTAAATCATGTTGGCACCAATGTTTTTTTATTATCGTTTAGGAATAGCTTATATTGATAAATGACAAATCAATTAATCAATGAAGTGTTGTATGTAAGAGTAATCATAATATATAAAACAAAGTCTATTATAAAATGATTTAATTTTAGTGCTGTAAGTGTTAGGGATGTACAAGAGTGTTGTTTAATAAACAGTTTACTGTGGAATTTCCTTTCTTTTCTTTTGACCATCTGGTTAAACAATTCCAAATAAAAAGACCTATCACAAAACCTTAGTGAGAATATTTTATTCTCAGTAATAAAAACACTACTAACAACATCAAGTTGACCTTAGTATAAAGTAGGATGGGTACGTGAAACTCGCGAATGAAACAAGTTTTTTTAAAAACATTAAATATATTTGTTAAAATATTACAGATTCAATAAAATCGTCCTTACGTCTAGATTCTATGATTCAATACTCTAGTACTCTCAGTTATTGGTTAATGTAACCACACACCACTGCATCCAATCGTAAGCTACTGCTCTATTCTAGAACCGACTTCAGTGTTCATTTTTTAATCTTGTTTTCCTACAATTTGCTAGTAGGTACACATTCAGTTTGTTTTACCTTCGTTGAACATTGAATAGAAAGAGTAGGTATGTAAGTAAATCCAGACCAGAGGAGTGAGGTAGGTATAGTAACACAGTAACAGGTGGTAATTAAATACAAGGTCGACCGAAGCGGATTTACGTAAGTATGTTTGTTTATACCTTTTGTGTGATATGGTATCACTTTCAGACCATTTCCAGAAAAATCGATATCACGTTAGGTAAGTACACACGACAGCACGTCAGAGTGTACACTTTTGTTGTAAAGTCGCCAGTAACATAACCGAGTAGAGTGCTTCCGTGTAAGCGTCTACGTGCTGTCGTCTGTACTTACATTGTTTCCTAGGCTTACCTACTTTCTAGATTCTAGAATGCATTCAACGGCTTATTCAGTTTAACAATTTGGCACTCAATCTCAGCCATTAACAGCGCACTGATAACGCAAATTACAACAGTAAAACATTGAACAAATAACTAACGATAGCAAATAACTGAACCTAAAGAGCGCGACTGCAAATCAAACGAATTAAATATCGATACGAGAAACATACATTGAAAGTAGAACTTTCTTTACCTATACGGAGTCATAGACTTACTATTCTATGTACGGAGTGTTATTATAAAAAGGTAGTGTCGAACTTGAGGGGTCGTTACAGGCTTTACCAAGCAAGAACAATGTATTTATTTAAAAATACTCTTAATACAGCTCTCGTATCGCTATTCAATTATAATTATGCCAACAGTGCTCTGAAATATAAAACTAATGGAAGATTTATCATTGAAACTTAATGTACCTATGTAATGAGACAAAATAGTTTTGATTACACATTGAAGCTATTTAAAGCGTGACATAAAACAAAAATGCATTAAAATTATATCTTAAAAAAAACATAAGCACAACTTCTTCAACGACTTTCCACCACAAAAAAAACTTAAATCACAAAACTTAGTTTTCACTTATCTACATAAATATACAATAATAATACAAGATAATTTGTATGTCTGTGACATTCATATCACTTACTTCTTTGACTTATAGTATTTTGTAATTAAATATGACGAATTTTAAAACTGTACATTTTCAAAGACTTGAAATCGTATCTACCTACGTTTGACTATCAGAATTATTAGTAATTAATCTACATTTAATATTAATCACATGCACATGATTAAAACATTCATTATGTGATTTACCAGCAAGAACTTATGTACTGATTATGTGCCCTAGCACGAATAATCTTATCGAATAAGTCAGACCCTCGTGCTACAAGGGTATATTCGGCTGCCATTATCTATCTAGGTATCAATTTGGAAAACTTTTTAATATCTATTTGAATATTTTCGTGAGTTACATGAAATATTTAAATTACAATTATATAATTTATTTTACCTAGATACTTTGTATTTTTTTGTATTTCTTCTTACAGATCAGATTTATAAAGTTTGTAGGCAGACATGTGCTTTTTTATGCATTAGTAAAATACATATTGGCAGTGAAATAGATAACTATTACATTTTTAGTTGTAAATAACATTGATTGCTATCATTCGTTTTGTACTAGATAAGATACAATTGCTATGAAAAGATACAATTGCTTTGAAAACCCAGTTATCAAACACCGTACAGGATTTACGCATTAAAACCGTTAATTTATTTAAATTGAACCGTATTGCATGGCAACAAGATCGAATTTACAAGTTCGGTTTTATCTCAAACTAATCAATGTTTTGCTTTGCTAAACTCTAAACAAAGATTATTATTTATCGCGCTAATTCCCAAATTTTTTACCGAAATCGTCAACGGAGTTCACCCAAAACAAGGTTTAAGTTCGGCGACAAAGCAATAATAAAATTACAGTGAATCTAAGAATCTGATGCAATAGTCGGTATACTGGGTAGGCTCAATTGATTTGATGACGAATAATTGTCTCAAATAATGACGCAAAATGATGTGTCACTTTGTAAGAAACTAAAATGTGTCCACATGAGTCATAAAACTCATAAAACCATCGGGTCATTCGACGTTCAACATTTGCATGTTGAATAGCAGTCAAGAGGGCTTACCTTGGAATACCAAGCGGTCGAAGACCAGTTGGCCGTCCCAAATACCGCTGGAGGGATGAAGTCGGCAAAGACCTGCGCGACCTACAAGCAGGCGACTGGAATGAGACCGCGCAGGACCGAGACCAGTGGCGACTTCTTGTGTCTGAGGCCAAGACCCACTTCGGGTCGCTGAGCCATCGGAGTAAGTAAGTAATAGGAGTCCAGTTATTTTAGACAAGACAACTCTGAAATCAACAACCGACCAACAGCTAGTATACATATTTAAA
Organism: Zelleria hepariella; assembly: GCA_949319315.1. Classification (NCBI taxonomy): domain Eukaryota; kingdom Metazoa; phylum Arthropoda; class Insecta; order Lepidoptera; family Yponomeutidae; genus Zelleria; species Zelleria hepariella. Next base: position 9,640,447 of record OX439384.1, read on the forward strand.
TTAGTTTTGGTTCGGACTCTACAGTATGGCTTTTTAAAAATTAGCCTTTTATTTGTAAGAATATAGGCCATCCGTCAGCAATACATCTAAAACTACCATCGCAAAAAACAAGACTAGGTACCATCGTTTCATCCTAGGATCCTATTTTTAGTGTACATAAATGATCTGCTACTAGACTTTAAATGAGCTCAAACCTCCTTCCTGTCTTGCGAGCTAGACAATAGTAGCTGTGGCCTTCCTGTTTACTAGTTTCTTCTTTTGAAAATACGTTAGATCTATTATGGACAGAAGAAGTCTGTAGGTTTCCAGGTGAAGATAGGGGTTCCGCAAGGATACATCCTAGGAGCGTTCCTATTTCTTATGTACATAAATTATGATATAGACTGTGCACGGTTCTATGCCTAACCAAAGAGCTTGTCAAAGCAGTTGTGACAGTACGGCTTGTCGTTCTGCTCCTTGAAGGTGCCCTTGTTCAGCTGTCGGAGACAGAAGGCGCACACGAAGTGTTCCGGGTGGAACTTCCGGAACATGGCGGTGTTGCAGCGGCCGGCGATGGGCTTGTGACAGCCGGCGCAGAGCGATCCGCGCCTGCCGTGGAGTGTGCTTTATTGCTACTTGACCAAAGAGCTAGACAATAGTAGCTGTGGCTTTCCTGTTTACTAGTTTCTTCTTTTGAAAATACGTTAGATTGCTATGGGCAGAAGTCTGTAGGTTTCCAAGTGAAGACAGGGGTTCCGCAAGGATACATTTTAGGGCCGTTCATGTTTCTTGTGTACAAACAAATCTAATAGACTGTGCATGGTTCTCTGTCTAACCAAAGAGCTTGTCAAAGCAGTTGTGACAGTACGGCTTGTCGTTCTGCTCCTTGAAGGTGCCCTTGTTAAGCTGGCGGAGACAGAAGGCGCACACGAAGTGTTCCGGGTGGAACTTTCGGAACATGGCGGTGATGCAGCGGCCGGCGATGGGCTTGTGACAGCCTGCGCAGAGCGAGCCGCGCTTGCCGTGGTAGTGGGTCTCGCAGTAGGGCTGCCCCTCGTGCTCGAAGAATGAACCCCCGTGGAAGGGCTCGCGGCAGTCCTGGAATGAAATGCGATGGGGTGTTATTTCTTTGCTGCTTTTGAAGAAAATAAGGTTTGTCTAGAAGCTAAGCGACAAAGCCACATTTTATATTTTTATTTTGGAATCTTTCAATGAGTGAATACCTAGTATTTTGTGGTGAATCTACAGGGTGCACTCGAATTCGATAGCGGAATTTCAAGTAGGCTGTCTACTCATCAATAGAAACAATGGAGCGACCTTGTACCAGATGGCGAAAAAAATGGAGCGAAAAAAATATCACGTGTTAGCCACCTAGTACAAGTTGTTTGTATTGATCAGTAGACAGCCTACTTAAAGTTCCGCTATTGAATTAGAGTGCACCCTGTAGATTGAGCCTCAAAATTAACGTTACGTCTGGGGAAAATTAAGATACAGGAATATACAACTTTTTCTACGCGTTTTAGATTGTACCTGAAGCAAGCTAAGCCTCAATTATGTAAGTAATGTGTGAGGGTGTTTGTGCGTGTATTTTGGTGCGTCATGCATGAGGGATATAGTACGAAAAGGGTTGTTTTGAGTGCAAGCTATTTAGACCTTCGCTACTAATTTTAAATTGCACTGTCATTGCTCTCAACTAATAAAGTTGCATCTATTTTGAACGAAAGTATTGAACATCTGATATTAATTTTGCGATTCAATAGCGAGGTAGGAAACGTTGGTTTTCATACTGATAAGTAGACATCATAGAGGTATATTATGTCAGTAAAATAGTGAAAAGCTAGTTAACCCACAATGGCAAATTACAGGTTATACTTAACAGGCTTCGATCAAGGATAAAACTAGATACAACATAGAACTCTGAAATGTGTCTGGAAAAATAGATGCCCAAATTGCCTTTGGGAGCTTATTTGCTCGTAAACTGTACACTAATGCAATAAGGTTGACTTTCGAATATTAGACGTATGGTCGAAATTATGTTTCTTATTGTTCTATTGCTGATATCTTTTGTTTCTGTGGGGACATTGTGATTTTATACGTAATGCGGATTCTATGGGATTTAGTTCGGTGTTAACAGGATAAATGTTTGCTATTAATTTCAATACAGATAATTATTATCCATAGGTAAAGTAAATCAATACTCGTGTATCGAGTCAAGGTAATCGCTCTCCAAGCAAACTACCGGACTATAACTAAGTACCTATAGCATGTACCGGGTGACATAACAGTCGTTTTTGCGATGTTATTTGAAATAATATGTATGTTTCTCTGTCTGTGTGATATGATTAAGATTGTGTTTTGCGATACATAACATTTGTACTGGCTGGCATCCACAAAACTGTCCCATTATTATGAGATATTACGTTTAGAATTTCAGATGAAAGCTGAAATTTCATGAAATATGATTGTTTCGCTTGACCCAGCGTTTAGGTCAATTTGTATCTCAATTTCTTCAAAAATGTGTGAATATGTACATCAATAATTTAATTTTATTGCCAATAAACACTTTACTGGAAATATATCGTTTTAATATGCTTTGGTCCTTCAATATCAATATTCCTCGTAAGAACAGTCATTGGACAATATCAAACGGCTTAAATATTGTAGTATTGATCTGTAGCCTTAACATTTGGTCCTTCTTAGCCTTTAACCCTAGCCAGTAAACAAAAAAAGGTCGAGCTATCATGTTCGTATTTCTCTGATACAAAAACAGAAGCCTATTTCCACTCAGACTTAGAGCTGAATTAAAACCCGAAAATAGCTCTCTCTAGTTTTAATTAAGGCGGGCCGTAAACAAAGCCACTGATATACGGCAGCCGGTGTGGCTGGCTTGCCGCGAGACGTCCGTGACGTCACAGCATCTAATTTTACCCACTACTTCGCGGGACACCCTACACTGCCAACACTTGACCTCGTTTACTTGGGAATCGACGATTCCTCGTACAAGCGACACGCATGAGCCTTGAGCCGAAACAATGAATTGATAAGGGTTCATTGCCATTGCATGCGTGCGCCGCGCAGATGCGGCGTGACCTTGACAGCGACGGCGCGATCCGTCAATCGCGGGCGCAGAGGGCGCGCGCGACTGTCAAGGCGACGCCATCTTTGTTTCCTCTCATTTCAATTTTTGTTTTGTTGTTTTTGTTTGTTTTTTTTCCTTATTTTTTATTTTTGTTCTCTTTATTACATTAAAAATCTTAACAAATACTTCTTACAAAAATATAATACAATTAGTCCCTATCAAGAGTATCGCTAAGAAATGTGTGTTTTCCCTACGTGTCGTGTTCAGGAATAACATCTGTGTGTGTGTTTGTCGCATGCAACATTCGTTCTGCTATCACATGGCTTTCGCCGTTCATGTCGAGCATAGCTGAAAAAAAATTGGGGAGGGCATCCGTTTTGGGGGGTCATTGTTGGGGGAGCATCCATTTTACTCGTCCTCGTCGACGCCGACGCATTTGGGGCAGACCGGCTTCCCCTCCATGGCGTAGAAAGACTTGCCCTTCACCGCCACTTGGCAATCCTGCGCAACCAAATGTATTATTTCGCTACCGTCCCTATAAATGTTCAAAAACCATTCTTGATGATTTCTCAACTTTTAACGGAGACTTTATACTTGACCTGGCGTTTTGTTGACGCTGAATTTTTTTACAAACCTTTAGATACAGGATGTAGAGGATCTGGAGCTCACTGGATTGCTAGAGGAGACCTAGAGTTCAAATGTCGAATACTAACCCGGCAGACGAAGCAATCGGGGTGCCACTGCGCGTTGAGCGCAGAGATGTAGTTCTCCATGATGGGTTTGTTGCATCCTCCACACTTGGGGGCAAACATGTCGAAGTAGTCATTGCGACAGTAGGGCTTGCCGTCTTTCTCGTGGAAGCCATCCTCGCCGAACTGCTGACCGCATTGGGCGCAGAAGAAGTGCTCCGTATGCCACGTCTTCTCGAGCGCCGTCACGCATTTCTGTCGGGGGAAAAACGGACCTAAGTTTGGTAAGAACAGAGACTGATGTTTGAAGACACATCAGTCTGAAAGAAACAACAAGAGTGATTAAAGTGTCGCAACTGACGTCGAGAATAGGCCCGTTGCAGTAGGCGCACCGCGGCGAGAAGAGGTTGTGATAGTCAGGCTCGCAGTAGGGCCTTCCGTCGCGCTCGAAAAAGTTCCTAGTTCCGAGCTCCTGGTTGCAGTGCGCACACGTGAAGTGCTCCGGGTGCCAAGTGCGGCCGAGGGCCGTGATCACCTGCGGAAAGAAATCTCGTTGGTTCACTTCACTTTGAGATAAACGAGCCAGAATCTTGGGAAACTTAGGAGGATGAAAGTAGCGTCCAAATGTCGGCGCTTCCTTCCCGAAAGTTTCCAACGAAACTGGGCACGAATGTATCACTGCAAGTCCAGTCGAGCACCTGTCCGACGATTGGCTTCTCGCAGGCGTTGCAGCATCCCTTCTGGGGCGTCTGTACTCCTTGGCGCGACATGTCTGCGCGGAGGGATCCAAGCATGTGCTCGAGCGAGGCTGGCTCGGGCTGGCGCGCGGGGCCGGCGCTGCGGTAGTGCTCCTGCCACGCGTGTTGCTCGCGGTACAAGTGCGTCCCGGGGGATTGACTCGTAGGGTAGCCCTCGCCGCCGCCGCCAACCTACAACCAAAGTCGGGTCAGCTTCGAGTGATGCGGACGATTGAGGCGGAGGATCGAGACGTACAGTTAACCGTTCGGGGTAAGCAGACTGGATCGAATGCGGCCCGAGTGAAATCTTTAACTATGTACTCTAATATTATAAGCTCGCGGCCCCACCACGCCTGTGATGTAACGCTCCGTGCTATGTTTAGCGGCGGCAGCGGCCGCGGGTGCGAGCGGGACGACGGCAGGCGCTGGAGCACGCCCCGACGCGATCTATTTCCAGCAGTGGACCAAGAAAGGCGACTAGTAAATATTATAATAAACGGAAAAGCGGAAAGCTGTAGTGCAGTGTGCCGAGCCGGCCGCCGCTCCAGCCGCCCGATATTGGACCTTAGGGGGCGTGAGTCAGCGTCATACATCGATCGCAGACCGATAAACATCCGTGCACAACGTTTTATGGCCCCGAAAATATTATAAAGTCTATTTTACAGGCGCACGTCATTGTGCGAAATGAAAATAACAAAATAGAAACGGGCCGTGGCCCGTATTAATTACTGGGACCTTGTGCTGTTTACCAACAGTCAATGTCAAGACTGTCACAACATCCAACTGCTAGCATTATCTATACGCTACTTTGTAGCTGTTAGAGCTCTTAATGTACTTGTCAAGGGAACGAGACCCACTTCATTCAGTCCTGCTTCAAGAGATGATGCCAAATGGTCTGTTTTTGTTAGGGCTTTTGTTCGGAGTGTGGGTTTTCTGTTCACTAGTTTACCTCAGAAGTCTAAAGGTTCGTCGGGTTTTAAGATTGGTTCAAAAGATGGGGCATTCTAGCATACATAGTATGTCGCTGAAAAAACTACATACAGACATAAACTCACACCTGTATCCTGGAGGGGTAGGGAAAAAAGTTGCAAAAAAAATTTATCACCACCACCAGTAAGAAGTGTAACTTCCCGCCATAGTCAAAAGATGATGGTTGCATTCAATAAAATCAAATTTTCAGCAAAAAAAACATATTTTGGCAGTTGACACCGGCAGTCGGTATTTTGCCGGTATTTACCGGTGACAACGGTATTTTGGTCGTCGTGTCGGCGGAGGGTCCATGGATGCGGATGGCGAGGGACCGTGAGAGGTGGCGCGAGGGGAAAAAGGCCTATACCCAACAGTGGGCAGAGGTGGACTGATGATGGTGATGAACGGCAGTGGATTTTTAGCGAATGTCCAGCGAAAGGTCCTAAAGGCAGCTCACCTTGAAGTCGGAGAGCGAGGCCATCAGATCATCCAACTCCTTGGTGGCGCTGGAGGCGTGTTGCCGCGGTGGGTGCGCGTGCGACGATGGGTGCATGTGCACCTGATAGATTAAAAAAAACATATTTATTGATTACTTTTTGTTTTTTCTAAAGCACTAACCCGTGCGTGTATGCGAGAGGTTACGGGTTCAAGTCCTGTCTCGAGTGAAATTGTTCAACTTATTATAAATATTTAAAACATTTATTGATTGATAACCGATGATTTTTGGTGTTTAGCTGAGAGGGGGAGGACTTTAGGCTACAATGGAACACTATTGCAAAGGCTACATGTAACGTGGACAGCATTCTTACATCTAGGTACGTACGGGCAAAATCCGGCAATCGTAAAATTACTCAGAATCTCAGATATTTTCAGACATCATTCGAGGAGTAATTTTGTGATCTACGTGACACTTTAGGACATTGTTTTAAAGTACCTGGGCGATCGAGCTTCATTTGAATACTGCAAGATGGCGCCAGTAAGAGTTTTTTTTTAATTCGCGTTTGTCTGGATTAAATAAAAAAATATGTAATAAGTAATATGATGTAATAAATAAAGTAATAGGATGTAATAGATAAAGTTTCTGCAAGGGAAAATACAGAATGGCCTGGACGCCCAAAAACCTCGCAGAATGGTTCAACACAAGCCACACACAACTCTTCCGAGCCGCAACATCACGGGCCAAAGTGGCCGTAATGATAGCCGACCTCCGATAGGAGATGGCACCAAAAGAAGAAGAAGATAAAGCTCACCTGTTGCTGGGCGGCCGCGGGTTCCACTACAGTCTCTTGCACCGTGACGGTCACGTGTTTGGTGCCCGGTCGCGGCAGGCTGCCCGACGCTGGGACGGGCGACGTCGATGTCCTGCTGAACAAAACAGTTAATGGTTATGGAGAGTTATAGTATTTGTAGCAGCACAGACAACTGCCTCCTTAGCCACCTGCCTCTCCCGGATCTAAGATTTCCTCCAACCGGGGCGGAGACTTGATAGTAGTGCCCCTCTCTCTCGCTGCTCTTTCTTAGATTTTTTTCCACTTTAAGGTAAATCTTTAGTTTACTAGAAAGGAAATTTTATCAGGATGATGAAACTCTTTACATAACTAGAATCAGACTTAAACTAGAAGAGATATCGGAGTTTTAGTGAAACTCCGTAAAAGCTGCCACCACACTGGCGCAAGGGCGTCGCCAAGGGGGGGCAGGGAGGGGCAGCTGCCCCCCCCTAGAGATTCTAAAAAAGTTGCCAAATATAATGCAACCAAAGTCCTAAGTCTTTGAGTTAATTTGCTTGAAGTTCAAGCCTTGAACAATCATTCCCGTACGTCGAAACTCGAATGAATTCACCAATTCCACTCCTAATATTCCGTACGCTCAACTACGCTCTGGCTGTAGATGTAAGGCTCGTAGTACAAGTGAAAAGCTTCATGTGCTGTCGACTTTACCTACAATTCATACCTACTTTTCTCATTCATAGAGAATTGTAGTAGGTAAAGTCAACTTGCCCCCCCCTGCGCCATCGGCTGGCGACGCCCTTGCACTGGCGGTCGCTCAGTAATTCTACTCGTGGGGCCGGTACACTAAAGTGTCATTAATTTTGAGGGATTAAATTATTATTTTGGCGCCCCCTAAAACTTCTCAGATTTTGATGTGTGTATAATGATGAGATAGTTGCCAATAACTCCTGAAATGACATCAACTAACCGTCGTTGTTTACCACCACCGATACGGAAGCGTCCAAATTCTATTCTGGTCGAAGATGTGCGTTCATACAGCACGTATTAATAAAATGTCAATTAAAACAGCTTCGGATGACATAGCCTGGAGATTATTAATTTGGAGAGGTGTGAATAATGCGCAGTGCAGCATAATGCGACAAGCGAGTGTGATAACTGGTGACCCGACTTGAATGCTGACGAAAGAGCATTATGTAGTCACCAGAAAATTACTTCTAGCCACCGTGTCTAATACCTAGTATAGGCTAGAAGGGGGGCAATTCTCATGTTTTCTTGCAGAATCTTGAATGCGATTTAGGCGAGGGTTGGATCCCTGCCCACGCATGAACTCTCGAGAAAGGCGTTGACACTGAAATGTCAGTTTTGAGCAGTCAGAACTACCACGGGGTAAAATCTATGATTCAACGAGAGAAACTGACATTCCGGCTTCGACATAAATCTTTATCCTGCGTGCAGGCTTTTTAAACTAATTTAGCCTTTTCCTAGCACGTAGGAAATATGGGAAATATTCAGGGTATACAATATTGCTAACCATATCTTCATATTTAGGAGACAGACCACAACATAACCTTCATAATATCATTATCAGAAGTGGGATCCACCCATGCTATGTCACCACCAAACATGGACTACCTTTGTATCATGTGACTGATTCACGACAGGTGTTTTCTCTTCTGCGTGACGAATGGATTGAAATCAAATACTAATTTAAATTACTAGCCGGAAACAGTGCTGGGTGCAAGGAGGCGCGTGCGGTGCCAAAAACAATTACATGCACCGGTGCAGTTGGCTAGCTAAGCAGATGCAGAATGTTTTTCACCCGCGTAGCGCAAGGTCCTTATCATGATAAGGAAAGCTCTTTATCATTGTACGTCGGGAGACCAGAAACTGGCCACTATATATAACAGCAAACTCAGGCGTCAAGCAAGAGTAGCAAGACGGACCTAAATGTGATACTTACTATTTTGTTCATAGACATACATAGAATAAAATAAAAGTCCAAAATTTTTTGGGTTTTCTGTGTAAAACAAATGCAATTTTAAAAGGCTCTAAAATTGCGAAAAACTAACAATTTAATATCAAGAATTTAAGGAATTAGCGAAAAAGCGGTCCTTCGAGCGAGCCGGATGACTTGATAAAATGCAGGCAGTCTATAAAAAGACCAAAACAAATGAAGTCGTAAAACATTAATATCGGTTTTGATTGATGATAACATTTATCACTGAGCATTAATCCTCATAAAAGATTGGACAAATAATCTACACAACCTTGGCTGGTGTGTTTAAAAATATTATAAAGGTTGGAAGGGCGACATTATTATAAGTCTTGTTGGCATCGAAATGGGTCAGCGGAAATAATAAAAATAACAAATCTTACGGAAAGAAATATTAAGTATATGAAAAACTAAAATAAAAACTCTTGGATGAAATATATTTTCGTGGCTATGCAGCCAAAGGAGGTGTGGCTCTACTGGCCATAGAAAGTAATTTCCTTTTTATAGCATGTTGAAACATTGGAAACACATGTTATGTGGACAAATCCGCCTATATCAACGACACAATTCCTGGCAATAAGTATAGACATTTTCAATACGAAGCGACTAGCGATGAAAGAAAACAGTTTTGACAAAAGAAAACAAATAGGCGGAGGCAAAATTCCCAACTGTTAAAAACAATTATCTCTCTTTAAAACGAGATATTTGTAACGATGACTATTATCCGTTGATTCATCCTAATGATCTACAATGCTACATTACGTGAAAAAATACGAAAATAAAATGGTGTAATGTGTTCGCAAATCTATCCACAGGCAGTAATATCGTCACAGACATTAGGTCGTTAAAAACCTACGCCTATCACCTTCTGAGTTATTCTGTAGCCCTGGCTTAGCCCGCGTTCTCAAATCACAGTATTTTCAGTCTCATTTTTGACGATAGAGTTGGAGAAAATCCTATATACCCAGCCAACTATGAACACGCCCAATATTACACAAGTATATTATTGTCAAACATGAATAGAATATATTTCATTTAGAAACATAATTTTCATACTGAATGCGTTATAAGTATGTGCGTTCAAAAATGACGTCCAAAATAACGCAACAGTGTTTACTTGTTTAGGCAGGACATAACAGAACAACACCTTGAATTAACCGGGGAGACACATACAAGGTGTTGTTTTGTAAAGTGACACCCGACTCAGGGGTAAATCGGGGTAATTATTTACACCATATTGAAGCAAAAATTTTTTTTTATTATAGTCTAATTCGGTGAAAAATATTTAAAATTTAGGGAAGTAGGTGTAGGTAGGTACTCGTATTTTGGGCCGAGGTACGTAGTCGAACGGACGTCTGTTTAGTTATCTAGGATTGGTAACCCACGGGAGTGGACCGGAATCTCGAGTGCGGCCGACCTATTTCGCCTCCTCGTGAGAAACAAAGATAAATATGCGGAGCTGACCGCAAACCTTCGCTGAGTCGGAGAGGCACTCTAAAAAAATCAAAAGAAAAATGTGTGCGAGCCGTCACTGAGTTTACCTTCTGCGTATACCTATTCGTGTAGCAGTTTGGGGCATTATTATGAACCGCACAACGGGCGCGTTGCGGACGCGCGGCTATTTCTGCGCGTGCGTCGGAAATAACGCGGACTTTTCACACGGCCCGCGGTGGCGCGCACGCCAAAATATTGTACTTTACGGCCCGCGTGGTGTGGTGCAAGGCAGAGGATGAAAGCGAAAGCGTATTAGGTGGGATAAACTGGCGGCAATCGCCAATCGTTAAGCCATGTCAGAGACCCTTTGGGTGGCCTAAAAACTCTGACACCAGGGGTGGCCACTACCTCATACGATTACCTACCTAACTGGCGGCAGTTATGCGTTGAATGCCGCTGCAAGTGAATCTCAAGCTGCTTACCTACCGGAATGTGTGCATCACTCGCGCCCGAGATTTCACTTGGTGTGATTGAAAGTGAAGGTGGGCAAGTGAATACTGTAAACACTAAGGGGATTACTGATAGTCTTAAGAGCCAAGGGTGAATGAGATCGTTTGGCAAACTGCAGACTTTCTATCATTAACCGGATGGACAGGGATTGAAATAGACAAAATAATCCTGAGCTTATATTTTAAACATAATAAAAATAAATTAAAACAGACGTAACGACGTGGCTGGACCTTTCATCGTATAGCATTTCGAGCACAATGCCATTCGCAAAATAACATAAATAAATAAAAAGAGGCGCATAAGAAAAACCAGCGATTTCTAAATACCTGATAATAGTGATTGATAATGCAACTCTTAAGTATGTACGTATGTAAAAAGTTTAGAGAAAAATTGGTGGGAGGACAATCTGCATAAGCCTAATAAAACACTTTACTCTACTTCCTTGTACCACACACCATCTAGCAGAAGACCACAATAGAAGTGTTGTCAGGCGGTGGTTCTTTGCACCGCGCTGTAACGACCGGTATAAAACTTTGCTATTATTGCTAACAAAACAAAGCCCAAACCATACAGCCACACCACATCAAGCGTTTAGGAAGTGGGGAAACGTAATTATAAGGTTTATGTCCCCTTTTCATGGGAGAACAACACATGGTCGTGCGTACAAGACACAGGTGTAAATTTTATTTATTTAGAGAAATATACAAGGTGTTACAAAAGATGCTAACTCTTTTTACAGGGTCATAGTTCCTGATGATAGGGATCACAACCAAAATATTTTTTTAGCTCTATGACGTTCCGTTGATTTTTAAATAATTAAAATGTAAGCGCTGTGACGGGACAAAAGTATTTTTAAAATACTGTTTCCATAGACTTTCACTGTGTTTTAACAGCCTGAAGCTATTAAAATACAGCTAAGCAAACAACCATATTTTTTAATTGGAGCTAAATCCAAAAACAAAAAAGTTTTGAAAATTTTACAATTTTGAGGTTATAAAAAAAAAGTTGTGTTTTTCAACTTTTTTTTGCAGATTTGTCATTATGTTGACCAGCAGGTTACACCCTGTAAAAAGAGTTAGTATCTTTTGTAACACGTTGTAAATAGGGTTTCATTCATTAGATAAGTACCTAGCAGAATAACTTATAGCCTTTGCATCTACGATGATTTATGCAGCGTCCAGTGCATCTTAACTCACACTAGATGGATGAAGAGACCAGTCGACGCTGCAATGCCTGAGACATTATTTTATATTAAGTAGGCTGCCCAGCAACTATACCATCCTGACAGCTTAGTCGGCCTAGCCCACATTACAGGAAAGATAGACTCGGAAGCGAGAGACCCAGGTTCGATTCCCGGTGCGGGCATGTACCTGTGACTTAGTTAAATTTCAAAGTTACGTGCCCACATGCCTTAGTTTAATTTCAAATTTTGTGAATTTCTAGTAGCCATACCACTCGCTAACGTTGAAAGAAAAACATCGTAAGGAAACCCGCCGCTTAGTAGGCTCCACATGTATTGACCTAGCAGAATAAGACATAGGTTATAAAATACTAGCTTTTTTCCGGCGACTCCGTCCGCGTAGTGACCACGCGGCCGCTGCATTGCCGACTAACTAGGACAGGTTTACAGGTGTCCCATGCAGGTTTAGCTACTAACCCATTGTGCATATCGGTGCTGAGCTGATCCAGCAGCGAGTCAACGGTGGGCCGCGACGACGCTGGACTGGTGGCGCCGTTCGTCCGCCCGTAGCCATCTGGAACAAACTTAACAACTTAGTACATCTAGGGCTATGTTAAAAAATCCACTCATCCATTCAACAGGTTGACTCAAAAATTATTGAAAAAGCAATTTGTGTTATTATAAAAAAATAGGACTTAATTTTTAGAGAATACGTAGCTGTTCTTGGTAGATTGGTAGAGGAAAGCTAAAGATATTTGGAGTTTCGTAGCAGAATACTTCGGAGTATGTATCATATACATATACCGTGTAGTGCAATGTGTATACTGGTATCTAATCATAAGTTAAAAACAAACTGTCCACACTGAAACTTCTAACTGAGACTATTACTATGGAACTCCCTATCGGTCTGTAAGAATGTAAAGCTTCACTCTAAAAGACCATTTAAATTTCAGCAGCTATTTAATTGGCTTGTTGCACAAGTAATGACGATGTTGGAACCACCAATTAACAAAGCTAATAATACTTTAACATAGTAGCAAAGGAAACACGGGAACGGAGCAACCAATCACACATATTAATACATGGAGAAGCTAGGAGTGGCGCCAAAAGTAAGGCTGCACTGCATATCAAAGGAGAGGTGGTTTGGACACAAGCGCTAGATAGGAAATACATTTAAAAAAAATTGTTTTGTTTAACTTTTTTTTACAGATTTGTTACCCTGTAAAAAGAGTTAGCTACTTTTGTAACACCTTGTATAAAGACTTTATATCCAGCAATCTCTGTATATTTTGCGCAAACATTTGTTTCATCTGGAATTAGGTGGTCTGCATATTGATCTGTTCTAGATTTGAGGGCCTACGATCTTCATAGTCTAACAAACTCACAAGCAAGTCACACGGATTGTTTTGCTTTTAGTTTACCGTGTTATTTACTAATGCCGCACAAAAAAAGTTATAAGTTTGTAATAGGTAGGGAATCGTATGAGGCAGTGGCCACACAGATACACAGGGCCCTTAGCCTGTAACGCAATGGCGGGTCAATGGCGTCCCGGCAGAAGGACAAAACCGGGCTCTCCTCGTTTTTCTCCTACAACCAGAGAACTAATCCTCTAGAATTAGAATAAAAATATTCTTTGCTGTACTACAAAAACATCAAAAGGACAGACAGCGTTAGCAAATCGTAATTGAAGTCGTCACCTGACAGCCCATTTTGGCACCAGGCTAAGGGCCCAGTTTGAAATGTATATCTGGGTCTTTGTGAAGTTACTTGTGCGTCTGTCTGTGGCATCGTAGCTTCTAAACTATTATACACTAAATAAATCATTTGATCTAGTTTTCTACCTCTTTACCAGAAGTGCTGATGATGATCTAAAAGCGAACCAATGATCAAGTGGAAAACCACCGATCTCCAAGCCGAGCAGTTTTCTCTAATCACCGCTTCGGTGGACAGACACCCTAATGAGGCGGCAGTCAAAGTCAGGTGGGCCGGTGGTAGCGATGTGCGATTATGAATGATACTAATGAAATCATTCGACTCGGGCAATCATTCGACTCGGTCGAATGATACGTTTAGATTAGTAGCTAAAAGTAACAGTCTAACCTACCACTACTATTAGTTGTCGAGTCGGTCGTTCGTTTCCGTCTCGACTCGGGTCAACTCGGGAATCATTCAAAGTCGATGAATGATTTGGCCAACTCGGGCATTTCCGCCGCGAATCGGAATGATTCGGTTTTTATTAGCTAACTTCATTCACTTATTTCTGTCAAGTTGTCATCCGTGGATAGGCTTAGGTTGGCAACTTCCGTAAAAAGGACCGATTTGGTTTTTAGCTAAGTCTAGGATTCATCATCATCATCAGCCCACCGCTGCCCACTGCTGGGTATAGGCCTTTTTCCCCTCGCGCCATCTCTCGCGGTCCCTCGCCATCCGCATCCATGGACCCTCTGCCGCCATAACGATGTCGTCCGACCATCGGGCTGCAGGTCTTCCTACCGACCTCCGTCCAACTCTTGGCCGCCACTCTGTCAATGCCCTTGTCCACCGGCCATCTTCCCGCCTCGCCAGGTGTCCTGCCCATTTCCACTTGAGACCCGCGATTCGATCACCAAGTCTAGGATTAGGTAAGTTTAATTACTACTTTAATTGGCTTTATTTATTTACCGTTATTTACTATTATTTTTTATCTATACAATACCTCAATAAAAAAAGAACCTAATTTCCCATTATATTTGTTATGTTGTCAGTATGGTTATCCGTCGTAGCCGGTTAGGTTGGCAGCCTGTAAATTAGCGATACTTTTCTATGCAGCCAGTACAAAAAGTGTTTTGACATTAGCGACTACTAATTAGTGGTTTCATTCGATTATCAAGATTAGCGTATCGCTAATTTTGAAGTCGAATACGAACATTAGTGTTTTAAGATCATTCGACTTTCAAAATCATTCATAATCGCGCATCGCTAGCCGGTGGGCCAATGCCAAGAGCACTTGGGAAATAACTTATGAAAGATCATCTGTTCTATTATGTAAACACGTGTGCTCCAGTTGGACTGAGGGACGACCTCTGGGACAGCTGTCCGACATTCATTTGGAAAGAAAACATAATAATATTTCTTTGAGATTCTGACAGCTTTGAGCTGTTTTTAATTGGAGCTGCATTCAGTGCGCTCTAGAAATACAGTCAAACAGGCAAATGGTGTCACTGGAGTGTGCTATAGGGCGTGATTGATTTTTTGTAGTATCTTGATTTTTCAGAATGGCACTTATCCCAATAAATTTATAATGTTTATTGTAACTAGGAATAAAAAATAGTATTTTAGAAGTGTCATGTAATGCAAATGAGCTTCTTTGCTCACATGATATAATTGTAGTTATGTTGTCTCTTCATGCAAAAACAATATTTTCTAAATCTAAATAGTTAGTGACAGAGATAATATTATTTCTGCACATAATGCACATAAAATATGGCCTCTAAATATACTTCAAACAAGAGTTCTTGACAGACGAAACAGATGTTTTATTAACACTAAATTACGCTAATGTTGAATCATATTGGACGCAAAAGCACACGGGGAACATAAGTTAATTGTGAGCAAATCAGATGCAAATCAGATTTAGCGTTTAAGATTTAGAAGTGAATCACACAGTAATACAGCTTGAAACATCGTTAGGACACCTGCATTTTAAAGAAATGTACGACCTCGGTTTATAGCTGTGTGCAAAGAGAAAAACACTGAAAAAGGCTGCCCGACGACTTTTCTTTGTAAATTTATATAATTAGAGCGTGAGGGCGCGTATCCGCAATCTTTTAGTTTATTCCCCGTTAGGGAAGCGGGGGAAAGGATAATAATATCTCTTCAATAAATTCATGGAAAATTGTTTCCAAAATTCCAACTAAGAGATATTGTTCTTCTGCTGTGTGATTGTGTCTATTTTGTGATAGGTATTAGCTTCGATAAAGATGCCAAAATCTATAAAGCTGTCGCAAGGTGAATTTTAGAAGAGAATAATTAGTTTTTTCTTGGCATAGAACGAGGCGCCCGGAGCAACCGGGAAACTAAACGTGCCTTATCTGCGGAGCTGGATTGACTGAGAGTTCCTTTCTGCTTAGCGTCGTCTGCTCTTGTATTCGCTAAAAAGTGGCTAAAAATCATCCACCTGTTGTCAGCTGTCAAAGCCGTCCAGCAAAAAATTATACCGGCGCCCTGCCGGCCTATTTGCAAAATCACTCCCGTGGTCAACTGGCAAAACATGTTTTTTTGCTCCATTTCAGTTATCTTATTGAAAGCAAAAATCCCAGTTTATAAAGGGATACTTACACTGAATTATTTTTAGCGAATAAGGGAACTGATCAAGGCGCGTTTGTCCTTTCTTTTCCTGCGCCTTGATGCAAGCATCACTTGAGTTGAGTGTAGCGAGCGACTACGTGATCATCGCGTAGCGATGCGATCATTCGCGCGATCACGTTAATAAAACAAACATTATAAATAATCGCGCGACCGCATCGCGCTATTTTCTATTAGCGACACCCCGGACACCTATTTGACATCAGTATGTTTGATCGCGGATTCATACAAGTATAGAGTACGTATAAGTACACACGACAGCACGTCGACCTTTACACGCTAGCACTCTACTCGGTTGCGTTACGGGCGACTTTACAACAAAAATGTACAGTCTGACGTGCTGTCGTGTGTACGTACAAGTATAGATCGCGTAGTCGCTTTCCATTAGGACACCGCCTTAGGAAGTACAGGTGCTTTGCTTACACGTCAAGAGAATTTGATCTATTCCTGTCAGTTGAGTAGACGCAGTTTAGTTCGTATGTGGCGGAAACACCGCGTGCGTGGCGTTGCCAAACATAACATCTCTCTCGTTAGCTTGCGAGATGTGATGATTTATATGTACCTTGAGACATGCGGTAAACATGTACATTGAGTTTCGTCACGATGTTTTCCTTCTCAGTTGAGTAACTAAAGACAAGACCGCATGTACGCAAAACTCTAGGATACCCCATGGTAAAGCCAGCCAAATACAGACGGAATTTTTCTGTAACGGAAAAACGAATCAGGATTCCCAACGCAGTAACTGCATACAAATCGATGAAAATTCCGGACAGAAAAAAACTGTATGTGAGTGGTAGGTCCATAGATTTGTATGCAGTTACTGAGTTCGGAATCCTGATTCGATTTTTTTCCTGTACGGAATTCCGGAAGGCCGGCCTAACTCTTAACGCGCGCGGCATAAATGCGGCAAATTGAGCATCTAAACAATTCTTAAAGAAGTACCTCACTGTAACAATTCTTAAAGAAGTAGCTCACTGTATAAGTGTTGTTGAGTTGTTGTGGAGTTAGTTGGGTTTCAACTGAAGTCAAAAGTTACGAATCCATACTATTTCTGTTTTGAATTATTTACTGCTCAAATTATCCAGGTGTGCCAGTACTAATTAGAATTTATGTTGCTGCCCTCAAAACTATATTATTATAATTTAAAAACAGGCTCGTTGCCTGCCTATCAGATTAAGGTGGAACGATAGCAACGTGTCGAAAAATTCAAAATATTTACAGTTTTTTTTATTTTGTAGCTAAATTGAGCTATTTTTGTTCAGCGATTTTTCGTTCGCGGCAATAACATAGTATTCTTTTCACTATCGTAAACAACAAAACAACAATAATTCAGCCGATTATGTGTTCTGGTCATCAACAAGTTTTTTGGGCAGTGCCACTGCTTCGTAAACCAGAACAAAATTTAAAAAACTGTGAAAAATTTTGAATTTCCCGCCACGTTGCCATCGTCCAACCTTAAACCAAAAATATTTGCGACGGTAGAGACGAAGCAAAATACCGGTTTTCCCAGGCGTACATTGCTCATCATCAGACATTAATAAATGTCAGGCACTTAACCGTCTCTGATAAGTTGATTGATAGCTTCCATTTAACTATGGACACCAGATTAATAAGACCACTTTATGTGTGTTAAAATTAGAGCGAAAACTGAGAGATTGCATGTGAAATGCCGGCGAGCGTAGCAAAGCCGATCCGGTAACCAGACTCTGTGGCGTTTGTAATTTTTGGAAAGAATTCTACATCACGGAAGTTTGGATGGATTTTAACTTGTTTTGTAGTCTACCATTGTACCCACCAGGCTACCATCGCTCGTAGCTTGGCTTGTCACGGCAGCCGTATATTCGGTTTTTCCCTACGCTTTTTACTCGTTGTCTACGCTCAGCAAGCTTAGACCAAACCTGAGTGTACGCTTTTCCAAGTCCCTCAGATCTAGGTGCCAAGAGACTCACCGCGTCTGTCCAAGCTCTTGTCCGCGTAGTTGCCATATCACGCGTTGCTGAGGTCGTCAAGCAGTGTGTCTAACTCTGACAGGTTGCCGCCGCCGCCCGTGCGTCCGTAGCCTCAGATCCAGGTGCCAAGACTCACCGTGTCTGTCCAAGCTCTTGTCCGCGTAGTTGCCATATCGCGCGTTGCTGATGTCGTCAGTGTGTCCAACTTGGAAAGGTTGCCGCGGCAACCAGTGTGTCCGTAGCCTCAGATAGGTTTCTAGAGGTAGACTCACCGTGTCTGTCCAAGTTCTTGTCCCCGTAGTTGCCATATCGCGCGTTGCTGAGGTCGTCAAGCAGTGTGTCTAACTCTGACAGGTTGCCGTCGCCGCCCGTGCGTCCGTAGCCTCAGATCCAGGTGCCAAGACTCACCGTGTCTGTCCAAGCTCTTGTCCGCGTAGTTGCCATATCGCGCGTTGCTGATGTCATCAGTGTGTCCAACCTGGAAAGGTTGCCGCGGCAACCAGTGTGTCCGTAGCCTCAGATAGGTTCCTAGAGGTAGACTCACCGTGTCTGTCCAAGCTCTTGTCCGCGTAGTTGCCATATCACGCGTTGCTGAGGTCGTCAAGCAGTGTGTCTAACTCTGACAGGTTGCCGCCGCCGCCCGTGCGTCCGTAGCCTCAGATCCAGGTGCCAAGACTCACCGTGTCTGTCCAAGCTCTTGTCCGCGTAGTTGCCATATCGCGCGTTGCTGATGTCATCAGTGTGTCCAACCTGGAAAGGTTGCCGCGGCAACCAGTGTGTCCGTAGCCTCAGATAGGTTCCTAGAGGTAGACTCACCGTGTCTGTCCAAGCTCTTGTCCGCGTAATTGCCATACCGCGCGTTGCTGAGGTCGTCAAGCAGTGTGTCTAACTCTGACAGGTTGCCGCCGCCGCCCGTGCGTCCGTAGCCTCAGATCCAGGTGCCAAGACTCACCGTGTCTGTCCAAGCTCTTGTCCGCGTAGTTGCCATATCGCGCGTTGCTGAGATCGTCAAGCAGTGTGTCTAACTCTGACAGGTTGCCGCCGCCGCCCGTGCGTCCGTAGCCTCAGATCCAGGTGCCAAGACTCACCGTGTCTGTCCAAGCTCTTGTCCGCGTAGTTGCCATATCGCGCGTTGCTGAGGTCGTCAAGCAGTGTGTCTAACTCTGACAGGTTGCCGCCGCCGCCCGTGCGTCCGTAGCCTCAGATCCAGGTGCCAAGACTCACCGTGTCTGTCCAAGCTCTTGTCCGCGTAGTTGCCATATCGCGCGTTGCTGAGGTTGTCAAGCAGTGTGTCCAACTCTGACAGGTTGCCGCGACCGCCACCAGTGTGTCCATAGCCTCAGATAGGTTCCAAGACTCACCGTGTCTGTCCAAGCTCTTGTCCGCGTAGTTGCCATATCGCGCGCTGCTGATGTCGTCAGTGTGTCCAACCTGGAAAGGTTGCCGCGGCAACCAGTGTGTCCGTAGCCTCAGATAAGTTCCTAGAGGTAGACTCACCGTGTCTGTCCAAGCTCTTGTCCGCGTAGTTGCCATATCGCGCGCTGCTGATGTCGTCAGTGTGTCCAACCTGGAAAGGTTGCCGCGGCAACCAGTGTGTCCTTAGCCTCAGATAAGTTCCTAGAGGTAGACTCACCGTGTCTGTCCAAGCTCTTGTCCGCGTAGTTGCCATATCGTGCGTTGCTGAGGTCGTCAAGCAGTGTGTCCAACTCTGACAGGTTGCCGCGGCCGCCGCCAGTTT
This sequence comes from Zelleria hepariella, assembly GCA_949319315.1. NCBI lineage: Eukaryota > Metazoa > Arthropoda > Insecta > Lepidoptera > Yponomeutidae > Zelleria > Zelleria hepariella. Next base: position 9,660,277 of record OX439384.1, read on the forward strand.
GTCCATATCAGATAGGTTCCAAGACTCACCGTGTCTGTCCAAGCTCTTGTCCGCGTAATTGCCATATCGCGCGTTGCTGAGGTCGTCAAGCAGTGTGTCCAACTCTGACAGGTTGCCGCCGCCGCCCGTGCGTCCGTAGCCTCAGATCCAGGTGCCAAGACTCACCGTGTCTGTCCAAGCTCTTGTCCGCGTAGTTGCCATATCGCGCGTTGCTGAGGTCGTCAAGCAGTGTGTCTAACTCTGACAGGTTGCCGCCGCCGCCCGTGCGTCCGTAGCCTCAGATCCAGGTGCCAAGACTCACCGTGTCTGTCCAAGCTCTTGTCCGCGTAGTTGCCATATCGCGCGTTGCTGAGGTCGTCAAGCAGTGTGTCCAACTCTGACAGGTTGCCGCGGCCGCCGCCGGTGCGCCCATAGCCCGCCGGCCCACCGTTGTGGGTACCGTGGCCCGCGTGACTGCCGTACCCGGCGTGGTTGGCTGCGTACTTCACTGGGATCACCTTTTCGTGGACCGCACTCGTGTTCTGATAGGTTGGCTGTGGACAAAGGAGGCTTTTGTAAGTCATTGTTGTTGCGACGAATTTTTAGACTTCCGGCATAAAAAGATGGGTGTTGTAAGTTTGACCGCTAAGTGTGTCTATCTGTTTTGCCCTTGCTTTTTTTACACTCTCATAAGATATCTCTAGGGGCAAATGCAGACAAACGCAGACTCTACCTCTGCCTTCTTAGGCCCAAAGAAATAGTCTGGAACGGCGATTAAAACAGTAAAGAGTGGAGTAAATGTGGAGTGCTTCTGGTATAGTATAACAGAGGTATAAAAAGGTTTATCCAAGGATTTGCATCTATCACAGTGTAGTGAAAGAGCCATAAATAGATGATTAGATAAACAGGTAAATGGAAACCAGACTCATGCGTGATATTCATGAATCATGATAGGTGGCAAGCTATTAATTAATTTGGCAAACATCCCAGGTCAACCTTGAATTGATCCTAGTTTCTGCAGTGTTTAGAAACCTCACTCTAACGCAGTATATTTCGGGAGAGATCGTCAAATAATCCAAACCGCATTAGTTTTGGTAAATGAAGTGTCAGAAAACTGTCGCGCGGTGGTCTAGGCCAGGGCAAATATTTAGGCCAATAGGTGTTGTTTATTGAGTTGAATTTTTTGTAGTTTGACTAGACAAAGGGTTATGTGGGACGGAGACATTTAAAGCTATAAAATATCCAATGTTTCAGAAATATTAACAGTTATTTTACCGTAATATCTAAATATTATAATGTTACAGAATGGTTTTACTTCATACTTTATTAGGAGGTTGTTCCATAAAAACATATTTTCATAAAGGAAATCTCGATATTTTACTGCGGTAAACTAATCTATTCGCGATTTCAGTACAAAACAATGTTTGTTCTATCTATTTATTGGGAGGAGGACCCCCCAAATAGTAAGGTCATATTATTGTACAATTAGCTGCCTGTGAGACTAGCAGAAATAGTAAAACACCGATTGAGCGCAGAATAGTAAATAGACGGACGTGTTATTTGAAGACAGATGCAAGGAATCTACATGCATGAGCTAATACTGAGTAAACAACAAACTGACTCAGGAATCGCGCCAATATTTGAGCAAAGCCGAGAATAGACAATAAATAAATAAATAAGATGTTCCTTACATATTTGGTACATTACCTTCTCAAACAACCATAATATCGAAGATCTACCCATTTTTTTCGCCCGTTGCAAAAGTAAATTGTATTGATCAGTAGAAAGACATCTCAACATTTGAAAAACATTTTAAAACCCTGCAGAACCTTTACCATCATCTGTTCTTTCGCTTTATGACGTTTGGTTTATTTGATGAAATATTTTTCTAATTTATTAGAAGATAAAATACTTTTCTAACAAAATAAAATACTGCTAGAGACATCTCTGTTTCAACACGCGAACCATTTGGAAGAAACCCAAAAACGACTCGGTGTCGCCAAGAATGACTAGATGGCGCTAGTTTCTAAACAAAATGTAGAGCATCTTTTTAGGAAAGCAAGGAATATGACGCACCGAGTGAAGGGCTCTATTTCGGTCCTAAAAAGCAAATTAGCGCCTTATTCAGTTCTCAGATGAATAAGCTAGCAAAATTAGTCATTGGTATGATCCGTGCAGTTTATTATCAGTACACTCACTAGTACAACACACTTCTCTGCGGTTATTGGACAAGTATCTGTTGTGAGGTCGTTTAACCTCAAGGCGTTTTGTTATGCGAAACTGGATCGAGGTGGGTTTTTACGCCAGCAAATAAATGGGATTCTTGGAATGAGAGTCGGTGACTGTGAGGACCAAAAAGTGAAGTCATACTGCGACACAAGTATTAAGGCACTATAGTAGGCACAACTAGCGACGCTAATGAAAAAAAAAACATATCTTCTTTTTGGATGCGTTTTTTGCTAAAAACTCTCCTGCAAAACGTGGCCACTTATGGCGATAACTAATTGCATTCGTAGGTTCTAGGATCTGGAATCCAAACCTTAGGTCCTAAGAATAGTTAAGCCTCGCTTTGAGATTTTGCAGGAGAGTTTTTAGCAAAAAACGCATCCAAAAAGAAGATACCTATACGAACGAAAATCGCTGTACAAAAATAGCTCACTTTAGCTACCAAATGTAAAAAACTGTGAAAATTTTGAATTTCCCGCCACGTTGCTATAGTCCAACCTTAAACAAAACAAAAACGCCCCCAGTAGCCAGCTTGTGAAAGTCCCCAACGATCTTCACAAGACAGCACGTCGACGCTTACACGCTAGGACTCTACTCGGTTGCGTTACGGGCGACTTTACAACCAAACTGTACCCTCTGACGTGCTGTCGTGTGTACATACATCGCGCGGCTATCATAGCTTAGCAAACTTTACGGGAACGTTTTTTATCCTACTACTATTATAAACGCGAAAGCTTGTAAGTCGGTACTTATGGATGGATGGATGGATATTTGTTACATACTCTTTCACGCTTAAACGGCAGAACGGATTTGGCTGAAATTTGGAATAGAGATAGCTTAGACATCAGAATAACACATAGGCTACATATTATCACGCTTTTACACTTAGGAGCAAAGTAAAGCACATATATTTTTTCTGTAGTCCACGCGGACGAAGTTGCGGGAAAAAGCTAGTGCAAAATAAAGATTAAATAATCCTCACCGAAGCCGGCTTGTGATAGTCCCCTAGGTTCCTCGAGCCGTTGATCGGGCCATAGCCCGTGGAGGTTGGCGAGATCAGACTCCCGGGCGACCCTGTCCTAGCGTGAGACGTATTCAGAAAGGTACCTACCTACCCTACAGTTTTATTTTGTACAGCGTGGAGTGGTAAATCGCGCGGCTATCGTATTAGCAAAATTTACGGGACGTGAATAACGATTTATAACTCGTGGCAATCATATAATTAAAATTATAATAAAAGTTTAAAATTATAATAAAATTTAAGTTATTAACAGAATAATACAATTCAGAGTAAAAAAGCGTGGGGTGCATTGCATCTCATAGATAGTTGCCAATAGAATGATTGTAACATTTAATATATCAAGCACCCCACGCTTTTTACTCTGAATTGTATTATTCTGTTAATAACTGAAATTTTATTATAATTTTAAACTCTTTGTAATTAAAAATTATTTTCTATTTTTAGTTCGGTTAGCTATAAAAGCGTGTTTTTTTAGTTTTTTTAAACTATTATTTATTTTTAATTTTTTAGTTCTATTTATCATTTTTTTTGTAAATTTCTGACATTTCTAGTACTCAAACCTCAGTTGGCTCCTTAGAGTCTTTTGATCCCCACATGAACGAGAATCGATTGGCATAAAAAGAAATCTTGGTATTTTAGCATTTTTTTGTTGACCGTACATTTCTTCCAAAATCTGTGAATGCAGTTAATAATATCTCAAAAAGTTATGGAAGGTCTCATAAGAACGTTTTCCTGTAACTATAACGGTTAAGGTATACCTGCCCTTACTGCCCCGTCTCAAAAATCCACCCTGTGTAATGGCACTGTAGGGGTATAATGGGAAACTGTTATCAAATTATTGCATTGTCATTGGTCCTTGATACGTATGCAAAGTTTCAAATTATTCATACTTCTGGAAATTGGTAAAAATCATGCTCAAAGATTACGTTACATACATACTTACATACATACATACAGGCCAAGCTTATAAAAGCGTGTTAAAAAGAGTCCTCACCGAAGCCGGCTTGTGATAGTCCCCTAGGTTCCTCGAGCCGTTGATCGAGCCGTACCCCGTGGAGGTTGGCGAGCTCAGACTCCCCCCAGGCGAGCTCAGCCTCCCGGGCGAGCCTCCCCTAGCGCTCGGCGAGCTCGTCCTCCCCGGCGAGCCTACTCGGCCCCCGGGGGACGAGGTTCTGCCGCCCGGCGAGTTGACTCGGCCGCCGGGCGAGTTTACTCGGCCTCCAGGCGAGCCCACTCGGTGCCCGGGGTTGATGGAGTTCTGCAGGTCGGCTAGCAGGGCATCTGGAAGTTGGAGAAAGAATGCGGGTTAGTTATTGTTATACACGAGCACAGAACTCTTCCGAACCGCAACGTCACGGGCGCAAGTGGCCATAATGATAGCCGACCTCCGATAAGAGATGGCACCCAAAGAATTAGGAAGTTTTATGGATGTACTGTAGTGAAGCACGCTCAGCGCGTCTATTTTCTGAAAAATCCACTCACGCGTGAATCGTCAAAGCCGGTTCATTTGCGAGCAAATCTGGGGGCACGGCAGTGCCCCCGCCAGGTCGAGCGCGAAGCAAACACTGCCGTACCATCCTTTACTGGAACCATTTCGCCGCATTTTCAGGCCCCTATTTGAGAACCTCTGGATAAGACCAGAACGCAGAAATTTTCGTCATCCAGTAAGCTATAATCACATTCTTAAAATCCAGTTTTTGGTGGGATAGCTCTTATCTCATGGTCAGCTACACGCTTAGATTACCCATTGTAACTCTTACGCCATGAGTGCGTCAACGTAACAATGAAAGGATCTAGGCGTGTCGTTGAGTACTTCGACAATATCGTGAGGAATCCTTAAGTTCTGGGAATATTCTTTGGGCTCGCGTGTTTTTTTTTTTGTTTCCAGGGGGTGATTCTCTAAATGTGGGACTATTAGGCATTTTATAATGTAGAGTGCCTGGAACACGAGACAAGCTTGGTCACATCGCCACGGCCCAATTCAATAAACATAGAATACATTTCAAAGAGTTAAATAAACAACAGTTCTAGAAATAGAACAACAGCGTTAGCATAGCGCCGTATTTACTCAATGATATCATACAGTTAAAGAGCGCCTTTTAATTGGTCGCAGCAATAAGACAAAGTGACACAGATACATTGACAAGAATTAAGACTCAGCTGAAATAAAATGGAAGCATTCTTCGCAGCACGCATTTTTTGTACATACCTACGTGAGCGTACACGCATGAAAAAATAAAACTGTAAGAAAATTGCGGATAGGAAACCAGAGAGGATTATTTAAGTTTTGGAGACTCTTTTGTGTTTTTTTTTTACTACTAATAACGCTCTTATTGGTCATGTTCCTTAAGTTGACTGAAATATGCGTAAGTTGACTGAAATATGGAGTTCAAATTTGAGCCCACTCAGCGCATTCAAAAGAAAGAGCAAAGTAATTTTGCAGATTCCACAAACATTGACTGAAACGAAAGGTGAACAACACAAGGAAAGAACCGAGACAAAAAACGAAAAGCGAAACATTTAAGACGACGTACGTCTCACAACTAGCGCCGCCAATGGAAAAAAAATCATATCTTTTTTTTGGATGCGTTTTTAGCAAAAAACGCTCCTGCGATTCCTCAACGCGAGGCTTAACTATTTTTAGGACCTAAGGTTTGGATTCCAGGATTGGATTTCCTACGAACGCAATCGATTCTCGCCAAAAGTGGCCACTTTTGGCGAGAATCGATTGCATTCTTAAGTTCTAGGATCTGGAATCCAAACCTTAGGTCCTAAAAATAGTTAAGCCTCGCGTTGAGGAATCGCAGGAGCGTTTTTTGCTAAAAACGCATCCAAAAAAAAGATATGTTTTTTTTTCCATTGGCGGCGCTAGTTGTGAGACGTATTTCACCTTAATTGCCAAAAGGCGATACCTCCCTAACCTTGAGAAACCCGTTCTCGTTTTGGTAAAGTTCAATGGCTACAGAGCTTCCAGAGATAAACTGTATGCTAAGTATAGAGTAACCAGAGTATTACAGCCAAAGCCCAAATGTAGGCCTTACAAACTTTTAGGGACTTTCTAGTGTCATTTCTAAGGATACCGTTGCGGCGTCCCTAGAAGTTAGAGTCTTGTTGAGCTGAATTCAACTCTAAAGTTTGATTAGCAGTTATCTCTACTTATGTGGTGAAGAGGATTAGAGACGTGTCATTCAAACTGCCTACTACCTGTAAACCTATCCTTATCGGTTAAGAAGAGCTGTCGTTCGTTGGTAAGCGAAGGAGATAAGCAAGCCTTGTGTGCTTAGTGGCCACAGACAGACACTGCTTCCGTTCTCTTGAGAGTCTGTGAGATTAGAGTTGTCGTTAAATTAATGGATGTGGCTCGCTCTGACACTGTTAGAAGATCTCTTTGTTGATTTAATACTCTTTTAAAGTTAGTCCTTCGACCACAAACGGAACGATTTAGGACCAATTAACAAAGAAATAGTGTAAAGTTTTACCTAAGCCCTCGCAGGCTTCAAAAACCTCTTCGTACTCGGTTTTCTTGGGTTTCAAATTGGTGTGGGTTTTGAGTATACTCCCATAGATATCATCATTCACCGTATAGTGCTGTCGCGACATTCTGGCACTTTATAACACAACACTCCTTTCGAAAAAAACCTCACGCACTGGCCACTTTTAGTTAGAACTGCTCGTCGGAGCTAAGCACTGGCCACTTAATTATAATAAGAGGAAAAAAAAACAAACACGTCTCACACAAAATGGAAGGCGTTCTAATTTTAAATTCCCGTCTCCTCAAGGATTAAAAGGACGAGATCACACGAGCGTTTCTCTTATGGACTAATGCAGAACTGATTCACCGGCGAAGCGCGCGCGCATGTAACGGACGCAAAAATCGCGCAGCCTTAGTACATTGTTCACATAAATATTGGCGATGGTCTCGGCGTACCTATACGAGTAGTGGTTGGTTATTTAGAATGCTGCAGCGCTAACGCTAATGGGAGATGTAAACAAGATAAATTGAAGTGTGAAACAAGGTTGCCAGCTTGATTTAGTGATTAATTCGGATGTGGAGTCCGTCGAAGAATTTGAGAGCGTGCTTTTGGCAAATACATACATAAATATGAATGTGGATATTATCCAAGCAGATTAGATCTTAATGTCAAGATTTTTTTTACAAAAACATCCCAATCAAAAAAAGCTAAAAATGCCCTTTTTCAGCGATAAATTGTAACTACCACTTTCTTTAAAACCAATTTCAAGGTATTTTGTAAGCGCTTGTAGCGCTTAATTTGCATGTAGATTATATTGAATGAGGCACGCTGACGCCGCTCCGTGATAGTGAGGAGGGCGTCATCTGGTGACGTCACGAGGCCAACTGGGCAACACGTAGCAAACAGAAGACTGAAGTCAAGATGCTGTTTGGTCTGTTAAGAGGTGTACCTCTTAACTAAATAGGTTATTCATCACGTCACGCCACGTCAAAAGAAGAAGCAAAGATGTGGCAGAAGATGAAAGTCATGGCTAAGAAACACCAAGGAATGGACAGGATTGGCGCAAGCGTAGACCATGTTTCATTTGGCAAGAACAGAACAAAGTATAAACTATGAAGAGTTGACAGTCAACATCTAATCCAGAGTCACTAGAAGAAGTGAAAACACAATTTTGCTACTCAAGATGAAGATGGAGCAGCCAAGTTTCAGATGTGATGAAAGTAGATAAAAGTAATCTGATGACGAAGGCATTCTTGGGCCAAATTCCGAGATGATGGGGATCAAAGTATGACTGTATTTTGCGTCATTGGTATGATATGGCTGTCAAATTTCGCTTAGCACAGATTAATTTTGACAGCCGTATTCCGATTCTTCGATGGGCACGCCTGTAGGCGCCATCTATGACATGTTTTGTTAATTTGTGCTGAAAACGGCTCATTGTAGTACAATATTGTAATACTGTGTGTGTATTCTGCGACTAGATAGTTTGTATCCTTTCGCTGACAATGAAACAAAGATGGCACACATTAGGCATGATAATGTTGGAACACATGTTGAGAGATGTCTTAAAATTTTAAATAAACTACAGTCTAATGTGCTAAAGCAAAGGCCCTTCGCAGAGAACTTATGTTTTAGTCATAGCTTTTCTAATGGGATGGTGTTAGTTTTTCTATTTAGTCATAAACAAAGCATGAGACAAGCATTTAAAACCCAGTAAGTACCCGTGACATGTGGAACGAGGTAGGCTACATACCTACCTAAACAATAAATGTTTCATGTCAAGAAATTTGTCAAAATAATGTGACTTGTCAGAATTGAATGAGTAACATCTAACGCTAAAATATCCACTCAGCAGTTACATACTCAAGAGGTAGAGGATAAAGTATGTAAACCTTGCATGAATAAGGCCAAACAAACATCATGTTGAGATTTGTGTCGGTTGGAAGGGAAACTGAGCTTTACAAGATTACACTTGATCTAAAATATTCATGTGATTTTATACATCGGTATACAATACCAGTGACGAACGACAAGGATTGCTCCGATCCAATGACCACGACCCTCAGTGATGAGGATACCGATGTAAGGAGGAGGATATACCAGTAGGTATATTTATTAATGGAGTGTATTGGAATCTTTATGAAGAATAGCGAATAATTTAAGTTTAGTCTCGGGCAGGAATCAGAATAGTTGTAGCGCCTGTGGTACTGCTAGTAGCAATGAAACACGTAACGTCAGCGGGCTACGAGGACGATAATTAATCGCAGGCGCAATTTATAAGTATCGTTGGCGGCAATATGAACCGGCAGAGTACCTAAAGAAAGGCAATAATGCTAATACGACTATACCAATCAATTACTATAGGTGTGAGTAAGAAAGAGGAAAAACCTGGAGAGTAGGTGTTATCATCTTCACAAAACTAAAAGAAATTAACGTAAGTACCTCGATCGAGACTACCATTATTTAAAAAAAAAGGACAACCGGCATTCCCTCTCAGTCATTAGAAACATTTTCAAATACTTCACATTCAGAAAGACTGTTACGGCAATTCAAGAATTCTTTTTACGTTGTGTTTATGTTTGGTATATGGCGATACAAGTTTGTTCTAACGTCTCAATCCAGCAGAGGAATTTCTACATCAGGTCCGAAAATGTATTTGTTTTCTCCGAAGACTACAGTCTACACGTAGCGCCCACGGAACACAATCACGTTGCAGCGAAGATTTTTTTTCGGGCGTTTGGGACCAATGTGAAATTGCAACGTATTACACATTATGTTCAGCTCCAAACGATGAAAAATCTGGCAAAGTGGCACTGTACTGAATATACAGGCCTGGTAAGTATCCAACGAATGAACTTTGACTCAGGCCCGGTTTCTGAGTTGAGAATTTTGCTAAGCAAATGGGTAAGTATCGTCCTGTCTCTGCAGATTTCTCACAAAAGAGCGTGACAGAGCGATATGTAAGTATGTGCTTAGTAAAATTCTCAACTCAGAAACCGGGCCTCAATATTCTCAAATCCTCAGCTTAGTCAGCTCAACTTTTGTGGTTTCCATTGTGTTCCAGTAGATAGTTACTTGCGGTGCACCGCGAGGTTATCGGCAACTGACACGGAGATCAATAAGTCAGTCTTGTTTTGAATTATTTATGTAACTCTTATCTAATATTGTATTGTGATCGCTGCGATAGCGTCCGGCTTTGAAGTTAACTAATTATGCAGTTCCAGGATTACAATCAGGTCATGAGGAAAGTTTGCAGACACTGATGTCTCTGGTATACTTTTTCGCATGTTCCCATACTGTATCTTTGAGAGACTTTGGCTATGTCTGTTTCAACGTCTGTTTAACACAATTATCGGGAACACTTCAGTTGAGCTAAGCTGCTGCATTACAAGTCTGCGATTGCGCAAGGTTTGTTTATAAGACGGTGGCACCACAGACCACCGCTCCAGTAACACAAAACCAATATAGCGCAAGGCCGTACAATAAAAGCTAACTGACTCATGCGAGAAACAACCACTCAATCGGTACTCACCGAGGTATGCACTGAAATCGTTGAAGTATTTCCTCCAGTCCGCGGACTCCAGTTGGGGGGCGTGGTGGGCCGGTGGAGCGGCTGGGCCGTGGTCGGCGCTGTACTTCCGTTCTAGCACGGGGGAGAAGGACACCGACTTGGGGGATGCGGAGCGCGTGCGCACAGACGATGCCATCCCTCTGCTGGGGTATATAAGAGGCGGGCGTGCAAATTGGCGGTCAGTCGCGCGGTCACCGCTCGGCTGACGTCTCGGAGTGGACGGACGGACTGGCTATTTTCGCTAGATGGATGTGGGGTGTTATCGGCGGCGCGGGCGACGCCGGGTGATAGCGCGGTCGCACTGGGAGCTGGCGACGTCGCGACGCGCTATTCCCGGCAGGTGCTCACTTCCGTTCAGTCTATTTCGTAACCGATCGCGAACTGCTCGCCTCCGTGGACTTCATTAACCTCTTGACTCGCATTACTGAACCGACACCCACACCGGGCACGACACGGGATAGTTAAAAGCGTGTAAACAAATCGGCACCTCGGGTTACTACGGGCAGGTGTTACATAACCGCGAAATGGACGAGACAGTTGTGGGCGGGCGGCAGCGGCGCGGCGCCCTAGAATATGTCAGGCAGTCGACACTGCAAACATAACCGTCTTTCTACCTTGATTTTACGACGCTGATACTGGGACTTTAATATTGATTGTAGATTGAAGACAATATTATTATGTGACTTTACCCACACTAGATGGCTAAAGTGACAAACATCTATCAGGGGATCCCTCAAAGCAGAAGCCAAATGATGTAATAGAATACCGAAACAAACTCAACCCTGAGTAAATATTCATAAATCAATCATCATCGCTTCTGAAAGTAACATGTTCGTGTTATGATGAAGATGTAGGTAGTGCGTCTACGCAGCTATTTACAATCTGGGTCAAAGTTTTAAAATCCGCCACAACTCTGCCGAAACAAAACATGACGCAAGGGGCTGGCTAATCGTTAATTATTATGGTAAATACTAACGCCTCATTGACTGTCATGTCGCCGGTTCTATGGTTCGCCTTGGACTCCACAGCGCAAAAAAAGAGCTCTTAAAAAATTCAGGAAGTCCAGCGCAGAGAGCTAAGCTACATACATACACCCCTGCACTTTGTTAAAGAACTATTCCTTGATGCAACGTCACGGGTTTAAGATGGAATATTGCACATAGAGAATAAATAATCCATCAGAAAGAGAGTTCCATCTCTTTGTGTTACACTAGATTCCTTTGATAGCTACCGCTACAGAGCTTAAAATAAAATCTTAGTGTAGTTCTATCAATATCTACCAAACCGTGAAATCTAGTCTTAGACGTAATTGGTCTATAATAAAGTCTCCCATTACGTTCATAGTAATCCAACCTTATCTCATAAGAACGGACAGAGTTCGGCGGGTTAATGACGTTCTTGTATAAAAGCGGTTTTTTTCTTGGGACGGACGCCATACAATACCGCATTGTAGTGGGCGATATTGATCTGTGTAGGCAACACAACACAACACAACAACAACGGACACGCCATGGGCGATCCGCGAAGGTTAAGTAATAAAGCTCGTATAAATTGCAATAAATCACCAATAATTATAAGTTGAGAACCGCTGTTCTGATACAATTATCAGGGAGGATAATTTATAGGGTTGAGCCACAGAGACTGAACAGATACCGCGAATTTGTTAAATTGTAGCGATCGATAATGATATAATAATAGGAGAGCAATTTGCCATTAAAAAGATCAGAAATTTAAAATGATCGGACACGCAACGTAAGACAATTGAAAATCATGTGAGAAAAACTGAATGAACCTCGAAGTTGCTGGCAAATTTTAAGTTTCACACTTGACCTGAGGATGGTGACAATTAGTTATCTATCTCCCATCCCCATTGTAGAGTAAACTAGTTAAAGTACCGACTATAGAAACAACCTCATGGCAAATAGGCGTAGGAGGACATGCACAATAAATGATTATTGTCTTTGTCACGTATGCTGAGCATCAGATTGATGGCCGGATAAAGATGATGACATCCCGGAGCACAAGGTTTCTGATACACTTCAGTGGACCCAAGCGTTCATTATTGACGTGGAGCCGATGACATATTTTTTTATTGGGATAAGTAAAAAAAAGTAAGATACAACATAACGCTTTATTGTCTTTACGTAAAACAAACTTTGAGGATGGGGATTGGGGACTCGCAAGGACAAACACTTGCAAGGGGCAAATAAGAACCAAGGAATTAAACGATCTTTAGGAATACAAACCAAAAAACTAAGGCCTTTGCATCTACGTAATGAGAGGATTTATTCAGCGTCCAGTGGCGCCTTCACTGACACTAGATGGGTGAAGTGACCACTCGGACGTTGCAGTGCCTGAGACCTGAGACATTATTATAAAAATACAACGTGTTAATTTGCAAGCGTGCCATATTTTAGGACGTGATTATACTGCTGATAAAGAACAAAAATCAATCATAAAAGAAGGGGCGATTTTTTTTAATTTCTTTTTCAGACGTCACACTTTTATCGATAAAGACAACGCCCAGCTCTAACATCGAAATATCTCGCCCATCCCTAAATTTTAGTGTTCACCAGACGAATGAAACGACGAACGGTTTGGCAACAACTCGCACACATTCGCACCCCGCCCGAGCGGGAGCGGCATATGCCGTTAACAGTAGATAGAATAGAACAAACGCACCGCCGCGCGCGAGCGCACCCCCCCGCCCCCATCAATCAGCCTAGCCGCCGCCCGCCAGGCACTCAGTGACCGGATAGCCTTTGTGACGTGTGCACGTAGCGCACGCTCCTTTACTACCTACCTTTGCGCGCGCGCCGGCCGCCGGCGCCGCGCCGCCGCCGCCCGCCGCCGCCGCCGTTTCGTAATCGTTGATGAGATGTTGGGCGACGTGCCATTGAACGTTCATCAAAACCTCAATTGTCAGCAGGACAGAGCTCCTTCGCACTACGGACTCCAAGTGCGCGAGTACCTAAATGATATTTTTGGTGACCCTGGATAGGAGTTAGGACGTGGAAGCCCACTGGCCTGGCCAGCGCGGTCCCCGGATCTTACCCCCCTAGACTTTTATTTGTGTGGGAGAAGTGAGCAGTGCGGTTGTGTTGCGTGAAAGGATTATTTCTTCTGCCTTCCAAACTGTTAGTGAAAAAAGTGTGTGTTGCAAAATTGAAAAAGCAATTTGTGTCGCCGTGCATAGCGCAGAATGTTAGCCACTTCGAACAATAATGCTCCATACAACTTAATAATTGTAAGTACCCTGTAAATAGCGTATCAATTAGTGTAATTTTTTTAACTTTTAGACTTTTAACTACGCCAGATCATCGATTTATTTGAAGGTAGGTTAGTACCTACTTGGGTATATCATCTACTTCCTACTTTTTATTACCTACCTGTAAATAAACTAGTAACACATTTGCGCAATATTTTCCTACCTACTACTAACCGCCTACCTACCAAAGAAATTTTGTTTGGTCGGTCCTAAGCCCGTGAGAGTAGGAAGGGAGATCTGAAATCATCCGTTTTGTTGTTGTTATTGCTGTCTCTTTCGATCGGTGCCAACTTGGCAACGCGGTCTCGGTCTCTTCCCAATACGTGCGTAGTCATAGCACCTCTAAACTTAGGTTATTCCTATTCACACCCTAAAAAGAAGTTTAATTTTTATCTTCGGTTTCCTTGAATCTGTGAGACTGTGAGTAGGCTACATTAGCTGGTAACATGAATTAAATTTTTTTCTTTAAATATGGCACGCTTGCAAATTAACACCCTGTATAGGAACAAGGAAAATTAAACATTCCTTGGTGAACCTTTCGACATGGCTCGTGACTGCATTGTTAATAACCAACAATTTTACTTAGAAAGAGCAATAACGCCATTGTATCGACTTCTCGTAACATATTACAATCATAAATGCCGAGACACGCGCGCGCGCATATTCCTTACATTTACTTACACGATGCCACAAAGGTGCCGTTAATTCCGATATTGTATTTAGATGGAGAATCGAGACTTCGTGGTGAATAGTTAAAGTGAAGACATAAATGAGCTTTCAAAATTAGGAATGAATTCGCCACAGAATAATTAAGAAATAGAGATTGGCACTACGCGAGAAAAATATCTCGATAGGAGAACTGAGTTTTGGGTTGAGTTTAGCATTTTGGTTGGTGATGCTGACAGAAAAGTTGGAGGGTGTCACAAGTCACACACAACTAGTCACAAGAGTGTGCAACTAATTAAAAAAACAGGATGTCCGTAACAATTAACGTTGTAAAACAATTCAAATGAATTAGAGGCTGACTTCTTCGGTATTTATTTTGTGGCAGCCGAGACACCGAAAAATTGTTACAAGATTGTTGAACTTTGTGTTTACATCAGACACTTCAACAACGTTATATGCAATTCGGCCATTTGGAAGCGATCCAAGAAGAAATGCAAAGCGATCAGAAGTATTTCAAACCGGAAGATTCCGATTGTGATATTGCAAGAGGCGGTGATGTTACTGAACTAAATAGTCGCCTACGCACGGCTAAGAAAATATACAAATCGATACAAGTCGTAAAGGCTTTGTACGGATAGAATTAAACAGCCTGAATTTGGTCAAGGATGATAATATTCCTCATCTCAGACAAGCATTCAATAAAAAAATAAATTTTCTCCGTTCTAAAAAACTCGTTTCTACACGACGCAAACAAATGAATTCTATAATATTAAAAAAATACAAAATAAGATCAATATTTTTTTACATAATTAAATGTATGAACTATGTGGGTGAGTTTTTTCTTTCTTTCTAATGAATTTCTATCTCAGTCTCACTACTTACTGAACGACCCTCGTATGTCTCGATATGGGGTTTTTTAAAGGAGTCCTGTTGGTCCCTTAATTATATTACGTACAAACACATATTACGTACAAACACACCCAAGGCTACAAAAGGACCTCCCGTAGCGAAGCACAAATTGACAGAATCTATTCGCAAGCCCGTCGATATTGAAAGCCTAAGTGCTTTGATGACAAAATACAATAAGTAGATAAGGTTAACCTTGACTATTTATTAATTAATGCAGTGCTATACTAGTCATATCAGTTGACACGCACGACCCTTCAAAAGCTCACACCTAGAACCTGGGTGCAGTAGATATTGCACATTGTGCAAATAAGACTGATCATATTTTTGCTGTATCGGCAATCATAAATGGGGTCTCTCATATATTTTTTTTATTCTTACCTGAATAGGTCAATACGAAAAAGACAAAATTATGAAAACGACTTTCTTCGAAATGTAGAAATGATTCCACAAGACAAGATATCCCTGAAGCGTAATCTATCTCGCGATGAGACAAATCTTTCATGACTATCCGTCAGTTGAAATGCCGCCGTCGGAAGCTGGCTTGACATTAATTGCTCGACGCGGGCGCAATGTTTCTTCGCACCGTTAAATCGAAATGGGGAATTGGAACATTACCAGCTCTCTAAGATCCATCCCTATTGCAACACAATTATGTCCTTTCCTAAGTGTCAGGGATCACCATTAGACGGCTAAACCAGCTGCACCAATCGTCTTATTTATAGTCAATTAAGATGCATTGGCATAACGCAATGACGCCGAAAGCTATGCGCTTCGCTGCCCTTTGATTGACTGTTGACATTTTGTAAATCATGTCGCTGTATTTTTTATGCATGCCGAACAGCATGGCGTCAATGCATGGAACAATGCCTTCTAAATGCCAAGTAAGGCAATTCAATGGCTTGAATAAATTGTAAACAGCAAGGCTCGGTGCAATACTTCTACCACCAGCCGGCACTTCAAATTAGGACAAACGTATGTGACTAACGTATCGTTATAAAAGTTTTTTGAAACACGCATTGTCTGCTTTTATCTAACTAACTTTTATTGCCTCGTGCGCGCCATGGAGTGTGGGTGCAGTTATTTTTACGTTTCACGCTCTAATTACTGTTTCTCCCCATAGAGAGCCAAAGGATGTCAGGGTGTTGCCAGCTCCCAGGGTGACCAACGCTAATGAAGGAAAGTAGCCAAATCCGTCACAGGCCGTACCGTGAGCCGCGGTGAATCAATTAGAAAACAAGCACTAGTAGTGGGTCACAATAACACGCACTCACGACGCATTCAAGTTTGGTAAGTTTTTCTCAAGCGCATCCCATTCAGCAACGGACTGTCAATCGGGGACAATCGGAGAATGGGAGCGTCGTTCGCGCGCGCTGAACCAGCGTGGTCAGATCGGAGTCGTCTTGCCGACTGACTGACAAGAGTCGCGGACGCTGCGTCTGTCTGTAGCGGCAGCCACCTGTGGGACGGCTTCTAATGGTAGCCGAGTGATTGTGCCGCGGAATTGCGCGTTTAATGGGGGCGTGTGGGCGATAAACGTATCGGCCAGTAACTGGTGTCCCGGGAAGGTCGCGGACTCGCCGCTTACGGCGCGGCTCGGCTGCTTCGCGGAAGCCACCGCGGATGGGAATGCGGGACAAGCCGGGAAACAGAGTGGAATGCCGCGAGGCGAGCGTTACCGCTTACCTGAGGCAGATACTCTCCGGGGCCGGAATGCAAACGGATTTCTATGCCGATGTCGACTGCCCAGACCACGGATTCCATTGACAATTTACCGCACGATTAGTTTCGTCTTGTCACTGAGACAAGTTGCCATCTTTAAACCAACCGTGTCGCGAAAACATACGTTGAATAGACCAAAATGGTCGAGGAAGATTTTTTGCCAGTCAGTATTATCATTAGTTAGCCATACTTAATTAGAGTACCTGCCTATACGCCTCGCTTCCGGGACGAGCAGAGTGGGCGACTACTATTTTTGGAAACTTGTACCGAGACAAAAATCGGTGATATGGAGCAGGTTGATAGTAATAGCGATATTGACTAGCGCGCAGTGGCGAGCCAATCCATTGTAGAATTAGCATGAAATAATGATGGGCAAAATCATTGTTTGCTACTTTGTCGAAATCTCCAAAACACCCAAAATTATTCCATACTGGGTAGAGCATAGAATTCGTAATTCTATGGGGTAGAGTATAGACGAAACCCCAAAAAGAACCATTCTCATAAACGTAGCCCGGCTTCTAGAGTAACAATGCATAGGAACAACACACCGCAAATTAATTTAATCACCCTGATAAAAGAACGTAACAATGGACGTTACGTTTGACCAGACCACACATTTTTCATTCGGTCCATCAATCAGTGCCTGTCTCTGACCAATGACATGTGAATTAATTGACATCTTTTGTTCTGTCTTCGGGTAAGGTGACACCATGAGAACTTGTACCAACCAATGTACCTACTTACGGATACTTCAGATCTTGTATGTGAGCCAGCAGTTAAAATAATACTAATATGAAATAAAGCATGTAATCCATCGACATGCCGCATGCTTTTTCGGGGGGAAAACGGGGTATCTACATCTGAGTAACTTTTAAACACTTCCGAAAATTTACATCTTATTGATTGTTATGTGGTTTTCGGTGGCTGTCCGGTGGGTAAAACTGTTGCTCAAGCGTGAGTTTCCAGGTTCGATTTCCGGTGGTGGCATGCAAGTTAGTGTTCTGTGCTTGGGTTACCAGACAAGGACTCCATAAGTAAAACCCCCTGCCCGAATCAAACCCGTGGCCTCTGCGTTACAAAGCAAGATACTTTATAGCTACCCTTACGCGGCAGTCTAGTAGATGGACCTAGGGTTAAGTAATCAGAGCTAATGACAAAATAACTATTTCAATTCAGACTCAGACGTTTGATGTTGACATGTTGAAACGAGATCATAATGACTTATTACAGTAATTTACGTTCAAGTCATAATGGCACAAGGCTTGGCTACTACTTGGCTAATTCGGAACGAACGTGATGGAGGAAATATAACAAACGAGCAATAAGGGACCTAGTCTTATGAGTAGGACGTAAACAGTAGCGGTATACCTGGGTTCTAAAATTCAGTCAAACATAAACACACAAGATCGATGACATTATCTATAAGGATAATGTATCATTCGTGAAAACCTACTTATTCAACATCGGGGTGTAGGTCCGTTCATTTGAGTCCTAGTGGATTTTCACTGTCATTTCTTGTAATATTATTTCTCAGTTATAGGCCATACGAATAAATAAATAAAAATTTCTCAGTTTTCCTTATTCGCATCGTGCACTTTCAGCATACACAAGTCAGAATTTGTAGTATGAAAATTGTAATAGATATTCATAATGAAGCCTCAAAGTTTCTCTTAATTAAAGAAAGGAAGGACGTTAGCGCAATTTACTTGAAATTTTATTTATGAGCGGAATATTATTGGTGCCGTATAGAGCCGCTACCATACAGGGGAAAGCATCTAGCTTGCAAGCACCACATGACACTCGGATAATTGCAACTAATTGTTGATTTATACCACCAATGCAGTCCCAAGTAGCGTTAATTCACGCTTATTAGCTCCCCAACGCGATCTCGCCGTTGGTTTTCTAGAATGATCTTCAAAAACGCCATACGTGGGTCGAAGAAAGCCGGCAGCGGCATGCGTTTCTAATTTCCTTTTCCATCCACCATGTTTTATTGACGAGGCAATAATGACAGTTTGCTCCCGCTGCTTGTTGTGGTACTTATCTCTAGTGGTGGCCGTAAATGGCGAGTGTGTTTAGATAAAACATCTTCCTGACGAAACGCTTGACGTGTTTGACGTGATGATGATTGTTGGAGATGACGATTTTATCTGTCGTCATCGTGGTTGCGTTACTCTAATGGTCCATTTCCTCTAAACATTAGTAATTTAGGATGAGTAAGTAAGTAAGATGCAGCCTGTACAATTGTACATGTCGCACTAGCTGGGCAAAGGTCTTCTCTCAGAGAGAGTTCGAGCTTAATCACCACGCGTGCTCAATGCGGGTTGGCGATTTTTGCGTTGAGGGTATAATGCCTCATACGCTCAGGTTTCCTCACGATGTTTTCCTTCACCGTCAGCGAGTGGTATTGCTACTACAAATTCACAAATATACGTAACTTTGAAATAAATTAAAGTCATAGGTATATGCCCGCACCGGGATTTGAACCTGGGTCTCTCGCTTCCGAGTCCATTGTTCTACCCACTAGACCACCACCGCTTTTTTAGGATGAACTAGAGTAAATTGCAAGTTGGGGTTTGAAGAATGAGTGTAACTCGGTATAAGTAATTTGGCAGTCTTAATCTTGGCCTGTTGCGTAGGTGTCCTGACGTAAGGTTAAAGTTGATATAAATAGAAACTTTACGATGGTATTAAAAATTTTACAGGCAAAACCAAACGGCGACAATAACAAGGATTGGAATACTATAAAATACGTATGGAACAAAATGAATCACGTAAACTTACCAGTCATTGTTGTAGAAGTGATTCCACACACAAAGTAGAGCAAAAATAATTTGGAACACTAAACAGTTATTGCCTCCCTCACTGTTCCACTGGAATAAGGAAACTGAGCTAATATTCTGAGTAATGCGCTCAGTTCAGTTCCAATCCGGCCATATGTTTCATATAAACACACGTATTGGCATTCCAAAGCATCGCCACTACGATACTTGTTGTTAGGTATAGCTATCTACAAAACACAGACACATCAACAAAATCCATAAGATCGCTCCTGGTTGAAACTTCTTGAAGTTTCTTGAGTTCCTTTACCAATGTGGATTGAATGGCACACCAATACATTCAATTTAATCAATAACAAGTCTTATAGGTCTGTGACTCATAGTAGGTAAAGGAACCACCAAAGGAAGCAAGTGTTTTGCTTGTTACAGTTACATACAGCCCACACGAATTCGCTAGCACTCCGGAATTCACCAAACAACATCTGCAGTTTGCAAAAAATAAAGATATACACGAAAAGTTACCACAAGGACAAAACAAAGTGTTGTTTTCGGATATCCTAGTGCGACTGAAATCGAAGTGCAGTTGGGGTGTGACGTGGTGTACCGCACAGGTCGTTGCACCCTGCACCCGTGCCGTCATATCAACACGTTACAGGGTAGTGAGTGAAGAGAAACGCGACGCTTCCAGACGGACTGAGATTGCAATTAAAATAAAAGACTCACATTTGGCAGGTCAAGGTAGCAAAATTTGTAAATGACAGCGTGATTGATCTCATAAAAAGATATAAGGCCCGGTTTCTGAATTGATAATTTTGCTAAGCAAATACTTAACTATCGTTCTGTCACGTGAACGATAGTTACGTGAAATCTGCAGAGACAGGACAATACTTAGCCATTTGCTTAGCGAATTTCTCAATTCAGAAATCGGCAGATAGGGATTTTTCCAAGTGTCAAATTTGACAGCGATTCTAAATAATTGCTAAACAAATCTATGTTTTATATGGAAACCACATACTAATAGACTGAATTTGACAGTTATTCTAACTATATTTGATGCTTGGAAAAATCCTCATAGTTATTTTACTATCAGTCAATCAATATCTGATTATAAACTAAACTGGTTCGAGTTAGCACTAATCGCCATCTAGTAGAGTGTTGTGGAACTTCAAAGCTTTCCTCGAGCTTTGGGTTGTGGTACGGATGACCAGTATAAAGTGAACCGTGTTAAACTGCTCTGCGCTGCGCCAACCATTCATTAGATGGCGCTCAATACAACTAGCCAATAATGTGCCGAAAATACGTGAAAATGATGTACCTATATTTTGGAAAGATAGATCTTTTGTATTATTTTTGCTTATATTAATGAAAACCTGATGCTTTTATTTGTGTTAACAGACTAGGATTTGGATAACATAAATTATTAAAGTAGACTTGTGAAGAGTTGCGGAAATCCAGTAGAGAATTTGCAAATCGGAACAAACAAACAAAATAAAACCAAAATAAACGCGCAGTTATGAAAATTAAACACACAGTGGCACGAGATGATAAACGGCGGTTTTTAACAAATCTAATAATAAATGGGCGACAGAAATAAGTAAGTGTAGAGACGGAAAGAATTCGTCTAGTGAACACCTAATGAGGCCGTTCACCGACTTGCACGAAACACTAGCATTGCTGACAAATAGACAGACAGACACATCTGGTCTGGATCTCTTTTCCCGCCCAACGTTGAAATCAAACACAGACAGCAGAGTTAAGAAGGTTCCGAAATAAATTAGAGGAAAATACTGGATATTATGTGTCGCTGAAAAGAGAAAAAAATCGGGAACTCAAAAGAAAATAAATCGTGGTAAGAATCCCGTTTTCTTACAATAATTATGAGAAAAAAATCATCTATAATAATTCTGAAAAAAATATGTTGCTAAAACTTTTAAAATCAAAATGCGCGTCACTTTTGAGGACTTACTTTTAGATATAATCAACATTAGGGGTAAGATTGATAGCAAGTGATCTAGACCAATATCTGTGGTTGGAGGTGGTTCAAGACCGGAAGACCCTGGCCTGAAAAGGGAGAGGCCTAGGCCGAGCAGTAGGACGCCCTACCCACTAGGCTACGTGAAAATAGATAAATACCGTATATCTATTTTGTCATGCTCAACCATAGTCTAATTAGGTACACTACAATAATTGATGACAGAATAAGATGAGTGAAATGGATTAAGGGTAAATAAAAGCGCTGCACCTTTTGCTAGGGGAGCTTAGGGAACAAAAAAAGTAAAGAGCTATTCTGTTATCTAAACCAACCTGAAACCTTGCTAAAACGACGTCAACAGAAGGCTAGCCACAGTAAAACTGCCACTGGTCATTGTTATTAATGACATTCGGGGAAGGCGGTCGAAGAATCGCGTGCGAAACGCCAGTTTCACACAACAGCGTGTCAAGGCTAGGACGCGATTATGGGATGCTAATGGGAATCTATGTATCACGTTAGGAATGAAAACCACTCTTTGCTATTACCAATACGGGTGATTTGCTTGTCGCTCACAGCGGGAATTGAGACGCTTTACTGGTCATTCTGAACAACTTTTGAATAAATTGCACCAAAAAGGGTAACGCAATTTGTATAGGGAACCAAGAAGCTCCTCAATACATAAAAATATTACTATGTAGATGGCCCCAAATCGCAGAAAACCGTGAAAAAGAATTGGAACAAGATTGTCTAACGCCTAGACGCAGTTGGAGAAATCCTGTAAGGATCCTCACTAGATTTCATTTTAATTCGGATAGATTGTTTTCTAGTTTAGTTGTATGTCATCGTTCCGCTATATATATATTTGTTTCCTTGGCAGCTGGCTAGCTACGGATTTGTCAAACTGAGGGCTAGAACACCATCCCAACTTACACCCAGTTCTATGCACAGTTAGGTTTCTTAATGATACTTCGTTTATTGGAAACGGACCAGGTAAGATGGCCACGCGAGTCCATTCAAAACAGACAGTGATAAAAAGCATTAAAAAGTTGCATCGGTTACGGTTACGTACGATGCATGATAAATTACCTGTCACTGTATTTGTAGTTCCATCAATATGCAAGCGTTGATTTAAAGCTGCCATAGTTGGATCAGTTTTGAGTTAACCATCAATGAATAGGACAAAACGTGACGAGAATGAATTGAAATCGGACAGATAACAGACATTAGTGAATACTGAGGCACATACTAAGTTAAATAGAAACGGGAGTAACTCAGATACGTACCGTTAATTGAGCCCGGACATAAAAGAGATAGTTTAGATATGAAGAAACCTTAAATGCGTATGGAATAACGTCTATTCTATTGAACAGACCCATTGAATCAGGTTTATTTTAACAATCGTAGGAAGATGGCTAGAAAGTTTGAATAAAAAGTCTAATGATAGAGAATCTTTGTCATTCATCATACAGTTAATCGATCTGACTTTAAGGAGTTCGATGCATTGTTTTCATTCCATTTCCATGATTATTAAATTGCCGATACAGTTTTTGCTCCAGAACTGAATGTCAATTAGGTAATCATTGTAGACACTGAATGTTCAGCACAATGGGCTGAAGAAAAAGCAGGCATTATGTGTGTGACGGAATCATCAGACACTTTCAATTCTCATACTTTCATTTTCTTCGAGAGTAAAAACAGTTCGTCGCACTGTTCTCTAAGTGGAAAATAGCCTGACAATTTTCAAGTTCTGGCGCTACTCATGCAAAGAAAATTTTACAATTTCACTCTCAATTGAATTCATTTTGGCTCAAAGTCAAGATCTGACAATTATGTAATTGATAAACATTGCAGAGAAATTATTCCGATGCTATTGACCGAATGGCAGAATGTTTTTAAAATGTGTGAAATGTTTCAGAATTTAAAAGCAGCGTTTTTTTTCAGATTTTAATGAAAATACAACGATGAATTTTCCACGAGCCCCACGTTATTAGTGCCCACGTAACAGTTTTGTTTCAACATAACACCCATAAACGCGATTAATGATATAGTAAATAAGGGAAACTAACAGTTAAAACAATTTATTATTGCGCTTTTCCGGGGCACTTTACCAGCAGATCACAGGGAACTGTCCTGAACCAATTTGTTGGACAGTATGATATATTGCAAACGAAATGGGTAAACAAAATAATATAAGGTGTACCATTTCCTGAATTACAGGCCGGGTTTTAAAAAGCCTAAGAGGTTTGACCTAAATCGAAAAGGACACTGAAAAAGACTCTGTTAATAAAAGATTAAGTACCAGGAAGCGATGTACTTCACGTTTGTTAACTTAAAATAGTAGGAGCTTGAAGCAGCCGGCATGCCACGCACTCACATACCAAGGCAAGACCACTCAGACGCACTAATTAATTTCTAAATAGACGCACTGTGCCAGGTATGTCATGGAACGAAACATTGTACGAATACGCAAGATCAAATAGAGGAAGTTTGGTTTGAAATTGGAACATTACACGAGAAACTCAGTAACATGAGGTAATCCAAGGTTAATAAACTTTAGCGGAGTCATAAAGGGAACGTTTAATGTGAGTAATAAACGAAAAATTGGCAAAATGTGACCTAGCTCATGGAAATGAGTCATGGCCCGTAAGGGTGATCTCAGTAACACCATATGGACGATACACTACGCAAGGTTAGAGATTATACAATGAAGATAATGCAGAAATATAAACAAAATGTTAACCAGTAAACTTCATATCGAATAGTTACTATACTCATAAGGTATTACCAATCAATTACTCCCTCGTAGAAACAGTAACTGCAACTACAACCTTCGCACATATCCGTACACAACCAGGCAATAAACGAAACCATAGGTCAATCCAGTCGCCATGAACATTTACAAGAGCAAGCGGATAATAGTGGTCCAAATAAGGAGATGTTGGCTTTCGCGGACGACCTTCCCTGCGCCTGCTGAGTCACCAGTCGGTCTATCTCTTATGAACACCGATATGGAAATCGATGTGGTAATTGACATAATAGACGAGGTTATTGTTCGGGGCAAGATGGTTTATGTGAGAAGACCAATGAAGATAAACACACAGTCGATTTCTGAATTGAGAAATTCACTAAGCAAATACTTAAGTATCGTTCTGTCTCTGCAGATTTCTCAAAAAAGAGCGTGACAGATCGTAGCGACACAGTAAAATTCTCAATTCAGAAACCGGGCCTAAGGGTAGGTGAATACAGCCTTCAGCGACACCTCCACTCATACTACATAAATGTAGATAGGTGAAGTGAACACTCGGACACTCGGTTTGCCCAGCACCTATACCATTTAAAATTTCAGCTGCGAGCCAACCAAGCCTATGGGTTTGTTCGCGATGTTTTACTTCATAGTTAGCGAGGGGTACGGTCGGCCACAGTCTAGGAAACCCCATGGTAGCTCTTACCGCGCGCGCCATGAGGGCGCCAATCGAACAAAAAGGGGTATCCTAGCGTGTGGCTGACTGTACTACATAACAACTACAAAACCACAAATCTACAGAGTACGTTCGTAATGTAGTTGTAGACGAATGGTGTTGTACAGAAGAGAACGGTTCTCTTTAAAGATTTCGTATTTTCGAATCAATTGTATTGTATTGAATTGTAAAATTATTATATCCAATAGTTAGTTAAGAACATCTTGAGATTGAATTGCATTTTGTTCAAGTAACATTAGATACAAGTTCGTAAGAAAAAACACAGTACCTATCATATCCCGATGAATTGATAAATGCAAGAAGCAGGCAAGAAGCCGGTTTTAAAAGTGCCTGCCATCTTATTAAAATGTTGATTTATTGATTGAACACCTATCAGCTTCTATGACCATATTTGCATTCGTTTATCACATTTTCGTACGTGTACTCATCAGGTGGTCGGTATAATATGTTAGCTGATGATATTTAAAAGCCGTTACGTATATTATTAGCACTAATTAGGTTCCTAACGTAGACTATTGCATATGGATGCTGTCAACCGTTTTATTTAACCAGTCACGATTTGTGTTAGGTTGTATAGTTGTTTTCTCACACTACAATACGTAGAAAATAAAGTACAAGTTATTGTAGATAATGTAAAG
Organism: Zelleria hepariella; assembly: GCA_949319315.1. Classification (NCBI taxonomy): domain Eukaryota; kingdom Metazoa; phylum Arthropoda; class Insecta; order Lepidoptera; family Yponomeutidae; genus Zelleria; species Zelleria hepariella. Next base: position 9,685,978 of record OX439384.1, read on the forward strand.
TTGTGAATTTAAATGCTCTTGCAAAAAACCTTGAGTTGTCATAGATTTAAGTACAGCTAAATCAAACTATTGACCCAGCGAGGATTGCCCAAGAGGATAGACCTTTGAAATAAGCAGCCAGGTGTTATTTACGTCATGCTTGATGTTCATGAATGGACAATTAAACGTCTCCAAAGCGTAGCGTCACAGACGCCACGATGACCTCGACAGGTCGACATTTTATATAAAAAAATCAAGTTTACTGTCGATATGGTCTCCGGGATCTACAATTAAACGGACTGGTTTCACATTAAATGTTATAGTAGGTAGTTATAAAACATATCCGATTGTATCTGAGATGTGAGTATGATTGTAGAGGCCACCATGCAAGGTGACATAATGCTCCGGCCGGTTGCTGGCAAATTATGATTTAATGCACTTTGTGTCACACATGACTCTATTATTGTGTTTGTCGTTGTTTTTTGCTATATTTGAAGATGACATAACAAAATGTTGCAATCGTCTTTTTCCCACATTGAAGAGAAAATTATCAATGTGTTGTGAAATCATAGCACGGATATGAAAGATGATTAGCAAAACTGAAGAGATGAGCACATAACTGAAGAGATGAGCCGGTATTTGCCCATTTTCTGGGCATAAATCCTCATATTTTGTTACTCAGATAGCTCATGTCTAGTTCTGCTGGACTAAAAAATACGATCTCGGCTCAAGTTTATCCCACGGCCCGGTCTAGCTAAAATGAATACCTTTATCCTTTCGCATTAGCCAATTGCAAGGTGTGACAGCGAGTGGGCAGAGCTGCAAAGCTGCATTAGCAATTTGGAACTGCATTCAACGAAGTGCATCTAGGTTGATGCGGAGACAACCCACGGGGCCCGGCTGGTGCATGCCATTTGAATCGTTAATAAGGGATATCTACGCCAATCAAGCTTCGTAGATAACCTTGAATATTAATTAGTTTTACTTTCATATAAACTATGGAAAGAACTTATGTTCAACAGCAATCGAAATTAATGTAAAAGAGCATAACGAAGATGAAAAAGTAAATCGAGAGAAAACAAGTATAATAACAAAGTTCTTGTAACAGTTTAAGGCACATTTTTCCATCAAGCAGGCTCATAAACTTGTTGATGAGATAGTAAAAGTTGGAATAAAATCTACTAGACACCCACGAGGTCCACCGGGAATAGACGTGAACGTCATAAAAGATGTAAGTAAGTAGTGGAACAAAACCACAATGTGTTTTTAACCGCTCCAATGATGATGACGCCGAATTAGAGGAACTGACGACTGCGAGTATTTGTGTCGAAAGTTTCGCGTGGTTTTCAGATATAATAACACAAAACGTGTTGACACATCATCCCACAACTCACCCGTCTAAACACTCCAGAAATAACAACGAACGCCAGCGACCGTCATCCCAACGAAACGACAAAAGGGCGCAACACTTCACTCCGTCATACCACTGTTGAGTTACTTAGTAAATAAACATATGGACGTATGTTCCGGTACGTACGGCGTAAGATCTTGTATCGTGTAAAAATAAATGACACTGAGTAAATAAACACTTGATCGAGATGTGATGTGATCATTAGCAGCAAACACAACCTGTTACGCTACATGGCGAGGGGCGAGATTGTAAACAAACGCATGAAACGATCGATCGATCTCACGAATAAAATAATTTATTTTCAATACTCACAGCCCGGCGATATTCCGTTCTCCTTCATCGCGCAGCGGAATGGATAGTAAGTGCCTGGCGACACCTTGCCATACATTGTCCGATCCATCCTTTCGACCAATCGGTGAACAGTTTTTTAGCAATAAAGCCACCCACAGTCCCGACGGATGCTAGTCACTGCGCACCATAATCGAAGCCTACGGGCGCCAGGCTAATAAACACCATCCCACGTAAACATGCCGCGAAAATGCACATAAACACTATGCAATAACTCAATTGTCACTGGAGCACTGCTAACTGGGAAAGTGAACTGATGATTAGATACGTCAAGGACGCGTTATCTTTTCTGTGTACCGGTACTGGCTCCCATATTTATCGATGATTTATTTTGGCCGGCTGATAAGAGCTGATAAGACTGGTTTCATAAGCGCAAGGTCGCGGGTACAGAGGAGCAAAGCAGTTGTCGCCGCGGCGTCTGAGTCGCGACTAAACAGAAACACCGTCACTGCCCTGCGCCGGCGCACGCTCCAGCCACCGGCACATGGAGTGGTATAAATATACCACCACCTCTAATCAAGTGCACCATAGAATGTGATTGTTTCTACCACTTCAATCGTGGTGCATCTGAAATAGCACTAGTTGTAACTGATGAACAGCAACTTATCAAACTATTGCAAAAAATTACACCAATAGTCAAATGCACCATCGAATGCGATTTTGCTTATTCTTCATTGCTGAAGGTGCATCCGAAATACTTCTCAAAAACTTCAGGACTTTCAAAAACTCTTTAAATAACTAAATGAGAACGCTTTTCGAAGCATAACAAAGCAAAAATATTGTCAGCTTAAATTGAGTGGAACCAAAACAATATGCAATTAACATAGACCAACTTCTAAGCAACAGCATGAACGTAATGATTCTTCTGACTACTGACGACCTCACAAAGAGACCGTTAAGCGGAATGAATCGCCGGGAAACCAAATAAACTATCCAAAAGGAGCATCAATCCTCTCTAGGGCGGTCCAAGAATACCTCCAACTTGACGGAAACCGCAGGGAGATCAATCACGTGTTCCCTAGCGGGTCTAGCAACATCTTACTTTTACTATGAATGTCTAATTTAGTCAATGGTTCCCGCCAAATTTCCCGCCCAACCACATCCGGCAACGCGATGCGTGTGCGCCGCTCCCGACGCCACTTCCGGCTCATCCTTCTTCACTCTGTCACACTTCACCAAGATTTTACGATAGCATTAGGCGGAAAAACTCTTGGGACCACTTTGATCTGTATTCCCCGAATCGATGTCAATTTTGGATTAAGTAATAAGTTTCTTTATTTCCAGTGAAACATCATGAAGACCTCTTAAAAACCATATCAATTAGTCTTAGGCCAACATCAATAGGTTTCTATGTATGTAGGACCGACACAGTTTTCGATAAATTACACTCCACCGATGAAGATTTCCTGAATTATTTTTATGACAAATTGCGACCCAAATAAACCCAATCTATGTCTATGGTAGGTGTTGTCTAAAAAGCGCTGTATGACACGTCATTAAAACAACAAATTGCATTTTACGAGCGTCCATATTACGGCCCCTCTTACAGTTTCATTGTTTCCAACCTCTCTCCGCACGGGCTCTAATAAGGAAGTCAATATTTGACTCAGTCCATCGCGCTGCGCTAGTCCGTACCCGCTAACACAACCCACTTACATGGTAAACACGTACGCAAACAACGAGATGGAATACCTCAAAAATACCGTTTGAAGTGTAAGACTGGACTGAACGTGCCGTGATATCCGGACTATCTTGGGCTATCTTCAACGAGATCACGCCACATCGATGACGGGACAAATAAGGACCAGATTTATTTGATGCGTCCCTTCTGAATAGAGATTGCAAGATTTAGATGGAGCAGGCTGTCGGCGAATTCCTCGTGCACTTTAGAAATGTAGATCTAAACCGCATTGAGTTTAGAGAGCAGAATCCAACGAGGTCTTTGAAACTGCGCCAAGATCGGCCAGTCGATTGCCAAGGGCGAAACCGAAGATGACGATTAATCGAACTTCGCTTTCTAATGTTTACAATCCATTAGACGTTATTCAAGAAGGTTCGCTAAACAAACAGTCAAGTCAAGATACGATATTGCATAATCAATTAATGAAGGTGTTTGCTTTGCTCTTGTAAACATGAAAATTTCTCACGCCTTAGTAAATATTTAAATTTTAGGGCAATAATCCGCTCGCAACTTTTTATATTAGACGTGAAAATTAAAGAAAAACCAAATCCACCAATAATATTTTCACAAAATTATAACTGGAATGAGTTGAGTACATACACGAACTTTACAATTATTTCAGTTCATCAGCCAGCCTGTTATTTTAATACATATCTGAATCCAATTTGAAACTGGCCGGCCGGCCACAAGCACAAATGAGGCAGCTATCGCGGTGTGGTACACAAACGAAACAAACGCACTGGCGCACGAAGGCAACTCGAACGCGGACCCGTGACGTGATCGTGCGTGACGTCACTGAAGGTCCGGGCTTCACTCCTCATGAATCCATAGAAAAACAAAGCTAACTATAGTGGCTTACGAAAATAGAGTGGGTGTGTCTTCCCCTCATCGATTCCGACACAGTCACTTACGATGTACGTCACGTAATTAAGTTAATTAACCCAAAGGGGCAGGGAGTGGGCAGCAAATTGACTGGAACAGGCACGCGTGTGTGGATTGTATGATTGAATGTTTATTGTCGCTTCGATGAATCGAGAGCACCTATGATGACTATTATGAATGGGCTATCTTTTTTATTTGGGTTGAGCTCGATGAACTCATCATTATGAACCCACTTGAACATAAGTCAGATTGCATCCATCCTAATTAGATCAAAGTGTCATATCGGCATCTTCTTAAATCTTTGTGATTCATTTGTGCCCCGGGGTGGTGCGAGCGAAAAAAAGCTTTTATAATATTTTGTAGTCTTTAATGCTTTTCTTCTTCTTAATGGATCCTCAGAATTTGGTGTAGACAAAACTAGGACTAGAATTTAGGTGACGGACCTAGATTAGTTTCGGTCCAATTCCATCGCAAACACTTCGGTTCTACAAATGGGCCTTTCTCAATTACAAAAAAAAAGCGTGACAACTTGATTGTTAAGTTTGCCTTAGAGATATAATTTCGTAGATTTTTTGTCGAATGTATTTTTTTATAATAAATCACAGCAAGCATTAATTGCAGCTTTATTTATTATTTTATAAAAAATAAAAAATATCAAAGTGTCAAAATTTCACAAAACGTGTGTGTGAAAAACCCATTTTTTCGTATTGTAATTTTTTTTATTAAAAAACTATTGTACATATACTAAATATAAAATAACTACCCGATAGTCCATTAGTTCTCAAGCGATAATTACCAAGTTATAGAAAAATACGACTTTACACAATGATTTAATAGAGGACTTAGTCGTGTGAAAAAATTAAGTTTCACAAACGTGGTGTGTTACATTTTCATTCATATCTCTGAATGACATAATGTTTTGTGAAGTGGCAACACTGTGGCATAAAAAAAAAGATCGGGCATTTGCATAGTTCGCGGCGCAAGAGTGGAGACGGCTCCAAAACAAAGTTATGGAATTTAAGTTATTTCTTTGCTAAAACTGTAAAGCATATCACTCCATACACATGGGTAATATGCCAAGTTTGTGGGCAATGTTTTTACTATAGATTTTCTGATATTTCTTGCTAAATGGTCTCAATATGCTGTAGTTTCGATATCATATTCATAGCGTGATTTTAAGGTTATTTTTTGTCGGCATGGCTGCAAAATTTCACAGACGTGGCTAAAAAAAAATTCACAGACATGGTTTTTTTTTCCACGTTTGTGAATTAAGGGTTTTAATTATTTAATTAACTTTTTTTTTACACAGGGGAGGAAATTGTCGTGAATAATTTTCATAAAATCACGGACGTGGACTGATTGTCGCAGACGAGGGTGTAAATAATCATGATTTTTCTAGTACTTTTCACACACACTTTCACAGACATGGGTGTTAATTTTTTCAGTGTTTTTTTCAGCTTCCTGGTAGCTGTTAAGCTTGACCGTATATATAAATATTGAGCTGTAACAGTCCTCTATCAAATAAAGCTATTATTTTCAAGATTGAGGTCCAACCACCTCAAAACGCCTAAATTAAGAATAGCCCAAATACTGTTTCTGTTTAGCAGAACATCAACCATTCAGTCGAAAATGATAACAAATCTATCACTCATTCTTCGATTGAATGTCCATGATCGATCTCTGTTGTTTATCAAAAAGAGTAGTTCCCACAATGTGACAGCTCAAGGAGCATGGCGGATTGTTGGGATTCCTTTCGGGAGAATCACCTCTCTCTCGTAATAGATCACTTCCTTGTTTGTTTTGGAGACGCATAGCTGGGATGATTATGGGAGTTGTCGCGTTTCATCAAAGAACATTTCACGAAATTGTGTTAGTTGTTAACACATAACTGCCATGTAAGGCGTGCAGCGAGAAGCCAAGGAGGATCTTGTGAAGGGAAAAGACCTATGCCCAGCAGTGGGCAAATGAGGGCTGACAATTTTGAGACGGGTGGCCACCACCTCATATGATTTAGAACATCACAAGGTTCAAGATAATGTTTGGAAACAATTGGGATACATTACGTACGATTATATTACGATTCTGAAACTTATATTTATATGCTCTTTGCCTATATTATCCATATTTCATTCATACATGGCTGTCAATTTACTTGGACGTTCCTTCATCTTGAGGTTCGTGACCAAGACCATCTCTATTAGATCGGGGAAAGCAGGAGTGTCTGCAGAGTTCTGTTACTCGCTATGTTGATCAAGTTGCCCCGATGCTTTTGCGTAGCTTCGATCCATCCGTATGATAAATAGAGTGTCACGAGATGGCTTGTTTGTTAGGTACTGCACTTTCTTGTTCCTCGTATTTTACTTTACGTCTAAGCATATCAGGAACACCTTTTAATCTGCCAGCCCTCGATTATCCCCTAGCGGTGAGGGGTGAAGGCTGGACTGTCTCTGCTGATTCATTGTCGTTTTCACAAGATTACAAAGGTGTGGACGTGACCCCGGCGTTATTAATCGCCTAAACATCGGCGGGGCACTTGGGGCGTGTTTACACATTGTGCGATTGCTTAGTTAGGTATTTATTTTAGAAGGCACTCGCACTGCTATCGAGAGTGCCTCAATTTTTTTCTGTGGAGAGGTCTTGGACTCTTGGCACAAGTTTTGTTCTGTTAAGTAGGTAAACTTTTCTAAAAAAACCTTCAAAGCCTCAAACCTTTAAACGACAAAAATAGCAAAAAATATATATACATGGGGGTGATTTGGGTATGGTGTCAGGGTATCTAGATTTTCTCGCTTGACGTCTATGTTTGGGCCACACTATATTGTATATCTAACACACAATTTGTTCCTTTTCTTAGAGATTTCCTTTCTTGCAGGTGACGGCAGTCTCCTATAGGAGGTTGGTCATCAGTTTGGCTATTTCTCCCTTAGAGTCAGAAAAACGGAACAGGGAGTTCGTGGATTGATGAAACCAATGGTGTAAGTTCTCAAGCCATGATATAAAGGAACTTCCTTCTTGGTCTGGTCTCCTCCTGCCTGGTATCTTTCTTTCGAGATGTGCGCGTTAAACCCGAGAATTGGCCTCCTGAAGTTCAAAGCCTTGTCGATTTCATTCGGGTGTTTCAAAAACATCGTAAACCCGATAATTTGGCAGCAGTGTTGCCTGAACACGACAAATAATAATATTTGTTTAGACATTTCATACGTTGCCACGAGTCATAAACTTGGCGTCTTTCGTTTCTCTATCTATCTACTGTGTACGAGTTACTATGCGCACGGTATCATGTATTTCTGTCCATCCAAAGAGGAAAAGATCGCTCTCAGCGATGATATTTTTTTGGTGTGCAATAAAGTGTCTATCTCTTATTCGCTTTTAATCCCCTCTTGATAGTGGGGAGGCCTTTGTGCTGCAGGCTATATAAAAAGAAATCCCCTTCTTGAAGCAAAGATACCTAATACCTAATAAAATAAGTCTACTGTTTGCAGCAGTCTGGCACCGCGTGACTGCAGCTTTGGAACGGTTGAACCCGGTGAACGGAAAAAAGACTTCAACGTGGCTTTTCTTTTCGTTTGGTCAGAGATTTTTGATCACGAGGTGATCTACGTATTTCGAAAGGAAAAAATCGCGGGTTCGATTCCTAAACTCTGCCGCTAAGAGCCCAAGGTATCTTCGCTATTAAAATTAGAACACAACAGTCGTTTAATTATCAATGAACTTCAGATACAGATTTAGCCGGTGACTGTTTAACATCTGATATAGACGGTCGTATCGTAGCAAAGCTCGCGTCACTCACTCACGGCCGAATTTATTTCGGTGAGTTTATGACGCGCCTTTCGGCTGTTTCGGCATAGAATCACACGAATATTATTTAAACGCGAAAGTTTTGATGGATGGATGGATGTTTGGTATTCTTTTACGGCAAAACTACTTAACGGATTTGGATGACATTTGGTATAGGGGTATTCAGAATGGTCGAGTGACACTGAAAGGGGTCGCTTAACTCGCTCAAGCAACATTTATTATGGGACCAAGTGTGAAATATCGAAAAAAATATCAGCTGTTCAATACTAAGATTCGACACCTACTGCACAAAATGTGTGGAGCTGCTGATTTTTTTTTCGAGATTTCTTAGTTAGCTACATTGATTACTTGTATTGTTTGTAACAAAAACTTACTGGTATTGATGAGTTAAGCGAAACCCCCTTTGGTATTACAGGACCTTTCTGTAATACCCTGTAGAATTAGCTTATAAATAAAACTGCATCCAAATCAGTCCACCCGTTTAAGAGCTACGTACGGTACCACATACAGACACACACACAAACAGACAGACACACAAAAATAGGGGGAGATTTTTAATTTTTATTGAGTTTCTGATTGTATCTGCGATCAGTCAGTAACTATAATATTATGCCATGCAAAACCTAGGTAGGTATGTCAAATTTACTTGGACCGCAAAAGATTTTGAAGACCCACTTTAATGCAAATATATATATTTTTTTATATTCAGATCATCTGGGAAGAGGGTCCGTCCAATCAGTCTTTAAAGAACAAAAGTTTGTCTTCTTCTATACTACTTCTACTACAGGGTGCACTCTAAGTCGATAGCGGAACTTTAAGTAGGCCATCTAATGATCAATACAAGCAACTTGTACTAGGTGGCGTAAAAAATGGAGCGAAAAAAATATCTGCTGTTCCATACAAAAGGTCGACTCAGTACTGCGCCAAATGTATGAAACAGCTGATATTTTTTTCGCTCCATTTTTTCGCCACCTAGTACAAGTTGTTTGTATTGATCAGTAGAAAGTTCCGCTATCGACCCTGTAAATACAGAAGCAGATTTGGACCTTTGCCATACACATCTGGGATGCCATACACATCTAGGCTTATATGCCATGTCACTAAAGAAAACATTTAGGATGGACTTCAAAACTAGCGTTGTCACGGGTTTTAACAACAAAAGGACAGTTTGTGCTGAACTAATTTAGCATTTAGGTAACTTCAAATTAAAGCTACATCACACTGCAGCTTTCAGGACTCAGCGCATGCAGTGGTGATCTAAATGTTTCTCACATTATACCTAGGAGAAGCAACCTAAGTAAAGATATTAGAATATATTCCTTTGATTCCTATTTAATGTTGTGGTTTACACTTTGTAGTATGTAGTTCAACTGAATGTATTTTGCCTTTATATCCCCGCAAGACCACGTAAATGGAGATCCCTTCTTCGAGCCCTATGTCCCTGATAAGGGATAAAAGGATAACATCATCATATCCCCGCATATTTGCAGTATTTCCTACAGGAGAAAACACGTTTAGAGATGTCCCTATAAAATGCCGCAAAACACCATGGCAGATATAACGTAGCGTTCCTGATAAACATTAACATCTAACACCGATACAGGTTGCATTTACATGTTAATTGATGATTGTGAAGTGATCAATCTAGCAATAAAGATTGTCCTCGCGTTACGCCAATGAAGCGAAATATTCAAGGAATATAAAACACGTCATTACGATAGGAATCGAGCCAAAACAGGTTATGATAACAAAGTCTACTTACCCAGGTCGTCCATGGTGGTTTCAGCGGTTTACAGCGAGTAGACGTCTCCAGCAGCAGCAAAACTTAAGCCACAACAGTACATAAGTGTCAAGCATCAAAATAGAGACGATTTAGATCTCAAAATCATTGAAAAACTGCAGTAGCAATAAATTATTGTTTAGCACGAAAACGAAATGGCATTTGTTATTTTTTTATTTGATTGTGCAGTTGGCACTTCTGCTCATCTGCTAGAGGTGTGTAGTTCGCGAATGAATGCTTCGATTGAATGCATTCGTTATATGAAACCATTCATTCATTCATTCACTACCAATCTTTACATATCACATTCACTCTAGTCCACGTAGTTCATTCTTCAAGAAACATTCTTAAATGTACCACACTAAGAACCAAAATTCTGTAAATCTTTATATATCACATTCATTCTAGTCCACGTAGTTCATTCTTCAAGAAACATTCTTAAATCTACCACACTAAGGACCAAAATTCTGTAACTGATGTGTCTCGCCTTTGTCATTCGCGGACTACCGTGAGTCAAAAGATACGTGGACGAACTACTGAGCTATGAACTATGAATGAGCTGTGAACTATGAATGAACTGTGAACTATGAATGAACTGTGAATGAACTATGAATGAATGAACTATGAATGAATGAAGTATGAATGAATGAACTATGAATGAATGAGCTGTGAACTATGAATGAACTGTGAACTAAAAGAGTGAACTAGTTCAGTGAAGGAAATGAACTATATCATTCTTTTCTTTTCACTGAAGCGTTTCGCGCACCTCTATCATCTGCCAAATATTGCAAGGGATTTTTCTTGCGTTCCTTTTTAGAATATGAAAATATGCATTTTAGCTGTTTTATTCATTATTTTCGTCAAAATACAAAATAATATGTTCCGTAAATATTTCTATTTCATACTATAGGTACTTCTTTAAGCGAGAAAATATTATTCGGTTCGGCCTCATGTTGCGGTTGTGGGCCCGTAGGTCAATGTCAGTTTTTTTTCGTGGATTGGATTGGAGCAACGAATGATGACACGGTACGTTTAGAAACTACGTTTTGTAAATCCTGCAATATTTACGAGCTGAAGTTTTTTTAATCTTTTGATTAGAGTCTACATTTTAGACAATCGCCGTGGATGTCACGAGAGATTTTTTACGGCAGAAATAATTTGCAATAGCGTTTCTTTTATTTAGAAATATCCACGCTAAAACAAAACCTCAATACATACTTAGTAAGTTGCATTGTTAGTTCTGAATGTCACCTCATCTGTCAACTCTATTGATCTCAAAGATCTGGATTTGCTTTTTGCTAATAAAATACGCCCATTTTTCTATTTCTCGGCTGTACTCATCGATAGAAATCTATTCCTACGATGAGTGGCTCTAGCGAACAACTTACTTTAGCGAGGGACATAAAGCGAGCCATAGAACTGCTCGAAAAACTACAGCAGAGTGGTGAAGTGCCAGCCACGAAACTAGCAGCTTTGCAAAAGGTATTGCAGAGTGACTTCCTGAACGCCGTACGGGAAGTGTACGAGCATGTTTACGAGACCGTTGACATCCAAGGCTCGGCGGACATCAGAGCTTCAGCTACGGCCAAAGCAACGGTAGCTGCCTTTGCCGCGGCCGAGGGCCACGCTCATCCGAGAGTAGTGGAGCTCCCAAAGACGGAAGAGGGCCTTGGCTTCAACGTCATGGGTGGCAAGGAGCAGAACTCTCCCATTTACATATCAAGAATCATCCCAGGTGGTGTTGCTGACCGCCACGGTGGTCTGAAGCGAGGCGATCAGTTACTCTCCGTGAATGGTGTCTCAGTCGAGGGCGAGAATCACGAAAAGGCCGTAGAGCTCTTGAAACAAGCCGTTGGGTCTGTCAAGTTGGTAGTCAGGTACACTCCCAAGGTGTTGGAGGAGATGGAGATGAGATTTGACAAGCAGCGGACGGCCCGGCGACGGACCAACTACAACTAATCTTCCACAAAAATGTTCACTAACTCCTAGCATAACTTTATAGTATGGAAGGTGTGTGCTTATTGTATGTATGCAGTAAAAACTATGTTAAATTCTTAAGTGCCTGTACTTATATGAATGATTTGTAACTTTATTTTAGTGTGCATGTAAAATGTTTGACAAAATCATAAAGATATTATTGGTTGTTTGAGTATTGTAGATAATATTATATTTGTGAAATCAAAACTATACTATGAACTGTTAGTTTTAAGTTTAATTAATCCCTTTAATAGTTCTAACGACACAAATAAACACTTAAAATATTATTTACTTTTATTCAACAATTTGTAGAAGATTACCATGAGTCAAAACCGCCAAACTTATAATTAGGATCCTTTTTAGGTTTCTTAGCTGGAACCTCCTCCTTTTTTGCCACTTTGCTTGTACCGGCCACTTCTTGTAGGTTCAAGTATTTTCCGACACCACTCCTGAACACTTTCAGAGGTTGGGACGGTGCCTTCTTGGGCTTGACGCCAGGGCCTTCAGTTTCTGCTTTCCTTTTCAGTTCTGCTGCTCTTTCTAGAACTAACTGTAAAAAGAAAATACAATCATTTAAAACTGTAAATAGGCTTCTGAAGCTCATTTTTACTAATACATTCACTGCCTTTGACGCGTTAACGCGTCATCGAGGCATTCGCCGAGTGCCTTGCACGCAAATAATCGACCATACCATACTAAACACGCATAGTAGTACGTATTTTTTTTCGAAGTCAACAGATTAGTAACTCTACACCTTTCCAAATATATTTTTTTTTGCATGAATAAATAATTTTTATATCCACCATTTTTATTGCCCCTCATAAAATCATCTACCGGGAACACACAGAATCGTTCGAAGACACTTCTAAATAATCACGACTGACGCACATTCGCGACGTGGTCGCGGCGGCGGCGGCTCCGGGCGTACGTTCGCTAGAAAATTGTGACGCGCATACCTGACTCTGGCATTGCGCCCTGAGGCGCTAGAGCAGGGGCCGGCAACCTTTTGAGACTAAAGAGAAAAAAAAAAAAAGTTCACCGATTCTGCCCTATAAAGGGCAAAAAAAAAAAATTCAAAACGAAAAAAAAAAAAAAAAAATTTCATAAATAAATTCGAATATAAATTCATGATGGAGATTCCCTTCGATACAAATAAAATAATCGCCGATTTTATGATATTTTGGAGGGAATATCACCTCCGAATGATAATTTTCAGCTCTCCATGTGTCCCTACAGCTCTCACTTACTGTGATGATTTTTTTTTTAAATGGAACTGAAGAGCCGCAACTTATATCAAAAGAGCCGCATGTGGCTCGTGAGCCGCAGCCAGGTTGCCGACCCCTGCACTAGAGGATATTATAAAAAAAACCAGTCGCCATGTAAAAAGTACGCTAGTAAAAAGCGGAAGGGGTGTGTTTGAGCATGGTTACACACGCGCACGTAAGCACTAGGACTATTGCTTTATTTTTGAACTAGCCATATAGCTACTAGCTAGTATACTAGCTATAGCTACTAGCTACACAGCCTATACAGACCGATAAATCGTCTAATGCGCAGCTCGACCGGTAGCGTTCTTTTTACATAACGCGACATATGCAGGGTGCACTCTACGTCGATAGCGGAACTTTAAGTAGGCTATCTACTGATCAATACAAACAACTTGTACTAGGTAACGAAAAAATTGGAGTGAAAAAATATCTGCTGTTCCATACAAAAGGTCGACTCAGTACTGCGCCAAATGTATGAAACAGCTGATATTTTTGTCGCCCCATTTTTGTCGCCACAAGTTGTTTGTATTGATCAGTAGACAGCCTACTTAAAGTTCCGCTATCGACTTAGAGTGCACCCTGTAGTAGTAGTATTGTATGAACCAGCTATACCTGTTCTTCAGCTTCCGTGAAGGGGTCCACGAACACCTGAGCGGCCTCGATCACAATATCCTGGATGGGACGGTCCTTGTTGTCAACCTCGATCCGCTCCATCGCATTGAGCGTGTCCACTCCGCCGACCAGCTTGCCGAATATCGTGTGCTTGCCGTCCAGCTGCTTGCACGACCGGAAGGTTATGAAACTGGAAGAGATATACTGACTTTAAGGCCCTGTATGCTTAGCATGGTCGTTTTGACACTCTCTCGAACTCGAGTGACAGACGTGCCATGTGTATTGTGCGAGCATGGCAGGCGGGACTCGAGATGGCAATAGATTAGGGCCATGTCGAGCAAAAAGTTGTTATTTCCATTTTAATAAAAATGTTGTATTTTTGTCTCCATCGCCATGTTGGCGTAGAGCCAACTCGAGCCCGACCGACAAGTTGACAGTTTTGCATAGAGAAGGGTCTATCTCGGGCTTACCATGCTGCCCGTACAGTAGGACGCACAACTACCGCCGCCAATAAAAAAAATCATATCTTCTTTTTGGATGCGTTTTTTGCTAAAAAAAACTCCCCTGCGATTTCTCAACGCGAGGCTTAAGTATTTTTAGGACCTAAGGATTGGATTCCAGATCCTAGAACCTACGAATGCAATCGATTCTCGCCAAAAGTGGCCACTTGTCCTATTGTGCCTTAAAAACAAAACAATTGTACAAAGCTGGAACAGACATACTGACTTTAAAAAAAATTTAGATGAAAAGTGATAATTATTTATTGCCATAATGAAGGTACATTTATTATATCATTGCTGACCCCCACACTAGGCATAGCCTGTCTTGTGGAGGAAGAGGATACGCTTGACAGATCCTTACAAATTCCCAAATTCCTGTATTTCTTTTGAAGTCACGTTTGTTGTATGGGAGCCCCCTTAAATATTTATATTAATCCGTTTTTTAGTATTTGTTGTTATAGCGGCAACAGAAATAAACCATCTGTGAAAATTTCAACTGTCTAACTATCACGTTTCATGAGATACAGCCTGGTGAAAGAGGCACGGACAGACAGTCAGATGGACAGCGGAGTTCGAGTCTTAGTAATAGGGTCCTTTACCCTTTGGGTACGGAACCCTAAAAAAGAGCCTTACAACTGCGAGCCATTAGTGTTGGGCCCCGAGTTGGCCATAGACAGCATGCCGCGGCCGGTGTGATGCAGGTTCGGTTTGATCTCATCCTCAAACGGCTTCTTCCATATCGACTCGCCGCCCAGCCCCGTGCCTGTGGGGTCTCCGCCTTGGATCTGAAAGTATCAATAAATTCATCATCATCATCAGATTCATCAACCCACCGCTGCCCACTGCTGGGTATAGGCCTTTTTCCCCTCGCGCCATCTCTCGCGGTCCCTCGCCATCCTCATCCATAGACCCTCTGCCGCCACAACCGACCGCCATCCAACTCTTGGCTGCCACTCTGACAGACTGACAGAGTGACATAAATAAATTAAGGCCCGGTTTCTGAATTGAGAAATTCGCTAAGCAAATGGGTAAGTATCGTCCTGTCTCTGCAGATTTCTCACAAAAGAGCGTGACAGAACGATGGTTAAGTTTTTGCTTAGCAAAATCTCAATTGAGAAAACGGGCCTAAGTAAATTAATAATTAAAATAGCCTTTCATTTCTAAAATTAAGTTTACATGGCCCATCCATGTCAATCTTAAGTATATATGTATATACTTAAGATTGACATGGATAAAACAAAGTCGTGTTAGTTACACCATTTATAACTTGAGAACGGCTAGACCGAGTTTTATGATTTGTTGGATTTCTCTCTGTCCCGAATACCATTAAAACAACGGAAAAACTCACGAGAAAAAAAAGTCGACGTCGAGCGGACGAAGTCGAGGGTGTCCTAATTTTATGGTCGAGGGCAAAAGCTAGTAATTTCATAAAAATTGATAAATCACCAATAGGTACTTTATTTAAGTGAATTGGTAAAACTAAATAAAATTGGTTTATATAAATTAAATTATTAGCATGAGTAGCATGACTGATTTAAATTACACAATTAATAATAAATACATTATTATGACGACTTGTAAAATATGGATCTGAAATTAGTCACACAACTCACACACAAAGATGAATCGAAAAACTAAACATTTCGATAGAGACAGAAGTCGAACTCGCGACTCCAGGGCGTGCCGCGACAGCGGTCTAATCGACCTCGGAGCTCTGCTATGTTCGCCCGTGGAAGCGAAATTATCAGTCTTATTTTTTTTTTGGATGGCGTAAAGATCTTTAAAAATGCTGCGCGATTTCACGCGCGGTATTGTCCTTCCGCATTGATCCAGTCTTTCATATTATAGACGCACTGAATTAAAATAAAATTAGGAGGCAGGAAAATTGTCTTACCATAAAGTTCCTGATGGATCTGTGGAATTTGGTCCCGTTGTAGTATCCATTGTTGCAGTGTTTGATGAAGTTGTCGCAGGCTTTCGGGGTGACGTCACAGTAGAGCTCGAAGTTCAGAGGACCCAGATTGGTTATCACTCTGACATAGCCTGAAAAGAACAATATAATTATTTATCTTTGTAGGTATGTAGTCTACCTTGCCGAGCAGGAGCTTTTCAGCGGCCAAAAGGCCCATCTAGACTCACGGCGAGAAGTCTCAGCGAGAAATTTCGCTGGGACTTCTCGCGAGAACAAGCAATTTATCCACACTCTCATTTTTCTCACTCTGGATTCTATCCAGAACACGAGTTAAAAAAAAAAGAAAAGCTAGACTCTATATATTGTTTTCACCAGCTCCCGATTTAGAGGAATCTTTCACCATTTTCCTGTATTTTCTGTAACTCTCAAAAAGGGAATCTTTTTTCTTTTTGAGTTCAGGTACCTACTGCTATCCCAAGACTACTGCTATATTGCTATGACAGACAGACAGAGAGACAGACGGACAGCGGAGTCTTAGTAATAGGGTCTGGTTTGGCACCCTTCGGTTACGGAACCCTAAAAAAGTTCCTACCTGCGAATGATAAGTTCTACATTTTACGGTTTGTTGGATCTGATTCAAAATGGCTGTCGAACGCGAGTGTACAAAATGGCGGCGAGTGTACAAAATGGCGTCGAAGCTGGGGACTCGCGCGAACTCGTTGCGAACTGACGGCGAACTTAGCTGTGTCCAGTGCTTAAGAGCTAACCTTTCTTCTTGACCCTGTCGTACTTGACGTCATCCTCGCAGATGATCGCATCCTCGTGCACGGTCTGCGGCACCATGGCGGTGGAGGTGAAGCTGGCAGCCACCATGCCCGTCGAGTAATGGGCCGCATTGAACTTGTCAGCTTTCTGGAAATGACAATATTTGTGGTTTAAACTGACTGACTGGTGGCCTCGCAATGGACACCGGCGCCGTGGCAGGCCAAGGCGTAGATGGCGGGACGATCTCGAAACCTTTTTAACGGGGTTGCAAGAGGTGGCCCCAGATAGAAAAGAGTGGAGGACACAAGGGGAGGCCTTTGCCCGACAGTGGGACACAAACTGGCTACATAAAAAAATGGTTTAGAGATAATAGCTGTTCATGTTCGCTTCGCAAAGCTGCGGGGACCGATGGATGAAGAGGTGGCAGGGGGGCATACGTCGCCCCGCCGCGGCCGTAGAGTGCTTACTCGCAATTTATCGCCTAACGAATTAGCATATTTTTTTATTATAATTATAAAATTTTGAAGAAACCTAAATAAATACTGTTAAATTCAAGCCATCCATCTTCTTTTTGTATTTCGTAAACGGTTAAACTTACTTGTATTATGTCGGTGGACAAAATACAAATAGTGCAGTGCTTACAAAAGTTTAAGTGTAAAAACCGTCAATCTTCATTTTTTGTAACATGCTGTAAGTAACGTGGCAGCTTTAAACAATATTATGACCTACCTCTTTAACAACTTCTTTGACTTCGGGTGCTTTGTACTCTCTCTCCAGCTCCTGGAGGATATCTTTAGTCTCGGCCGACACAGCCTTCAGCCGTGCGTGTGGGTCCTTTCTTAGGGCTATCTCCTCTGCGATAGAAAGTAATTGAATACAAAACAGTGCCACGAAAAAAGGGACTTGAGACCCCACATATTTAGATATGCGCCGTGATTTATAGCTCTTTAGCGGTACTAGTGTTTCGCCCCAAACTATGAACTCGCGACCCCATATCTCAGCAACCCCTCGACCGATTTGGCTCATGTTGGAACTTAAAAATTCTATTTGCCTCATTTATCTTTAGTTTAATTTCATGACGATCCGACTAAATTTACTCAAGTTATCTCTTTTCGCTTGCTCGCTCAATGAGGTCTGACCGCGGGACGAGACCGGGCGTCATAGGGGCGGCAGAAAGAGTGCGGGAGGCGCGGTCGAGTCTCTTCTTTTCTTTCTTGGCACGCACAAACGTTGAGCCATGCAAATATAACAATAGAACAAGAAATCTCGGCCATAAACAGCAGCGTTGCTCGATAAGTTACAGAAAGAATAGCTATTAGTTTGATCTTGTCAGAAAAATTTGACTCCTGCTCACACAAGAACATGGGTATGTGCACATTTTAAGTCAGGAAAAGCCAGAATTATCATCAAAACAAAAGATCAGCAAAAGATCTTCATAGTTTTAGATCACATTCTTTGCATAGGAAATATTTATCATATTAAAATTAACGTTAATTACAAACAACAGTGCATGCATTGCATACCTTCAGTTTCAACCCTCAAATTATTCTTGATATGATGGAAGGTTGAAATATTGAATTTGGTCAAGTTATTGGGGTCCTGTATCGTCACCAGGTCACCCCTGGTAAATGGAGTGTCGTTGAGGAGATCCTTCCAATTCTTGCCCTTGATGTTGAGTTGTTCGACTGCCTCATAGCAGAAAACGTTGCCAGTGGTCCGTACGGCGACAATGTGGGAGTTTTTTGTGAAGGGCTTGAAAAGCACTGGGCAGTGGTAGTCTTCTTGCGCATTTTTAAAAAAGTTGAGCTTGGTTAGAGATTTTGGGTCAAACTTCTGAAATTCATAAGGAAAAATGTGATGATAAAAGTCACACCAACTTTTACACAATACCTTGTTCTAGTCCCAAACTAGGAATCACTTTACTAGTCACTGTAATTATATAAAGTAAAACTGTAAATGAATTTAATTTCAACATTAATTTAGTCATTCAAAACTGGTTATTGTTAAGCGACAATATGGCTTTCAATCGTCAAGCGTTCAATATGGCTAAAATCTTACCTTTCCAGTGACAGGATTGATTTTAAACTTCTTTACAAACTCCGTAACAGCTTGCAGTTCAAATATGTTTCCGTTCTCATCACAGTAGGGATCGTCGAACGGCTGAAGGCACAAGCAGCAGTGGTCAAAAGGCAATCGTTTGAAGGAGGAATCCTCTTCCACTGCCGTCCCTGACCGTTTGCCACCGTATAATGTTGTCCACTCGGTGTAGGTTATGTACCTGAAGAAATGAAACAGGAGATAAAAATATATGAGGTCGAATATTACAGAAATGAGGCAGAACTAAGCAGACAAAATGATGCCGTTTCGAGCTACTAGCAATGTTTTAAGGGTTCTATACGAACAGAATCGGTTGGTGGATCCAGTTAGGGGTAGATATCAGTGAATTGAATCGAATGTAGGCATTATTGCTGCTCTATTAGGTACTGCTGGAACTGAGTAATGAGAGAGGTCGACAAGGGCTAACTTACATTTTATCCTTTTGGTGTTGTCGTTTACCCATTTTGGCGGCTTAGGGACACTCGTAAGAAGATTATTGGACTGATTTTGTATAGTTTATACACGGGAATAAATACTAAAGAAATAATTTGTGGAAATTCTTGTTTGTTTTCACTCCAACACCATAGACAAGAATATTTGCTTTTATTTTATTTACGTCAAATTTTCGTTTTTTTTATATGGTAACATGCAGATTCTGAAGTATGTACTCTGTGATGCCGACCAACCAACCAACCAAAGTGACCAAGTCGGGTGAATGATTGATTGAATGGTCTGAGTGAATGAATTTGAATTTTTAGGCTGGTATACTCTACGAGTCAAGAAACTTTTTTTTTTCTTCAAAAAACATGTCGGCTCGGGAAGGAAATAGCCCGCTTGTGTTTTGCCTGATTATCTCGCAGAAATAGTTTTTATTACTTCTCGCTCGATTTTATCGTCTAACTTCTTCTGTAAATAAGTTCCTTTATTTGTAAGTCATAGATTTATGCTAATTTAAACGTGTTATCGTAACTGAAACTTGGTGTTGTGTTGCATTCAAGAAGTGGTTGTTGTTTGTAGATGGTGGACGACAAAACTGAAATCCAAATGTGGTAGAAAAGTGATAGGAAGCTCAAAATATATTTTCTGGATCGCGGCCTAAGATCTTGAAAGTATCCTCAAGGTATATCTTCAGTCTAATCTTGCGTTGCTTCGATACATTTGGAAAACCACGGTCCTGCGGTCCATCTTCTGCGAGTTTCTATTCGTTGCATAACGTGGAAAATATCGCTGTCTGGAGTACTTTATTTGTAGGAAAACTCTTGTGTAGCGGCCTACTAGTCTTTATTTGATTCGGGTCAGTGCTGAATCGAAAACCCATAGCAAATTATCGGCTATAGCCAGCCGACAAGATGGCCGACCTCTGTTCGTGAGGTAAAAAATCCTTTGAATCATGCCTTTTGGCCTCTATTTTTGTTAGATCTAGCATTAGATGATTAGAGAGTTCACGTGAGTGCACGTTTTCCATATCCACCTCTGCGAAACTTGTTTTGACCAAGTTTCACTAATGTCTTTGTTCCCAAATAATGAAAAAAAAAAAACTGAAGGAAGATGTGTATCCTGCGAATGTTGTTTTCATGACCAATCATTATCGTAATAATGGTTCAAATCATTCAAGAAATGCACTATTAACTAATCTTTCTGGTTTTCCATGTGGCTTTTCATAGCTTACTCAAATTACATGCTTTGTTTGCATGCAGGGTGCTCATTTTGTTGAATGTATTATTTTTTGTTTGTTTTGCAAATCCCTCATTTCCATTAAGCAACATCACAAAAACTGTGTGCCTTTGTAAGCTGCAAACAACTGAATGCCTTCAAATGTAATCTCCAACCATCAACTTTCATTTGCAACCACCCACCCGCTTTTTATGTTTTTGTTGTGAGAGTTGTTGTGTGAATATTTTAGAGAATGTCTGCGTCTGGCTCGTCAGGAGGCGGCACGGGACGAGGACGCGGCGGGGCTGGCTCCAGCGGCGCTGTGACTGACAACAAACCCGAATCTAAAGAAAATAAACCCAATCAAAAGATGTCCAAGGCACTCGGCACCTCAGCCAAGAGGATCCAGAAGGAGTTGGCGGAGATAACCTTAGACCCACCTCCAAACTGCAGTGCAGGCCCAAAGGGCGATAATCTCTATGAATGGGTGTCCACAATCCTGGGACCACCTGGTTCAGTGTACGAGGGAGGCGTCTTCTTCCTCGACATTCATTTCTCAGCTGAATACCCTTTCAAACCTCCTAAGGTTAGTAAATTTATGATATCAAAGTTGTCTATTCATGGTAGGAAACATACAATTATTATTATTCATTAATACACTGGCACAGACAGCCACCTGTCCAAACAAGGGCTGACGTGGCAAGCTACTGGCAAGAGACGGCCCGGACGCCCCCGCACTACCTGGAGGCGCTCAGTTGAGAAAGAGGCTGCATCAACTGGACTCGGCTGGAAGGAGCTAGAGACTGCCGCGCAAGACCGCGAAAAATTGAGATCTCTTCTTCGAGCCCTATGTCCCTGATAAGGGATAAAAGGATGTCATCATCATCATCATCAATACACTGGCAGCTTAAAGCTGATGCGTGTACATCGCTTTAGTGCACTTTTAAAATGTTTATTGAGTCTGTTTTTAAAAGAGTTCACCGAGGGGTTGGTGGTTCTGTTCATTCCAAATTAATAACAGAAAATCTTTTATGAAAGTTTTTTATGATCTTAAAAAATTCGCTCAGGGCAGGACTTGAACCTGCAACCTGTTGCATACAGTGCAATAATGTACCCTAGCACGGGTAAGTGCTTGAGAAGATTAAAAAAGTAATTAATAATCTTCCTTCCAGGTTACATTCCGCACAAGGATATACCACTGTAACATCAACAGCCAAGGTGTGATATGCTTAGACATCCTGAAGGACAACTGGTCACCGGCGCTGACTATCTCTAAGGTCCTACTATCAATCTGCTCATTGCTCACCGATTGTAATCCAGGTAAATAAAAGTCTCATATTTTTATTGCTGGTTTTAAAGTAATGCTACAATGATTAGTTGAGAAAATAAACAAACCACTAGGTAGGTAATCATATGACGTAGTGGCCACCTCTGGTGTCAGAGTTTTTAGGCCGCCCAAAGGGTCTCTGACATGGCTTAACGATTGTTATTAATCAACAACAACCGGGACCAACGGTTTAACGTGCCTTCCAAAGCACGGAAGCGCTCAGATATTATTGCCACTAGCGGTCACCCATCCATCGACTGACCGCGGCCGTTGTTGCTTAACTTTGCCAATCGATTAAGAACGGCTAGTACAATTACTAGGCTGTGAGCGCTTCAAACGAACAAACCACTTACAAAGTGTAGAATGCGTGCCACGAAAGAAGACATTTGAGACACACTAGTTTGATATGCACAGTGACGATTTATGTCTTTGGCTATATGAGGTCTGAGTGCTGGTTGGGGCCGGGCGTCATCATAGGTGCGGGAGGTGTGCTCAAGTCTCTTCTCTTCTTTCATGGGCACGTATTTGTTTTTTACCAAGTTTTTATTCTGTCATCATCATCATCATCAGCCTGTTAGCACCCACTGCTGAGTAAAGGCCTATTCATGCTCACGCCACCTCTCACGATCCTGCGCCAGGCGCAACCACTGTTTTCCGGCCACTTTGGCTATGTCGTCCGAACATCTGGTTGATGGTCTGCCAATGGATCTCTTCCCCTCTCGGGGTCGCCATTCCGCAATGGACTTTGTCCATTTGCCATCGGTACGTCTCGCCGGGTGTCATGCCCACTTCCACTTCAAAGAAGTTATGTTTTTTTCTGTAATTCAAGAAAATTATGAATAGAGTCTGACACTGCCCAAGACCTAAAAATATTATAAATTCAATGAAATGATAAATTTTGTGTATTCTTTTCAGCGGACCCCCTGGTAGGGAGTATTGCAACACAGTATCTCCAGAACAGAGAGGAGCATGATCGTATCGCGCGTCTCTGGACCAAGCGTTATGCGACATGATTGCTTTGCCCCACACCACTCGCTACGGATCAACAAGTATCATACTCAGTACCATTCTGTTCTAATTCCATCCTGTTCACAATCTATGTTTAAGCTTATCTAGAGAGTATCAGTAATCTGGCTGAAGCACTTGCGGTGTAGTGAAAGTATTTGTGCTCAAAACTAAAATTGGTTTATGACTTGTTATTTTTAAGTTTCTTGCCCTGTCACTAAAAGCACCGTAGAAGTTTTTTTTATAACGAGTGGACGAATTTTGACTGACGACATGACAGTGATGAAAATAACAAGTCATAAAATGGGTAATATTGGTTTTGTCAGTGGATAACAATGGTCATGCTTAAACACAACTATTTGTGCTAAAGTTTGATACAATCTTGTGATTTTAAGGAGTACAAAACATCTTTGAGTAAGAGATTGTGGAGTATAGATACTTTGATTGGAACGCAAGCTAACCATTGTGTATACAGCTTATTAATATTTTAGTTTGCAAATTAATCATGTACGTAACTGTAAATGTCCTAAATGGCGCCCATTCCGAACATTTGCAGATGCAACAAATACAGTGCTTGACTGTATAAAGGGTATGGACTTTTTAGTTATGAGTTGATCAACATTCTGTTAAATGTTTGTAGCTGTGTTGTATAATAATGATACAGTTGATAAATTGTACTAATTAATGTGTAAAATATAGGTCTAACCAGTGAATTGAGTCAATTTTGCCGCAATGGATGCGATGATCTCAAACACTTCTGACGCTGAACTGTTTTCCTATGAATTTTTTTGTCAGAATACTGCGGATAATTAATTACTAATAAATAAACCACATAGTCGAATCGAATGTTAATTTTTTTTTTCAAATCTATTCATTGCATCAATGAATTTCGCTAGCTTCAAAACTTGGAATAATTAATTATTATAGTGGCACAATTAATAAATTACTGAAAAGAGGAGCTGTGCATTCTTGCTAATAATTGCATAATGTCAAGCGAAATGAAGAGTCTGATAATTTTATCAGTCTCATATTTAGGGCAATCGTATTAGCCATATTTTTATAGTTCCAAATTGTTTTTTTGTTCATTCGGTACTTGAATCACTAATTGGAATTTAGTTAGATATTTTCTAAAATTGGTATGTGATCACTTTGTGTATGTTCTAGTGCAATGAACTGTATACTTGGCTGTATTACTGATAATTTAAGGCCCACGGTGTTGTGACAATATGTATTTGACTAAACTGACTCAACTTGAGTCGATCCAGCATTTAAATAATGATGCATACCTATGTGAAATTATATTTTTTGTTTATTTGAAATTGTATGTACATATCAATCAATGAGAATTGTGTCCATCTTAGCTTCTCGGTACTACTCAAAGAGTTGGCAGTTGTAATGCATCAAATAGTGCCAAAACTATAAAAATCGGCACCCTCCAACTGACAGTCTGAAACTACTCGTCTTTCCTAGTGCACTGTGGTTACAATCGGCTCATACTCGCGAAGAAATAACGAGAAATCACCACTTTTGGCTTTGATAGGTACCTTTTTCGCGAGTATAAGCACAGGAGAACTGCGGGTAACAGATTCCGTTTAGCACGTAAGTTATTTTACTGTATGTTTTAACCATAGCTATAGCTGAAACGGACGTATGTCGTGCGTATATGAACAAATTTGGTGATACCAAACGAAAAGTGAAACATTTTATCGGGTTTTAGTGATACCACTACAGGTTTAGAAATTGGTGCTGTGTGATTCAAATACTTGCGACATACATGTGCAGAGGGAATACAGTACAGTATTCGGGACGGATATATTCGTAATTGTGATTTTTTTGTTTTAGTTTATATCTTTTTGTACTATAACGAGTCGATGTGCTTGCATAGTGTGCGTGACGTCACGCGGCCGAAGGTTCCTCTAACTCGATGTCCACAAGCGAACCCTGACCCCTTGTAATCATCGTTTGTTACAATTTACATCATAGTATAAAATATAGAAAATAAACTGTGTGTAACTAGGAAATATGTTTCATTTCCCCTAAGGACAGCAAGACCTCAACCCTTCAACATAATGATGTAGAGCCGAGGGTGGCGGCGCTTTACTAACCACGACAAGTTTATAAAATGGCAGCCGTAGGCCCGGTTTCTGAATTGAGAATTTGCTAAGCAAATACTTAACTATCGTCCCGTCACGCTCTTTTGTGAGAAAAAACGATACTTACCCATTTGCTTAACGAATTTCTCAACTCAGAAATCGGCAGGTAGACTCCTAAATTTTTCTCTATATTTTCACGCACTGTCTGCAGCTAGCATTTCATGTTAGGCCTAGCCCCTGTACTCTCTAAAAAATAAGCACCGTAAATCTCCCATTATTAATGGGCGTTTTGCCTATTAGACAGAGTTTGACACTAGGAAAAACGCCCACCCATTATCAAAAGATTAAGAATGATTGTTGTTTACCAGTAAATAAACCAGCCGGTTTGACGGTTAATGTATGTACGATTTTTTTAACATAATGAGCCATAAGAGCTCCCAAAGAGTTTTGAACACCTATCTATCTCGCACGAAGCAGATTACAGAGTGAGAGAGCACTATCGAGATATCGCTGTCATGCTATCCGTACAGGAATTAAAGTGTAATCAATAAAAACTTTGTTGGATATGCCAATTATTTTTATTATAAATAGGTACATTGAAAATACTCAAAATTGTTACATTGACCTAGGGATCGTATTGTATTTTATATAATATATAAATTGAACAATCTATGTGCACCATTCTAGAACACCACAGAAATACATTTACTAAATACTCTAGTATAGAAACAGTAATCAGGCACCACCTATCATTGGTTGGAAATATTATGGCAACATTATGCAAATCTTCAAAGTTATAAATTGGAATGAATTTTGGCTTTCTAGGATTTCCAAATAAAGTATCAGTCTTCAACACACTGAGCTCGTAGTTAAGTGAAAAAGAACAATATTTAATAACTAAATAGTGCATAGAACGCGGTTCGTACCTTGCCAAATCAATTAGACTGAAACTGATATTTGTTACCTTACCATAAGGCATATTTCACCTTGCCCAAGTTCAGTTATTTTCAGCTAAATTGCATTGGCGAGAAACGCGCTTATTGTGCATACACACCTTATACATACATATTTTCGAACTATTCGAGTTGTTTTCAGTCTAAACATTCCTCACTTAAAAAATCGATACCTATAAATTCGAAAACTTGTTGCCCGTAGCACAGATCACGGCTTATTGAACAATAAATTAAATAATAATCATCTGCAAGAAAAGTAACATTTAACGTAACTCTTGAAACTTATAAAATTAATTATCAAAAATATTACGCGTAACAAAAATATCTTGGACTTATTTATTTAATTAACCTCCTAACGCCCAGGTTTTTTTCGCCCAAGTAGTGCTAGACGCCCAAAGTACTTTTAAAAGGTTCGCATGGTAGACGCCCAGAGATGTCTACATTCGAAAATGTACCTAAAACTGATCATACTAACGTGGGATTTTTTTGGGTGGATAAAGGATGTGTAAAGACGGTTTTAAGCTAGGAAAAAAGCCGAAATTAAACAACCTTTTAAAATGCATCTGGGTCGCAATCACTAGTGGAAATGAGTTTTGTATTTTCGTCAATTTTAAAGTTATTTGAGTGTTTGTACTGAAGAACGGTTGGTTTTCACGAGACTATGAGGTAAAAATTTACAGAAATCAAAAAGTTATAATTTTTGTATTTTTTTCATCGAAATCTTTTTTTGAAATCTGCCCATCAACCAAACAAATGGTAATATTTGTCTATTTTTTAAGTAAAATTGGCATTAAATACTATTTAATGTATAGCTGAATAACTAACCTTTAGGGTGATAGTAAATAGCACTTGATTAAATAAAGAAATGATAACAATATTTTAATTTTTTGTTAGAGAGGGGCTCAAACAGCTGTTATTGTGATAGAAGCCCGCATGGTTTTTAAAAGTATAGCAATGTTACGTAGCGCATATTTATTTTTTTATACGTGAATTAGTCTTAATTCAAGGACAATTTAATTTATTATATTATAACGGTAACCTAATCGTTGTTTCTAGAAATAAGCAAATTATTTATGCTTTGTAGCAACATAGATTTTATAATATTACAACTATTTACGACCCATAAGCCTTTTAAAATCTAAGCAAATGTTGAAACCCATAAGGCTTTTAAAATCTAGGGTAATGTCGAAACCCAGATACCTTCCAAAAGGTCTTCTTAATTTAAGATGCTATATAAAAAAACTATTGGGATTTGGTCGAAAATCTAAACGTATTATGAAAATATACTTCCTCGGTACCACTTTCAACAATAAAAAAACAAACAATAAAGCAAAAATGGCAAAGAAAAACGATGAATAAATATTCATGTTCAAGGCATGCCTTCACCTTCAGTCTCGTTTCGTCGAAAATGACAGATGAAATTTGATTCTGTTGGCACCACTGACTGTCCATCGACAATACAGACATTACCGGAAACGTTCGAAAAGCAATATCTATCATTCCACATAAAATTTGATACTTTATGGGCAATTGAAAATGATGGCTTTTTAAAAGGCCCCCGGGCGTCTGGCGGATGAAATCGAACTGAGCGCTGGGCGGCTACCACTAACTTGTAGAAGGATTTTTTTTATGCCTTTGGGCGCTAGGAGGTTAAAATGGGATTGATATAATTATTTACGGTAGCAACACTAGAAACGGAACCTATTATGTAGGTAGATGAAAGCTTGAACAGTGACTTAAACGGTCTCGTATTGGTTGCGGATGGAGCGGGCCAGGCAGCAGGCGAATATAACTCCCAGGAGCTGGAAAAAAGGGAAAATCATTTTTTATTTCAGTTCAGTCAACAGAGCAGTGTCCTAGTGGATAGAATAGTGGACCCGCAACGTATGCGAGAGGGCCAGACGGAGGTTGTAACCTTAAATTACGTCATAAACGGCTGAATTGATTTTTATAAAACATATTCTAGGGAAACTCACTAGAAAACCAGCTTTCAAATAATAATAAAACCGGATCCAAATCGGTTCATCGTTTTAAGAGCCAAGGTGACGAAGAGCTACGGTGCCACAGCAGACAGACATACACACATACATATCGGTCAAACTTATCACAACCCTCTTTTTGGGTCGGGGTTTATATTTACACTAATGGATACCTTAGTAAAAAATTACATTGCATTACGTCATCTTATTCATTAGACAACTAAAACCAAATCAGTATTCTAGTCAGTCAGGCGGTTAAAAACTGGTTTGCGTTCATTGACCAATTTGAACAAGTTATTGTGGTTCTAGCTAAGACTCAGTCTTATGTAATCAAATATGTTCCATTTGGAGCTTCAACACTGCCTGACCTTGACAAGCCATTAGAGTCGTTATTAGAAAACTAATTAATTTGTAAAAGATCTGTCAGGAGGATGGTATAGTTGCTATGCAAGCCTACTCCATCTAAAACAATGTCCCAGGCACTGCAGCGCCGAGTGGTCTCTTCACCCATCTAGTGTGAGTGAAGGTGCCACTGGACGCTGTATGTATAAATCATCTCATCACGTAGATGCAAAGGGCTTTTTTTTGTAAATGTGGCAAGGAACCGTGGTATGGACTCTGGGTTACCACTGCTTGTCTAGCTAACTCTTTACAAAATATCGTCTGCTTTTCAGTAATTTTTTTTACAACTTTAGTTCAGAGCGAATAAGAATTTCTTAGTTCAAAACAAACAATCCTGGGGCGGCCACTATTTCATACGATTACCTTCCTACCTAACTCAAATTATAATCCACCAACAAACGTTTATATCGAGCCCGATATAAAATAAAAGTTTGTTTCAGTGTAATGCCACCGGTGCAGTTTGGTACAAACGACAGCACGTCAACTCTTACATGCTAGCACTCTACTCGTTTACGTTACGGGCGACTTTACAACAAAAGTGTACACTCTCGACGTGTTGTCGCCTGTCATGTGTACCAGCCGGAAAGCATGAAACTTTGCTTTCATGTCAATACAAAGTTTCAATAAGTGGAAATAATCGCCATATTGCTTTATTTCACTACGTAAAACAAGATGGCGCCTTTCGAGAGATAAAAACAAGATGGCGCCTCTTGATGAGATAAAAACGTTTCGTTGCCAGCCGGAGAATGCACGAAACCTAGATTGCATGTCACACACAATCTAGAAGCGGGAACTCGTTCAACAAACTTCTGTTTCTCACCTGAACAATATTGAATGCGTGGAACTTAGTTGGCATGGAGACGCTAGAAGTGGGAACATATAGAACAAACATTAGCCTGTCTCTCTCTCACCTGAACAATAGCGATGCCGAGGCCGACCCCGCCGAGCACTATAGCGATGTCCTTGAAGTAGGTGACCAGCTGGGGAAGGCACCCGCCCTGGTGCAGACTGGGCGAGGTGGCGGTGCACTCGGCTGGTCCAGCGGCGGTGATCTCCTGGCCGGCGCAGCACGACGCGGGGATCGGGATCTTGTTCGCGGCCCAGTCGCCGTAGCCGTTGATGCCGCAGCATTGGAACTGTGGAGGGGGAAGGGAAAGCCTTTAAGCTAGACGTCCATTAGCGGTGGATCGGGGCGGATCGGGCCGGGGCGGGCCGCAAAATAAAAATCTTCCTGCCTGTATTTACATGAGACAGCGTCCACTTGCGGCAGATGTTGGGCGGGGCGGGCCGCAGCGCATAGTCCGCAGCTAGTCGACGCCGTTTCATATAAATACAGGCAGGCGGATTTTATTTTGCGGGCCGACCCGACCCGATTCGCCGCTAATGGACGTCTAGCTTTAAGTTAGTGTTCACACACTAAGAAGTCGACAGCGGCTGCGGGGGAGGCGCGGCGGGGGCAGCGCCCGTGCGGTAGGCGGCGCCGCGGGACAGCACATTACTATAGAATCTTGCAATGTCGCGAACCTATCTTTGCTTGTAATGTTCTTTGCTTTTAAAGTACTAGTGCGACCTAATATACCATCTCTCTAAAATTTCAGTCCACTTTCATTCTTCATCTGCTGTTTTTGCTGAAATCTGCATTTCATACATTTGGCGCAGTACTGAGTCGACATTTTGTATGGAACAGCTGATATTTTTTTCGCTGCATTATTTTCGCCACGTGGTAAAAGTTGTTTGTAGTGATCAGTAGACAGCCTACCTACTTAAAGTTCCGCTGAGTGCACCCTGTAGTCGCAGTCGTAAAAAGCTGTTGATTACAGAGCGGTTTGCTCGATATGGTCCATCCAACATACTTCATACCATGGTAGACATATGTTGTGCCCTAAAAGAAAACTAACTAAACCTAGATTCTTGAATAATCAACAAGTGAGTCCTTACTACGTTATGTTAAATATCTGTTATTTGCCTGTGTCAGTGTTATTTATAAGTGGAAACTTCACTGTTGTTTGTTTTATGATGTGATCTAATAATTGATTTATTGTTCCGTTTTTACCCCAAATATATATGTTTTAATAAAAATGAATTCTCCGGCCTACTAATAATAATACTACTCTAACTATGCAGTAAATCATCGACATGCATGACAATTATTCACACCAACGTGTCGATATTGGATGAGCTTAAAATAAAAACGCGACTTTCCACCATTTGCACACGTCCTCGAATATTTTGGTCACATTGCCACGAAAGACTGCGACAACTTAGAGAAACTGATTGTTACTGGCAAAATCGAAGGAAAGCAACCAAGAGGAAGATGCCCGACACGTTGGACCGACCAAGTCCGCTCCACACTCAACGCCACAGTCTACGATGCCATACACTTAGCCCAGGGGTTCCCAACCTTTTTTGTCTACTGCCCACTTTAAGAATAAATAATTTTTTAACGCCCCCCTTTTTAAACATACTTAAAAACCGCTAAGTACTTATAACTGATTATTGAAACGCAACTTTATAGTATTCGGACAGAGTATCTTTTTTTTTCTGGGTCTCTTACCGCCCCCCTTTAGGCCTGCAGCGCCCACAAGGGGGCGTTATCGCCCACGTTGGGAAAGACTGACTTAGCCGCAGATAGGAACAACTGGCGACGCATCGTACGACAAGGATTGCTCCGATCCAATGACCACGACCCTCAGTGATGAGGACAACGATGCAAGGAGGAGGATGACAATGATACACTGGGAAATTTGGATACTCACGTCAGTTTGCATGATGTCGAAGGTGTTCTGCAGACCCTTGTCGGTTGGGTACTTGGCGATGCTCTCATTGAGGTTCCTCTCCAGCTGCGCCTTCAGGTCGTCACGCTTCATGTAGCCCGCGATCCCGACGGACAGCTCCGCCACGAAGATTATCAGCAGGAACACGGAGAACTGAGGAAGGGAGTTACATGGGATTAGATTGATTTTGGCTTGGACTAGCGGATCCCACCAAAAACATTCTCATGTAAAAAATGTTGCAAAGATGAGACCATTACTCCTCGCACTGTCAAGCTATCAGATCTCATGTAGAGCCAAGCTTCTAACTCTACAAGCCCTAACTTCACAAACTCTACACCTTAGTCAAAACATGTGGCTTGGCCGTTTCGCTACATTGTTCACCTTTCGCCCATATGAATGACATTCATATGGGCGAAAGGAGAAAAATGTATTCACTGTTCATTACTTTTCTTTTAAGGTTTTTTTAGGAAAGAGGAAGAAAGAAAAATATGCGGAGTTAATGACTTTAGATAACTAGCACGCCCCATAGAAAATGGATTGTTTTCCACACTGACGAGCGAATTTTGGAATGCTACCACGCCATTTGGAGAGTTGGACGCATCGTCAAAATTAAATAAAAATAATTAATGAAAAACTAATAATTTTATAATGTAAAACTTCTCTTGACGGTTTTATGAAAAACTTCTGCTGATGATAACTAGATTTTGTTTGTTAAGGTGAAAACCTAGGCACAACTAGCGCCGCCAATGGAAAAAATATCTTCTTTTTGGATACGTTTTTTGCTAACTTTAACATGGCCACTTTTGGCGATAAAAGATTTTATTCGTAGGTTCGTAGGATCTGGAATCTAAACCTTAGGTCCTAAAAATTGTTAATCCCCGCGTTGATAACCTAATGATGAGTTTTTTTTAGCAAAAAGCGTATCCAAAAAGATATGATTTTTTTTTCCTGTGGCGGCGCTAGTTCTGCCTAGGACCCGGGTAAGAAAAGTTTTATCATCGTCGTTTTTAATTAGGATCCTTGACACAATGAAAATAAAATCCACGCTAGATTACGCTAGCGTGAACAAGGCTGAAAAATATAGGTCACATAAAGAGTACTTTATTTAGGTATCATTAATTGAGTGTGTTTAAAACTTTAAACCTAATACACAAGACGACATTGAAGAACAACTGAACGAAGTATACATTTTGTTGCAAATAAAATCATTGTTATCCGCACACCCACACCCAAGCCATTAATCAATATGTGCAAAGAGTGAAAAAGACGATTTAAAGTTCAGCCATGTCAATATGGATGTATTTGCAGTGCACAAACAAGACTGACCACACAGATAACAAAGCTGTTGTTACACCGTACTGTAGACCGAGGAAATTATACCTACGAATAACTTAGGTAAGCTGTTAGTGCTAACACTATTAAGATGACTAACACCAATGTTTTATCAGTAATTTCCGGGACACATATCTAACAGAGCCCAACCAACATAAGGCCTAATAATCATTGCACTAATAGGTAGTCTACATATACAGAACACCACATTTTTGCGTGGGGAGAGTCTGCGAAAAAGCGATAATATTATCGGGTTTTAATGGCATTGGTGTTGTTTTCCTTTTTAAAAAGAATTTTTGAATTTAGTTGGGAGTCCTGAAGGTGGGACGATAGCAGGGTGACGAGATTTTTTTTTTAAAGTTTTTTTTAATTTTTAAGTTTCTGCCACGCTGCTATCGCCGAACCTTAAGCGCTAATAAGAATTAACGGTGAGAAAAGCTGGAGTGTTTTTCTGTTTGCCGTGTCACCTAGATGACTGGCCAATTACAATAGTAAGTAGGTAATTATCAAACTATCCATAGCAAAACGGCCTACTCGGTACAATGACCAGTGACATGGTGACAGAGCTCAAATAGTCTATTAATGTAACGTAATGTAATGACGCCAGGAAATGTCCATTAACTAACGTGCAAGACGAACCGGCCAGAGGTCACGATAACTCGTTTATTAACGCTGAACTCGACCCGTGGTCCACAGCGAACTTTAGCCTTTAATCCGGGAGAATAAGAGCTACATGGTTGGAGTGGCATTTGAGCTGTGGCTCATATGGGACAATTTGCCTCGAAGAAAGAGGTTTCTGGAATTCAATAATCATTAACATTGGCCCTTATGTAGGGGCAAATAAGAACTATCACTATCAAATTATGGTGTTGTAGTTTACGCTAGCACGAATGTGATGCGTTGTGTAAATAGCTAGGTGGTGTTGTCACATCTCATCTCATCCCATGTCTGTTTATTAACAAGAAGTCAGACGATCGATTCGAGACTGGCCTTGAGACGTCTGGGAAGGCTATGGAAAGCTTCGCAAATTAAGACCAGTAGGAAAGATCTTAATAATGAAGGTCACTTCTTGTGTTTACCAGGACGTCGCCATAATTTACAGGTAGGAACGAGTGCAATAGGTACTAAAAAAGAGCCGTCAAATATGAATCCTTAGGATTACCTATTTTTAGGACCTAAGGCCTAGATAGATTCCAGATCTTAGAACCTACGAAAAAACCCAGCTTTTTTCTAGCGCGGGATTTAGGTTTTCGCATCCAAACAGAACTTTCTTTTCGTTGGCCCCTCCTCTTAATGTATTTAAGACGCGGGTTTTCTCACGATGTTTTCATACACTAGCTTAAACCAAGTTTTCCAGTTTTAGGCACCTCATTTTCATCTGGCTCGTCGCTAACACGTCCGCTTCCCCTATTCAGTCGTCGTATGTTTGTTTGCCCGCGGGGCGTCCCTTCCATTAGCTTCCATTCCCGTTTCTTTGCATTCGCTCGATATATTTATTAGGTCACCGTAAGCAACATTTTAGTAAAGCCACTACGGACAACGTCCTCCTGATTACAACGGTTATTATAGTACAGTGTCATTGTATGATACCTACTATCATAGACTCATAATTATATGCCTACTATCTGTGAGCGAACAAACTCATTTTGCGACTGCTGACCTTCGTTCAATACTTCAATAACACTCGCTATCTAACTGTGGAGGAAAAACGGGACAAGTTCAAGACAAGACAAGTACATTGCATGTACGGAACCCGTCCATCCCCCCCGAGCCCCACTCAAGCAAGTGTCCCTTGATCAGACAGCCCCGGATCTAGGGGGGGGGGGGGGGCAAACCTGGGCCCTGATCTGAAAAGGGGCAGGCTTACGGGAAACTCTACAGCAGTGGCTCCTAACATGGGGTCAAGTACACCCGTGGGGGTAAAACAGCTTTTCTGCGGGGGTAAAGTAGCACTAGTTTTGCAAAGTAGCACTGCGGCCACACTTGCGCCATGAAGATTTAAAAGTTTAGTTAGCATTTCGTGTTTATTTCCTTCCAAGAACAAGAAAATCGGTCAATTTACGGCGCGCGCTTATCCGGTCTTACAAACTGGGAGAAACTGAATTCAGTTTTTTTCTATCACTTCCGAAATTATGTATTTATTTTCTGCCCAATTATGTAGTATTTTTGTCAGCTATAAGTAGTTGGACAATTCATTGAACCAGTTTAGCAACAGCTAGGTATGTTGATTTATTTAAAAATCAAAGTATTTTTACAACAGTTTTTTTTGTATGATTACCGTTATTGATTGCCAATCATAACTGTCTGCATCATAATATCAAGTCTTTCTGCGAATAACAAACCGCATGTTACTTTCTTATCAGGGATGTGTGATTTCACCTTGCAATGAAATGTCAACATATCGTGGATGTTTTTGTATCAAACATCACTGACTGTATGTTTAACAAAGAAAATGACAATAAAATGAATCATAGTCACAAAAGTGTGGCAGAATCTATTTTTTTCTAGTTCGCTGATTGTTTCAAATGATTAGAAACAGTTTTATTTACACAGTAAGATGTATTTTCTAGTTGATCTAAAAATAAAGTTATCTCTCCCCCTGGTCAACGAACCAATTTACGTGAATTTATTACCTTCTCGCTACTCTGCCTATTAACAATCCAAAAATAAATAAAACCTTATAGTTAGAGACACAATGTTTCGTTCGTCTTTCGATTTATTTTGGTGTCGCACAGTTGCTAATTCCCAAACTAGTTTATTTGCGGGAAAATATAAATATTTTTTCGACAAATTACACGTATATTTGTCGAAAGAAAATATTGTTTATTTCGATAAGAGCCATTTTCCCGCAAATAATATCTTGTCTGAAGAAGTTCAGACACACTAAATGAAGGCAGATGATGGAGTGGAGGTCCTTTGTGTGCCTATTCTGTTGTTCGATTTTTAAGCTGCAAGATTTTGATCGCCTAAAAACCTACTTAATAAACATTCTGCAGCTTTTTAACGTACCTACTAAACTTTCTGCGGATTTTTGTGCAGGCATTAAAACTTTTGATAACTGATAGATAAGTAATATTGATAGAAAATTATAAATTTTCTTTTTGGAAATTAAGCAATCAGATGTTTTTAGTTTTTAGCACTTACTCGTCCTAGGGAAGCATTTAAAGATTGGCACGGTATGCCAAAGGTTGCTGTTTCAAGTCCTGTCCCGAGCGAACTTTTTAACCTTTATTGAACGAGCGAGCGAAGCGAGCGAAGTTCTCCGAGTCTACTTGAACAATCCGGCGTTTGTATGTATGTATGTATGTATGTATGTATGTATGTATGAATGAATGTTCGTTCGACGATAACTTGAGTAAATTTAGTCGGATCGTCATGAAATTTGGTAGACAGGTAAATGAGGCCAAGAGAATTTTTAAGTTCGAACATGAGCCAATTCGGTCGAGGGGTTGCCGAGTTATGGGGTTGTTAAGTTTATATGGGGTCGCGAGTTCACAGTTCGGGGCGAACCACTAGTTATTATTTATTGATACACTGGCAGGTTTAGTGCACTTTTAAAATGTTTATCAAGAAGAGTTCACCGAGGGGGCTTTGATTACTGCCTCAGATAGTTTATTCCAGTTTATTCACTACACGGTTTGGCAGGAAGTCTTTTCTGAGGTTGCTTGTCCATGGTTGGTTCAACTTCAGCAATTGCCCTCTTAGCATTTTGTTTGTATTTAGATTTAATCTTTAAGAGGGCGCTAGAGCACCATTTTCCCATACAAACGTACTTCAGGTTTAATTTCTAAACTACAAGCTGGATTTTGCTGAAACTTGGTTTATATCAGTAGATGACCAATACGGAGGTTTGCAAAAAGTTTTTATAATAAAAAAAATAGCCTGAAAGAAATTAGAGCGATGCGTTTTTCGCGCTGAAAAAGGGGTTACCTTCAGCTGTTATTTACTTACATTATTTATTACACTGTCTATTGGAGTCTAACTACCTTGGGAACATCAATAATGTAAGTATTGTACTTGTCAGAAAAAATAAGATTTTTGAAATAGCTAATAAAATGTAGAAATGGCAGCTGAACTACGAAAAAAATTGGGAAAATAGATTTATTACATTACAACTGCATACTCGCGAAAGGTCACGAACACACGTAAATTAGACTCATACAGCCGTATTGCCTCTCACTTTTCCCGCGCCCCGTCTCGCTCTGGGTGAAACAGCTATAGAAAACAGTGTTTCACGCGCTTGGCCATCGCCGAGTTCCCACGCTTGTACAGGGAATTCATAACTGAGAAATTTTATAAAAGCACTCACCGTAACAACCATGCAATGGTTCTCCTTGACGGCTCCACAGCATCCGAAGAAGGCCACAATGAAGACGATGATGCCAACGATGATCAGGACCACAGGCCCCGAGGTGTAGAAGCTCTCATCCGTCAGGTCGATGTAGGGATGCGAGTTGATCTCGGCCTTGGCACCAGCGATCAGGATTATCAATCCCGTTATCTGTGGTGGTGGAATAACAATTATCAGAACCTGTCATTACATTACTATACAGGGTGTTGTTTTGGTCAATGACACCTGACTTAGGGGCGATATTTGAGTAACGCTTGAAACTAAAATAAGTATTTTTTGCAAAATTGTTTTTGCTTTGGTCTTTAATAACCGCGACCCCCTGCGTGCGGATACCCCCGCTTTCTAAAAGCGGGCGCGCGATGTGGCGCCCGCCCGTGCGTGCGGTCGCAAGCGTTACCTAGTATAAATGGTAAGGGAGGCCAGTTAATGATTTTTGGGTATTTTTCAATGACATATTTTTTTTTTTGCTACAATATCGTGTAAATAATCAATCACTTTAGAAAAAACACCCTGTATACCTATTAACATAGAATTCTATGCCTATGCCTATTATGTTTATTTAGAAAAGCTAAAGTTTAAATAACGGATAGAGGCAAATATATATTTCCGCTAACTATACAGGTTAACATAACATCCTACAAGCTACGTAAAAAAGAAACTGCTACATGAATTCAAAAAAAAAAAAAAAAAAACTGTCAAATCGCCAACAGTGCGCTCCAATTTAGAAAGCTTAAATTATTGTTAAATCGTGCTAGATTAATACAAAAACTACTTTAAATTGATTATAAAGTGCTAAAGTGATTGTGAAAGTGTTATCCTAGTGAAATTCGGGCTATTAACGCAGTTTTACTGCATTCCTTTGTTCCCCAAATAATTTTGCAAACACCCGCAAATTAAACTTGAGATACGTTATTCATAAAAATGACAGCAGTTACCTAATAATATGATAAATTCCCCTCAAATAAACACTCCACCAGGACTATCCCCGGCACCTGGTGGAGAAAATGCATCCGGGACCAAAACTAGTGAAAGCCAACAAGAAAATAACATGAGTAAAAAAACCACAAATACCCACCTTACTCAACAGTTTTTCCATAAAAGTATGTTCAATAACCGACCACGAGCCAATTCTCTCAGTGAGGTTTCAACGTTCAACCAAAACCACCCTAGCGAAACCATCACAATACAAGAAAATGATTTACAAACAGACAAACCCTCAAACAATGAAAATTGGACTGTAGTACCATCTCGTAAGAGGCCCCACAACAACAGCCCCGACTCCCGGAAACAAAAACAAACAAAACCAGGCTATTGGTTAACCGCTCCAATCCCCACGTCAAACCGATTCTCTAGCCTAGAAGATAAGGAAGTTGATAAAACTGTGAATCAAATGGAGAAACCCCCAAGACCCCCACCGCTCTTCATTGATAAAGTTGGCAACATAAAACCTCTTACGGAAATGCTAAATGAAACAGCGCCAGACAACTACGACATAAAAATCCTTAGGGATGAACAAGTCAAGATACAACCCAAAACAGCTGAAGCTTACTCTTCCATCTACAAAGAATTAAAACAACGAGAAACAGAATTCTTCACTTACCAATTGAAAACCGAGAGATCCTTCAGGGTGGTCTTAAAAAACATTCATCCAACTACTGATATTGAGGATATCAAAAGTGCAATTGAAGAAAATGAACACAAAGTCACAAACATCTGGAACGTCAAACATCGCAAAACAAACCGCCCGCTGCCAATGTTCTTTATTGACTTGGAACCGAGGCCAAACAACAAAGAAATCTACAATATTAAAGGCTTACTACACTGCCGCATAATCTTTGAAGCTCTTCGTCCAAAGCGTGAAGTCCCACAATGTGCAAACTGCCAGCAATATGGACACACTCGCAAATTTTGCCACCGCCAACCAAAGTGTGTCAAATGTGCAGGAGATCACTCCACTGCAAACTGCCCAAGAAAGGAACGTAGCCAACAAGTAAAGTGCATTCTTTGTGAAGGAAACCATCCAGCAAATTACAAAGGTTGCTCTGTATACAAAGAACTACAAAATATGAAATATCCACCACTGCGCCCCAAAAGACCAGAACCCACCACAGAGTATAAACCAAACTCTTTTAAAAACGATTACCCAACACTACCAGGCATGCTATATAATGAAGCATCTAAAAACATCGGAAATAATACACCGTTGCCCCAAAAACCCACAGACCCTAATCAAGACAAACAAACACAATCCACTGTCGTTATGAATGAACTAATACAAACAATGCAAAACTTTATGTCACAATTAATGACTGTCAACAAGGTGCTATCCGAGCTCATGTCAAAACTGATTGCACATTCGCTTCACTAAATATATGCATATGGAACGCCAATGGCGTGTCAAACCACTCTGAAGAGTTAAAATTATTTATGAAGACATACAACATTGATATTATGATACTGACAGAAACACACTTTACATCTAGGAGCTACTTTACTATCCCCAACTATAAGCTGTACAACTCAGACCACCCCAGTGGCAAAGCACACGGTGGATCTGCGATATTGATTCGGGACAAAATAAAACACTACCAGGCACCCTCGCTTTGTGAGAGCTATTTACAGGGGACCAATGTTATAGTTGAAGACTGGAGCAGCCCACTAACAATATCCGCAGTATATTGCCCTCCAAAAAACAAGCCCATAACAATCAAACAAGAACATTTTACAAAATTCTTCAAATCACTGGGTCACCGCTTTGTAGCCGGAGGTGACTTCAATGCGAAGCACACTTTTTGGGGATCTCGACGAATAACTCCAAGAGGGCGAGAACTATTAAAAAGTATTGAAGAACTGAACCTCAATGTAACAACCACTGGCAAGCCCACCTATTGGCCCACTGATAGAAAGAAAATTCCTGACCTACTTGACTTTGGCATCATTGGAGGACTACCAAAACAAAATGTCTCAAGCGAGAGCAGCCTAGAGCTATCATCAGATCACTCCCCAGTGCTCATCACTCTATCATATAACGCCAAAGAAGTTCCTAGACCACCCATCCTACATAACAAAAATACCAACTGGAATTATTTCAGAGAACTGGTTGATGGTATGCTTGATGTCCCAGTCAGTATAAAATCTGAAGAGGAACTAATGAAAGCTGTAGAACACTTCACAACAACTGTGCAAAAAGCTGCTTGGGAATCAACACCACCACCTTCAAACAGAAAAGAGAGCACTTATGTTCCTGGAGTTCTAACCGACAAAATAGCTGCAAAAAGAGAGCTCAGAAAGAAATGGCAACTCCACAGGTGCCCGAAAATTAAGAACGCCTTAAACCATGCAATCAGAGACTTGAAAAATTCACTCGACCAGTACAAAAATAACGGTATCCAAATACGCCTAGCCAAACTCGATGCGACCATGGTTACTAATTACTCTCTATGGAAGGCTACCAAGGAAGTCAAACAACCAACTCGGTCATCTCCGCCTCTGAGGAATCCCGACGGCAGCTGGGCTCGCAGTGACTCTGAAAAAGCGTCAGCATTCGCACAACACCTGACTCAAGTCTTCCAACCGCACCCATACGAAGGACCACTGGAGCACAAGAAATCTGTTCTGGATTTCCTGAATACCTGCGGTAACAGCGATTCAACAGAGCTATCTCTCACCAAAAAAGAAGTGCATACTGCAATTAAAAAATTAAATTGCAAAAAGGCTCCTGGGTACGACTTAATAACTGGAAAAGTACTAAGAGAACTCCCAGACTCGGGACTAAAATTAATCACTTGTCTTTTCAATGCAGTACTACGACTAAGATCCTTCCCACCGCAGTGGAAAACCGCTCAAATCCTCATGGTAGCTAAGCCAGGAAAAGTACCTGAAGATACCAAATCGTACAGACCAATAAGCCTGCTTCCAATACCATCAAAACTGTGCGAAACTCTCCTGCTGAAACATCTAATGCCTGTGATTAAAGAAAAACAAATAATCCCTGACCATCAGTTTGGATTCCGCCAAAAACACGGAACAATCGACCAAGTACACAGACTAGTGGAAAAAATTATTCAGTCCTTTGAAGCCAAAAAATACTGTGCAGCTGTATTTCTGGATATATCCCAAGCATTTGACCGTGTATGGCATGAGGGGCTCCTATTCAAAATCAAACAAAATCTACCTGAACAAATCTCACAGATCCTGACATCATACCTTAAAGACAGACACTTTTTTGTTAAAAATGGAGAAGCTACTTCATCTATATGCCCTATAACTGCTGGAGTGCCTCAGGGAAGTGTTCTAGGTCCGATATTGTACTTGATACACACTGCTGACTTGCCCACAAGACCGGAAACCACTACGGGTACATTTGCTGACGACACTGCAGTATTAGCCTCGCATTCGAATCCCCATAAGGCCACAAAAATGCTCCAAAGAAGCCTGGATGACATAGCCCTCTGGTTAAAAAAATGGAGGATTAAAGCTAACGAGGGGAAGTCCGTTAATGTGACATTTACCACGAGAAGAGCTACCTGCCCTCCCGTTAAACTGAATAACGCCGATATACCTCGAGATGACCACGTGAGATACCTTGGGATCCATCTCGATCGGAAACTTACTTGGAAAACACACATATCCACCAAAAGGAAGCACTTGGCCTTGCAACAACGAAACCTCGACTGGCTTCTAAACAGAAAATCAAAACTATCCCTCAGTAACAAACTTCTAGTATACAAAGCCATACTCAAACCTATTTGGACATATGGCATACAACTGTGGGGAACAGCTTCACACTCAAACATTGAAATCATACAACGTTACCAAAATAAAATACTCCGCCAGATAACTAATGCACCATGGTTTGTCACAAATGAAGCTCTCCATAAAGACCTGAAAATTCCAACAGTTAAGGAAGAAATAACAGCCCAAATGAAGTCTTACAAGAAAAGAATAATGGAACACCCAAACCAACTAGCCCAACACCTGATGGATGCTAACTCTGAGCCACGGAGGCTAAAGCGAAAAATCCCACAAGACTTGATGAGAGACTGACAAACAAGAAATAGACTAACTTTGAGATATGGCACTGGTCGCATCTCATCTCAAGACGACACAAATTTATTGCCACAAATACAGCTGAATGTCCCAAAATGGAGACAGATTGCAGTACAAATAGGAGATAAAAAAAAAAAAAAAAAAAATGAATATCATAGAATTTTTACCTGTTATAGTAAGTCTATGCCTGTTATTATAGGCCCGGTTTCTGAGTTGAGAATTTTGTATCGTCCTGTCTCTGCAGATTTCTCACAAAAGAGCGTGGCAGAGCGATACGTTCTCAACTCAGAAACCGGGCCATAGGCGATGATGACGTCTATCTATGTAACTTGCCAATAAAATGCCCTTAGCTTTAGATGCAGACATAATGTGAACATGGAGGCCTATAACCTTGATTCAGGTGTAATAGAATAGAATAGAAAACTCTTTATTAACAGAAGTTCCAGGCCAGAGTATGGCCGCAAACTTTGATGGTTTGAAATTTCAATGCAGACCTTTTGGATAAAGAATTTTTTTAATAAGTCAATGAAGTTATTAGCTGGGTTGGTATAACTGACTTAATTACAAAGGTAGTTAGTTAAGTTATAAGACATTGTAAATTATTAATATGATATTATGAAGAAATATGACAGTCCATAAAACTTTTGGTCATTTTCTAAATTTCCATAACAAAAGTGGTTCAGAATTCTTTTGTCTTTAAAACCGCTGGGTATGTCACACCTACGCGGTTAAATAGGCTTTTTTCGGTTTTTTTTTTTGTTGTTTATGAAGACGTCTCTAGATGGCGCTATTCGTCTCACCATAGAAAATGTAGTTTAGCCAGAAAAAATGTCAAAGTCTGTCCAGTCCACAGACTGTCTATTGGTCTGTGCCGAGGTTTTTTCACAGATAACTACCCCGCCTCGCGCCGCTTGCTTGCTCTTGCTCGTAATTTTTGTTTCACAAATTCACAAGTGTATCCGTCCACGGATTTTCATTAAAATAATACCTACCTACCTATAAATTATAAGTGCTTTTGTACATCTTGTACAAGTCATGTATGGGAATTGTTGTGTTTTGGGTTGAATGGAGAAACCAGTTTAGCCTAGGCCAAACTAGTCTAGCCCTATTTGAGTAGGGGTAATACAGATTATACTTATTAATGCTAGCCTATTACTAACCCGCCGTAATTATCTGAACAGTAGGGGACGCATTTAAAGGCCGAATTTGAAAAAGTCTACATTCAAAAAGTCTACGGTATATCTGATTTTGTCCGGTTTGAAGGACCGCTCGAAAACAAAAAGAGGTAGGTAGGTATGTCAGTAAGGGCTATTCTGTCTAAAACTATTACTAATCTGACAGCACTAAAGTGACAGATAATGCACTAAAGTGACAGATAATGTACTAAAGATGACAGCTATCTGTCACTTTAGTACATTATCTGTCACTTTAGTGCTGTCAGATTAGTAATAGTTTTAGACAGAATCGCTTTTAGTGTGTCGCCAACCGAACCTACTGACCTAACCTTTGTTTTAAATCTTTTTCGACTGTCCGTCACACTTCCAGGAATACCCTGTATGTTAAACACCCTTTATGTCGGTTTTTACAACACCTATAAAAGTAAAAGGCCTGGTTTCGGGGTTCTTAAGGGGTTCGAAAATTTCATTATTTTTGCGCTAAACCTCTTAGTTTACGAGATATGGTAACATTCATACCTAATCGTTCGTCAATATCAGCTCGGGCTAGGCCATACTAGTTTATCCTGGAGCGTACAATATTCTTGCTAGGCCAGACTGGATTGGCCTAGGCTAAACTGGTTTCTCCATACGAGCTTTGGC
Organism: Zelleria hepariella; assembly: GCA_949319315.1. Taxonomy (NCBI): domain Eukaryota; kingdom Metazoa; phylum Arthropoda; class Insecta; order Lepidoptera; family Yponomeutidae; genus Zelleria; species Zelleria hepariella. The sequence goes on from OX439384.1 coordinate 9,729,723, forward strand.
TAGACTAGTTTGGCCTAGGAAATACCGGTTTATCCATACGAGCTTCGGCTAGACTAGTTTGGCCTAGGCTATACTGGTTCGTTCATACGAGCTTAGGTTAGACTGGTTTGGCCAAGGCGAAACTAGTTTATCATGAAATCGGGTTTGGCCGGTAACATAATGCAACAGAAATGGCAAGAAAATAAGGATTAGGGTCAGGTCAAGCGGTTGGTCGGGTGATTGTTTTCCATCGCAACTTAAATACCACCCGACGCCACGGTACGCCACCCGACGCGTGAAGACTTATCTGGCTTTCTTTTTGGTTATCTGTGATCTAGTTTGACATTTATTCTTACTAAAATACAGCGCCATCTAGAATTTTTATTATAACTAAAGGAAAAAACCCTATTGGCTTATGCCCGTGACTGTCGCTAGAATTGGAGCTCAATGTCAGATAAGTTGGTGTCAGTGAGGTATTGTGGAAGGGCAATGACCGGTTTTGTTTTGTGTGTTGTAAAAGTAAACAAAGAAATTGATACAATTAAATGCTGTTTTGCAATGTTTTCTTTTTTTAATTTCATGTAGATATAAAAACTTTGTTGTCTGAGGGACCAAGTTTTCACCCATCGTCATGTTTGTTTGGTAGAATTTCTAGTTGTAAGTTCCAAAAGTAGTAGAATTAATAAATTTTGCTTGCAATAGAATTAATAAATTTAATACATTTTGTAGCTATCCATGTTATTGAATGTATGAAATTAAATTATTGTCATGTGTTTTTTTACTAAAGTACAACCATAATCATAGGTCTTATTCATAGTGTTTTTGCCGCTTTTTATTGTGGCCAAATAAGCCAATTTGGGAGCAGCACAGTCACACCGATCACATTGAAAGGATCCGTCAGAGGGATTTGGATCAATAACAACACTAGGTACTAGTACTAGATAATAAAGGTAATTAATTTACCAACCAAACTAACTGCGATTCGACCCGTGCTTTCAAAACAAATCATTAAAAGTTATTAATACAACTAGGTCTGAAGGTAGGTAAAGTATACCTACCTTAGTGATTGAAAAAACTGAGTTATCCTCAAACTCAAACTTGAATAATGGGGCTATGCATAATCATGGAATAGATCTTAATCCGCTAAACATAAGAGTCATAATGGAATAGAGAAAAATTGTTGTGCAACGGAATGGCCCCGACTGAGTCATTTACAGTAGATTCATATAACTTAGTAAATGTGAATGTAGGTAGGTAGTTGAGTAACAAAAAAATCTACCGTGTTTTTATTATGTTTTTTGCATTACTATCTTTGCATGCAAGTTGAAAGTAAAGTCTTATTTGACATGAAAAAACGAATACCTAAAACCAAGTGATGAAGCGAACCACCTTGGAATAGTTTCAAAACAATTGACTCTCAAGAATTTCGGTTCGCATTTTTTGACCGCCTAGCTAGAGAAATGTTTTGAGTGCCTAAAATGATAAGAGTGGAACAAGAGCTATCAAAAACTGGGATAGGGCGGCTATAAAGGAATAAGTTCGGTTGGCGAGTCAAGTAGGGGTTGCTGACGCTACCTACCTTCTCGAAAAGTTAGCGACGCCACCACTTACCGCAAACAAAAGATTGAAGCAGAAGAGCAGGTATTTCACACACGACATTCCACCGCCTAAAGCCATTGCAAATGCTGATTTTCCTCGGTCTATTTATACAATCTTGTATCTGGAACAAAGACAACGTATTGGCATAAAACTTGTGATGTGCGTAAATCCCCGTCTCCCCGTGCAAGTGCAACAAAACTGCGAATGCGAAGTAAACAATCGATAGGTAGGACTGTTTGGATACTGGCCTAGTTATTTTTAGAGGCCTATTTTGTATAATTTTTTCCCAAAATACTCTACCCTGATGTAGATCGAGTAAGAACAACAACTTACCGCGAAAACGTATTGGCGCTGTTAAAATTAATTTGTAAAATTCAAGCACAACACACTCGCCTTCGACAAAAATAGCAAAGTGACTGATTGACCGAACGAAATGAATAAAATGAGAGCGAATGAATGAAACTAAAATCGAATGTTGCTAGTTAAAAAAATATTTGGTTCCACTACTGAGCGCTAGATGTCGCTAGGTTTTGCTGGAGCTACTAACAGCTTGTCTTCTTTATTAATAGATGGCGCTAGCAGTTTTTAAAGATCTTCAAGAACAACGAATTTCAATGGTGCCTCTGCCCTCTACTCTTGCCTATTTGGAAAAATTGGAGCGTCATGATCGTTTAAAAAATTTGGAGCCATATAGGTATTTTACATCGAAATTCCGCAATATGACCGTTACTTTTGAACTACGATAATGTAATGTGCAAGCTCTATCAAAGTTGTAGAGATCTTTGTACTCGTATTTGTATAAACTCTTCTATCTTTCATATTCTTTCTGTTGTGCAATAAAGAGTTCTCTATCTATCTATCTATCTATCTATCTTTCGTTGTACGTGAAGAGAGATAGAAAGAAAGGGAAGTTTAAGCCCTGTTCACTGCACCAGCAGGGTACGTCGGTATATGCGTACCTACATCAGAAAGTAATGATTACTGTTAAAGATTTCCATTTTTTTTTTAAGTTACCTATTAGAATATTGAACTCGAATAGATACCAAGGTAGAACCTAAGAAAAACAACTGAGACACACCTAAGATCAGTCACCCAGTCAGTCCTACAACATCTTAGGCAAATAATGATGAGATTAGATGATGTCAAGATAAACGATTGGAGCTGTGTGATGGATGATAAATCGTCAAATATTTTTCCAGTTTCTAAACTGTTTCAGAATACGGTGTTTGTTTGTAGAAAGAAGAAATAGAGCTAAATTATGTTGAAAATCCCCAAAGTTTTTAAATCTGTGCGCTACTTGTTGGCTGGTATCAATGGTTTTTTATTGGTGAGTGAACCGTAGGTAGGTAGGTACCTACAGCACAAACACACTCTTGACCTTTTTAAATATTGTGTGCTTATTCTGTAGAAAAAAACCACACCTCCACAAAACAGCCCCTCTACCCTTGAGTCCCTTGACGCATTTTTCCAATACGGCCGCAATATGGCGCAATTTACAAAATTTAATATTTTACAAATGAAGATGCATTTTGTGTTTTAAATAAACATTACAAAGTATTTAAAATCAAAGCATTACGATGCGAATTCAAAGAGAAATTAATTTTTAAACTTTTTCAATTTGCTCGCAATAGCGTCAAGGGTAACCCCCGTTTATTTGCGGGAAGAGAAAGGTTGTTAAGGTGGGATGATAGCAGCGTGGCGGGAAATTAAAAAATTTCACAGTTTTTTACATTTTGTAGCTAAAATGAGCTATTTTTGTTCATCGATTTTTCGTTCGCGGAAATAACAAAGCATTCTTTTCATTATTGTAAACAACAGAACAACAATAATTCAGCCGATTATGTGTTCTGGTCTACGAAGCAGTGGCACTGCCCAAAAAACATGTCGTAGACCAGAACACATAATCGGCTGAATTACTTATTGTTGTTCTATCGTCTAGCTATCGTCTAACCTTAAGTTCGGTAAGAGCTATTTTTCAAATAAACAGGTTTTGAGGACTACCAACTGTGCGGTTTTTTATTCAGAATAAGCACACTCACACGGTACTGGTCGAAAGCCCCCAGCATGCCTAGCATGACTCTCAGCGTTTGTGGCATTTGAGATCTCAGATGGCCACTAAATTACTTCAACGATAACTTGAGTTTATTATCGTCGAACAAACATTCGCTCGGAGACATGGGCGCCGCCAGGAATACTTTTAGGGGGGTGCATGGTGCCCTATCATCCATCATCTTCGTCTTAGCCACCCTATCATCCATCCTTCTATATTCGTCATCTAATTCATTGTGCCTAGATAGGACAAACGCGCGCCCAAAATTTCACCTATTTTTTTTTTTCAAACAGTAACTTAATATTTATTATAAAAAGTAGCTTAAGTTCATCAGAGATAATGTCGGCTTCTAATGGTAAAATATTTTTTCAAATCGGTCCAGTAGTTTCGGAGCTTATTCAATACAAACAAACAAACAATCAAATCTTTCCTCTTTATTATATTAATAATAATAGTGTAGATGTAGATAAAAAAAATCTTTCTTTCTGTGCATTTTCTTTCCTGCCGGGGTGGTGCAAGTGCACCCCCTTACACCCTGCTCCGCCCATGCTCAGAGACCTTCGCTCGCTCGTATAACCCGTGTCATTAAAGAAAACATTTAGGACGGAGTTAAAAACCTAGCGTTGTCTCGCTTTGACTGTATTAATTAGAGCGAGAGGGCGAGTGTTTTGAAGTCCATCCTAAATGTTTTCTTTAATGACACGGGTTATATAATGAATCTCTCTTTTATATTTTCAGCTGCTAGGCATCCTGCTTCTCCTCACGGGAGTGACAGTCCTAGTGTTGTACTCAGACTATGATAGTCTGATCACGCAGAGATTCTTCACTCTGCCAGGGTTCGTGATAGGCACCGGGGTTCTGATTTGTTTGGTCACCGTGCTCGGCTTTTATGGGGCTATTTCTGAGCAGTTCTACTTCATTGCTGGGGTATGTACTCGTATAATAATTTTGGTAGAAAGGAACCTAAACGTACGCGCGGGATGAGAATGGGGTACCAACCAGATGGTCTGAAAAGTTTGAGCGGAGAATCATTTAGGATCGACCAGTCCATAAGACGGAGCTCCCAATGGAAGTACCTAATGTACAACATGGTCGATGTTGGTTCTCCATGCTAGACCAGCTTGATAAATAGATCTTCTCCGACTGACCGGTCGATCCTAAATGCTTCTCTCAGTAACTACTCTACCTCTTCTTTCAGTCATGTACAATATTGTCCATCCAAACGTTGTCTGGAAGAAATTGCTCATTTGTTTTCTCTGTATCTATCTTAAGCGGATTTAGGGGGGGGCTGCTAAGGGGCTCAAGCCCCCCCCAAAAGCATCTGAGACCCTCTATAGAAATAAACTTTGATAACTTTTTAATCTTGAAAACCTACGCTCATTGGGTTCAAGCCCCCCCCCCCCCCCCCCCCCCCAAACCAAAATCCTGGATCCGCCACTGCTATCTCCATATTTAATCTTCCAGTACGTCGTCTCCCTCATCGTGCTGCTGATCTTCGAGATCGCGATCATAATCGTCGCGTTCGGCATCTACAACGGTGCGGCCTCCGACATCCGCACCACTATGAGCCAGAGCCTGCTGCTGTACGAGTCACGCATCGAGGTCGCGAGGACATGGGACCTCCTGCAGACGGGCGTGAGTACCTAGCCAGGTGGATAGGTACATCCGCAGCACTATAAGCCAGAGCCTGCTGCTGTACGAGTCACGCTTCGAGGTCGCGAGGACATGGGACCTCCTGCAGACGGGCGTGAGTACCTAGCCAGGTGGATAGGTACATCCGCAGCACTATAAGCCAGAGCCTGCTGCTGTACGAGTCACGCATCGAGGTCACGAGGACATAGGACCTCCTGCAGACGGGAGAGAGTACCTAGCCAAGTGGATAGGTACATGGGACCTCCTGCAGACGGGCGTGAGTACCTAGCCAGGTGGATAGTTACATCTGCAGCACTACGATCCAGAGCCTGCTGCTCTACGAGTCACGCATCGAGGTCGCGAGGACATGGGACCTCCTGGAGACGGACGTGCGTGAGTAACCCCAACTAGAAATATTCAGTTTTTGAAAGTTAACTTCGTTATTAGGACACTTGCATTTTCTCGCGACTTCGTCCGCACAGAGTAAGTTTTTTTTCCCGTTATCGGTACGTATTAATTATTTGATGTGTTCCCGATATTTCGGCAATGTCGTCGTCGACTACTTATAGCTTTTCTTGAACATGCGTGCTAATAATGGAGTAGGTAAGGAACCGAGAAGAGGGCTGGGCTGGGCCCAACAATGGGACCTCATTCATGCGGTAGAAGTAGATTATACTATACAATACAACGTGTTACAAAACATCCTAACTCTTTTTACAGGGTGTAACCTAATGGTCAACAGGGTGTCAATTCTGTAAAAAAAATTTGAAAAAATCAATTTTATTTTATAATAACCTCAAAATAAAAAAAAAAATCATAACTTTTTTGTTCTTGGTATTAGCTCAAATTTAAAAATATGTTTGTGGGTGTAGGTGCATTTGCATAGGTTTAAGTTGTTAAAACATTGTGAAATTCAATGAAAACATTATTTAAAAAATACTTTTCTCCCGCCACAGCGTTCACATTTTATTAATTTAAAAATCAACGAAACGTCATAGGGCAAAACAAAAAATTTTGGTTGTGATCCCTATTGCCGGGTGCTATTATCCTGTGAAAAGAATTAGCATCTTTTGTAACACCTTGCATTTTATAGATTTCCCCCTTTTTTTCCTCCAGTTCGAGTGCTGCGGCGTGACAGGCCGGGGCGACTGGGGGCTATCGCGTATCCCTGTGAGCTGCTGCCATATTGACTACGGGACCATCTCGCCCTTTAACTGCACCATGAACAACTCCTATAGCATTGGGTGCGCCAGCGTACTCGGCGACTGGCTGTCCTACCAAGCCTATGTGATCGCGATCGCCGCCTGCGTGGCGACTTGTTTGCAGGTATATTATTTACCTGCACCTTGACCAACTCCTACAGCATAGGCTGCGCTATCGTGCTGTGTGTCCTAACATGCCTATGAGATCTCTGTCAGAGCCTGCGTCGCTACTGTTTACAGGTATATTATTTACCTGCACTGTGAACCACTCCTACAGCACAGACTGTGCCAGCTTGCTGAGAGACTGGCTGTCCTACCAGCTCTACGTGATCGCTGTCAGCGCCTGCGTGACTACTTGTTTGCAGGTGTTATTATTTACCTGCACCATGACCAACTCCTACAGCATAGGTTGCGCTAGCGTGCTGGAGGATTGGCTGTCCTACCAGGGCTTCTTTGATTGCGATCGCCGCCTGCGTGGCGTTTTTGCGTTGAAGAGTGTCAGACGCTAATCGGCACTGTTCGAAAGAAGACTGACCAGCTTGTGGGACGTATCAGACGTACTTTTACTTATGGAAAAACAAGTTATCACTTACTTACCTATCTACGACGATATGTAGAGTTGTTTCTGTCATATAAAGAAGAAGCTAATATCAGTATTTTTTCAGGTGGTGATAACCGCCATAGCCGGGTGGCTCGCCTGGAGATCCAAATTCGAAGAAGTCGAACTGGAATCGTGAAAATCCCAACTTGTAACAACATTTTCAAAGATTCAATGCCTTCCGTTTCCGCGCGGGGGGCGGTAGATATTATTCAAATATAGGTATTGTTTAATAGTTATAAGATTATGTTTATTTGCTGGGCAAAAGCCTGGCATAGGTCAATTAGTCCAAAAGTTTCCCTGTTAGGCTCTACAAAACATATGTATTACTGTAATTTATTCCAGCCTGTTATGTGCTTACTGTAGTTAAATATTTAAATTAGGTCCATGAGTTATAGATACAGTCTTCGATCAATACAGTCGACCATTTTGTATGATAAGACTTACTTATTATGTAGAGCAAAATAAGAGCTAATGCTTCTATTTACGACTGTGACCGACAGTATGTTTAGTTTTGTTTTGCCACTGCTCACAGAATCACATAATTGAGTTCAGTTTATAATGAAACTGCACTTAGTAGACAGCTAAAAAAAAAAACATTGCATGAAAAATTCGGACAAATATTTGGAGAGTTCATACCACCGATGTGTAAATATGTGAAGACCAGCTGAATGTATTGTAACTTGTAATGTGAGCCGTTTATGTAAACTAACAACTTAGTTACTTATGTAGATATGTTGTAAAATTGTACATACGTATAACAAAGAAAAGCAATTAAAGTCGAGCAGTTGTTTGTAAAACCGGTTCGCTACATCTTATCATCCCCACTGCCTGAATACCACTCGTAACAAAACTGTTATACGGTCGAGAAGTATTTCGAGTTATTGCAGCTACTGTTTGTGAATAGAAATACGTGCAAAGATCAACACATATCGGACGTCGGAGCCAGTGAAACCTCATCTTATTTATTTACTAAACGAAAGAGAGGCAAGACTCACAAACTACTAAGGAATTTGCACGCAAAAAGTATTGATTTATGAATCATAATTACCCGATAACACTTATCACGCAAACAAGGAGGGAACGACAGCCAACCTTGTCGCTCAGATAACGTTCGCTTACAGTCTTATCAAGATTACAAGCGATAAAACCATCGAAAGCCTCCATATTCTATTAGCTACAAGTCTAACGTGAAATACGCGCGCATTGTGTAACTTTACGACGGAGTGAAAATGTTTTCCAAAATATTTACAACTGTGAAATACACCTTGGTGACAGTGAATTTTCTTTTTCTGGTAAGTTCATTTTGTTGTCTTACCATGTTACATTGCCTTATAAATTGGGGGCCAGACTTACAACTTGGGAAACTTCGACCCAGTGGGATCTTTTGTGTCACCCAGGACGTGCAAAGACGTAATGAACTTCAGAACCTAATACATGTGTAAAATATACACAAGTGAATTAACCAAAGTGATACAAATTGCAGATCACGGGGATTATAATATTGTCTGTGGGCAGTTCAGTACAGTCGGCCTACAATGGATATCATCAGTTCCTCTCAGAGCGCTTCTTCTCTCTGCCAGCTTTCTGCATCGCGACTGGCGTGATCATATTCTTGATTTCCTTCTTCGGATTCTATGGCGCTTTCATGGAGAATTACTTTATGAACATGGCGGTAAGTCAATGTTTACATACCTACTGTATACAACGTGTTACAAAACATCCTAACTCTTTTTACAGGGTGTAACTTACTGGTCAACAGGATGTCAATTCTGTAAAAAAAAATTGAAAAAAAACAAATTTTATTTTATAACCTCAAAATTGAAAATTTTTCATAACTTTTTTGTTTTTGGTAGTAGCTCAAATTTTAAAATATGTTTGTGGATGTAGGTGCATTTGCATAGCTTTGAGTTGTTAAAACATTGTGAAAGTCAATGAAAAAAATATTTAAAATATACTTTTCTCCCGCCACAGCGTTAACATTTTATAATTTAAAAATCAACGGAACGTCATAGAGCGAAAAAAATATTTAGGTTGTGATCCATATCACCAGGTGCTATTACCCTGTAAAAAGAGTTAGGTACTTTTGTAACACCTTGTATTTTGGACGGGACTAATTACAAGTTGTAGCTTTGTCCTAAATATTCCAATGATCTTCTCAATTCCTAGGTATATCGTCTAGGATTTGATGGATGCGTTGATAGAGTAATGTAGCGGTGTCTCACGGGATTGTCACTTCAATGTCGTAGGTACTCTATCGAAGGACGCTCCATTTAGTATGCGTGGAGGTGCTAGTTTATTTAATTTTCTAAGATGCTAATGCAGACTCTATAATGTTAGCGATAAGATAGGTACTTATTTGTATTTAACTGGCCCAAACCTTCGTTAGCCTCGAATGCTATGGCTCAACTATTTGCTAAGGTGTTTATCAGAAGGCAAAATTATAATATTAGCTGAGATAATAATGTAATCCTACCACGATAGATTATACTGTCTAAAATATAGATAAAACACAGACAAAAGACTTGAATTGAAAAATAAAACCAAACATGAGGGAGCCGCATTGAGGCAGTAGAAAGTCGGGAAGAGCTCGGGATGTGAATTACGAAGGAATTACGTTAATTATTTCCCATACAAGCACATAATTTTCGATAGACTGCGAAAATTAGTAAGATAACTGGTCCATCGCTAAACGATAGCCTATCATCACCGGCCTTTATGATCTTGACCTTCAAACAACAGACGCTACATCTCCGCTGGTGACCTTCATTGTCGGATGATGGATTTTAGTCACTGAAAAGCGGTAAATAGCAACTGTGTGGCAGGCTCATCTTTATATCACTCGTAATTCTTATATCTTCAAAATTTTTAAAGCTGAATTTTCTTAAAACTCGTCTTGAGGGTGGCGTCCTATTATTTTTTTTATTCAATATCGGAGCAATGATCCTGATATTAAATTCCTCAAAATTCCACCCTATATTTTTTAAAGTCCACAGGCGGCGGTGCAAAGATGAGTTCTTGTTTTCATCAATAAAAAAAAAATCACGGACCTAATATAATTTTAAAGAAAAACATTATAGAATGTAGATGTCGTGCGTGACTTATAGCATGAAGGAACTGGCATATGATCGGAGTGTGGGAAGTGAAGACTGCTTCACCGACAATAACTCATAAAATATAATGACGAACGGTCTATTTTTTTGGAGCAGTTAATCTTGTCTTTCAGCTTAAATTTCCACCCTGTATTTTCAAATTCCAGTTTGCCGGAGCCATGATTCTGATGTTCGTCTTCCAACTGTCAGCCTGCATAGCTGGCTACGCGCTGCGCGGTAACACCATCGCCATAGTTCAGACCCAGCTGATGTCTACTATGGACCTCTACGGGCCGACTGGCAACTTTGAGGTCACGAAGCTTTGGGACGAGGTCCAAGAAGACGTAAGTATTTTTTCTAACATACTCTAGAAACTGGTCATCTTGCAGGTTGGCACATTTTCCTATGTACCAACCTGCAAATTGACCAGTCGCTGGAACCATGATCCTGATGTTTGTCTTCCAACTGTCAGCTTGTGTAGCTGATGTCTACTATGGACCTCTACGGGCCGTCTGGCAACTTTGAGGTCACGAAGCTTTGGGACGAGGTCCAAGAAGACGTAAGTATTTTTTCTAACATAGGTACTCTAGAAACTGGTCATCTTGCAGGTTGGCACATTTTCCTATGTACCAACCTGCAAATTGACCAGTCGCCCAAGCCATGATCCTGATGTTTGTCTTCCAACTGTCAGCTTGCGTAGCTGATATCTATTATAGACCTCTACGGGCCGACTGGCAACTTTGGGTCACGAAACTTTGGGACTAGGTCGTATTTCGTACGTAAGTATTTTTCTAACACACTTTAACCGCTTGATTGGCGTAAAAAAAATCCAGTACCCTCAGGGCGTCTATGAGCCGAAGTAATACCAATTGGTTAAAAGAGAATTTTGCACATTTTGTATTTTGTAAACATTTTCACTTACTTTGATTGACGTTGGGATAGTCGACTAGTTTCGGTTCTCATTCGGAGACCACAGGAGATTCAGAGCTCTAATATCGGGCTGCATTGCTGCTATGACGCGTTAGCAGCAATCCAAATATTATTAGCGCGCGATACTTCGCAAAGAGTGGTGTATCGAGATGAAAGAATCGTTGGATGTAGAGACAACGTACCAGGCTGTGTGTGCAATGGTCTGTGAACGGAGTGTCTAGAGTGCTGCAGACAATATACTTTATCTAACTTTTAATTAATGATGATGATCATACTTACTATACATAGAAAGCACTAATTTCTCTAACCCTTAAATCCCTTTACTCCCCAGTTCTCCTGCTGTGGCGTGATCAACTCCAGCGACTGGGTGCGAACCCTCAACACCCAAGACGAAGGCGTCCCGGTGAGCTGCTGCGACCGCGTCTTCGGAACCATCACGACCTTTACCTGCAACACCACCCTCGCGTATAACACCGGGTGCGCTGAGGAATTTGGGAACTGGGTGCAATCCCATGCGGCTGCCATAGGGGTGGCCGGCGTGTTCCTAGTCATTTTGCAGGTTGGTACATTTTCCTTATTTTCGCCTCGGCCTCTTGAAATGGCTCGAACATAAACACGAAAAACCCTGAAGTCTTCGGAACCATATTTTTGTTATCTTTGTCAACACTCCCTTACGTCAACGGAACAAAAAATATGAGAGGGTCTTGGTACAAAATGACCCATTGAATATCCATGAAAATCTGCTCTGTATTTAGACCTATCTAATCTACCAATAAGCTACTTATTGGTAGATTAGATAGGTCTAAATACAGAGCAGATTTTTTAAAATCTGAAATGGGAATAGTCTTTAATACCGTAAGGGCATTATTCTTTTAGCGACATGGCTACCGTAGCACTCGAATAATCATTAAAATATACATGGCGTATCCATTTCTTAGCATATTTCGTCAGTCATATGTAGATACCCATCTTACTCAAGCACAGGATGCATCGCCAAAGGGGGCTGACGCCCGCTGCGTGTGCAGACAGGGCTTTTATCTTAAATAGATTGGAAGCTACACAACTATAACTAAAAACACTTATTGTGTAGAGACTGTAGACAGCACCACAGGGTGTCCCAATATTATAGAGTAGTAGATCCGCTAGAAACAGACTGGCCCTACGTACGCCATATTTGCGATAGGAGTTGATAGAACGCGTCGCGAAACAAATATAAAAAAACGTCACGTTCGTAGAGCCAGTGAGTTTCTAGCTTATAATCCGAACACCGCGGCACCGGAGTATTTTTGATGTCGTTTGTTTGTACACTTCTCAAGCTGAACGGAATGCTGTACTAAGATTATGTAATTTGTAGGATACAAACTTACTTAGATATAACAAAGGTAAAATACTTTAAAAATAACATTACTTTATCTGACAAAATTGTGCACGACCGATAACGATTCAATAAACATAAATTAATTAATAGATCGGTGGCCGATACGGTAGAGCTCGGATTATCTTCGATTGCTACTTGAGGCGCAATGAAAATATTGTTGCAACTAATTCTACAAGGGGAACTAATCCTGCTATTGATTTTTTTGTTGTGTTGGAGTTAATGTTGTAATGGAGCCTCTCAACCCCACATTCGAATGTAGGCATAGGCGCCGGCAGCAGGGTGCAAGGAGGTGCACTTGGGGTGCACTTGGTTTATGTTTATTGCACCCTAGACTAGAAAAAAATATATTAAAAAAGTTGTTGTTAAAAAAAACTGAAGGCGTCTAAATTTTCTGGCGCCCTGAACGCGCGTTTGTCTTATTTAGGTATAATGGTAGACATCACGATTGTCAAAAGGTGACAACGGGCATTTCCGTGAACGAAGAAGGGGGCGGCTGATACTACACGGCCTAGGGCGGCAAAGAATGCAAATCCGCCTCTATGCACCCCCCTGCAAGTTATCCTGCACCCCCCTGAAAGTTGGCCCATGTCAATAGGTACTGGGCAAGCCTGCTCTTAGTACGAATGTCCTGGGGCACAATAGCCTGTAACACAATGGCGTATCAATGGCGTCCCAGGTAGAAGGACGAAACCGGGATTTTTCGTTGTTCTCCTATAACCAGCGAATTAATCCTCTAGAATTAGACTCATAATATTATTTGCTGTACTACAAAAACATTAAAAGGACCGACACTGGACCGACAGCATTAATAAATCGTAATTGAAACCGTCGACCGGGAGCCCATTTTGGCACCATTGTGTTACAGGCTAAGGCCCCTGTACGTACGATGGCCGGTTTTATTGATACTTTTAGTGCTCGTGCAAAGATAATCATTTACCCTGTATTATTTTGTTGTTTTCAGGCATTAGCGGTCTGCGGTGCGCTGTGGCTGGCGAAGATTTCACGGGCGGAGCATGTCTACCCGTGATCTAATTATAATTAGTTAGTTATTAAATTATCCTCGTTTGTTATCCCTATTTTATTGAGAACTCATTTGTTTCGCACTAGCTTTACTGTCATATAATTAAGTTGGTTTTTGATGTTGCTGACAATACCAAAATCCATACAATTAAAAGAAATAAAAAAATCCTAACCGCTAATAGGTATAACTAGCATTGTGAAATCAATCAAGCATAGTGCTTACAGTAAGGAATGCATTGAAATGTGTTTTTAATTGATCGAGCGTGAGTCATGTCTTGAGTTAGGGGCCAGCCAGACGTACCAGAAGAGACGTGGGACGAAGACGCGGCGCGCACGTTGCGTTTTGTATTGACCTGACGTTTTGCTTTGTCCGCGCCGCTCTTTTGTGTGTCTTCCGTTGCGTTGCGTGCGTGCGTCGCTTCTATAAGAGAGTGACTAAACGTAGTGTTATATTCTCTTTGAGAGTGACGAGGCATCCATGCCGCGTCTTCGTCTCTGTGTGTTTGGCCCCTTATAGTGTGATCTTAGTAAACAAAGCATGAGCAAAAAATAACTTATCTATACTTGACATCCCTTAGTTACTCGTATAATCTGATACGACCATGTTACAAACCTACCATTTACAAGTCAGTGTGATAAAAGACAATAGATTTTGAAATATGTGCTTATTGTATGATCCTGAAAGATCCTACATTTTCCGAGCTTAGCTAGTAAAGTCTTCTGTTTGCGGCACCTCTAGCACGATGGACCATATCGAGGTTTACTCCCACTCTATCATGCATGATATAGACAGAGTGACGGGTTCAGTAACAATTCGCACAGTTGCTAGTCATCAAACAAGGTTTATTTGCGGGGAAATTGCTCGTATTAAAATAAACAATATTTTTTTGGAAAATTAAGCCTTTTTAAAAATATTTTCCCAATTTTTTTTTATCTTTCCCCCCAAATAAGCCGGTTTCGAGAACTACCAACTGTGCGGGGTTTTTTTTTTTTAGAATAAACACACTCCTGTACCAGTCAGTCGAGAAAACTGTTGCAAATATTTTGCGCAACGCATAGTTTTGTTATTACCTACTTATAACTGCTTTGTTCGTCCGTTAACCTCATATGTAAATAATTGTGAATAGAGATATGAACAACATACAATCACGTTTGTGGTCAAAACTGTTTTTATTACAAAATTCCTCAATCATTTAACTTTGTAAGCGTGTAGGTGTGTACAGTCGGCCACAGTCTCAGATACCCCTTTTTGTTAGATTGGCGCCCTTATGGCGCTCACGATAAGAGCTGCCATGGGGTATCTGAGATTGTGGCCGACCGTACGATACACATGATTCGATTAGCATCCTGTAATGTGTTAGTTGAAATCCTTCCCCATTGTTATCAAAATCTAAATGTAGGTACCTAATCTAACGATCAATCTATCCTGTGTGTTTATTCTATAAAAAAAACCGCTAGTCCTTTAAACCGGTTTATTTGAGGGAAAATATAAATGAACATAATTTTTTCGATTTTGAGGTCTAGCAAGCAACTGTGGGGATTTTCACAGAATAAGCACACTGCTATCCCTCTGACATCATTATTGAACGAGCGAGCTAAGCGAGAGAAGTTCTGCGAGTCTACTTGAACAACACGGCGTTTGTATAGTATAGGTAGGTATGTATGGATGTGTTGAAAATTTCACGCTACGCTACTTTAACAGCACAGTAACTGTAGTCAAGGCAATAAAATACCAGTTACTTACCTATACTTTTAAACGGAAAACCATAACACTCGTAGGTACATACATAAGCAAGTCGTCTGGTTATATTCTCTTTGTGAACGGTCAGCGACTCGCTAGGAAACCCAATGGTAGCTCTTATCTTGCGTTGCATAAGGGCGTCAATCGGACAAAAAGGGATACCTATCCTGTCGCTGACTGTACTGTAAATGCCTGAAATGCCTGTAAATGACTGACACTGAAACGCAGTGCAGTGACGTAATTATTGACCATAATCTTTAGCACCGACCGATGTTCATAATGTTCACCAATATCAATGAAACAGAAGCTTTAGGCCGGGTTTCTGAATTGAGAATTTTACTAAGCAAATACGTTATTTAAGACGGAGCGATATTTAAGTGCTTGCCTAGCGAATTTCTCAATTCAGAAATGGGCCTTAGTTAACTATGATTGACGCACATCGACAATGGACATGCAAGTAATTCGAAAATATTTACTTAATAAAATAAACAAAAACTCCGACTGAGTAAAAAAAGAATTCATTTAACATATAAAAGTTGCATATTATATTTTTGTAACCTATTTATAAAACCCTTCATTTTGATACCCCACTAGATCGAAAATTATTTTAGATTTTATATGTTTTAGCACCAAAAATCGGGTATTATACTTTTTTAAACCCAGTGTCACTCTCACAATCAAGAGGAATCTAACGACACCTCGCAAGCTAAAATCCATCAAGCTGTTTATCCACATACATAATACATTAGAAAAATATAAACCTCTTTCTGGGGCAGTCGGGTAAAAAAAAATTAAGTAAAAAACTTGGAAAATTGTAACAAAAAACTTGTGGAGAGTAAAACTACAGCTATCTACTGCATTGAGTATTAAACGAGGTAACCTTTGGCGGTTCTTATTCAGTACCGTCTCTGTTAATTGACAGATGAACGAGCCATGAGTATTATAAAGCAATTTAGCCGCAAGTTCTGCGCAGAAAGAGTGCAATACAGACTCAACAGTTGGAAGTGGATTGTAGTGCGAGGTTCAATTTCAGTGTTCCTGGATGAGGCCGCCACTGTCAAGGTAGAGATGGGAAAATGCTAAGGAATCTCGCCCATTCAAAAGTACCCAAGTTTCGTTACTACTGAAAAATTGGCGCATTTAGTCAAGATTTCAAAATGATAGACATGCATATAATTTCTGAACCAAGCGACCGGGATTTATTTAAAAAAAAAAACCAATGCCGTTATGACCTGCCCTTTCACCCAGTTCCCGCTTGACTTGTATAAGTATCTGTAATTAAGTGATAAACCGATAAGTATAGCCCAAGCAATGTTCTACTAAACTACTCTAAAAAAAAACTGACACTCTACAATACTGTTGAGTTCGGAAAGTGGCACAGGACAGAGACATTTTGGTTGCAAAGATATGCAGTTATATAGTATATGCAGTTTAGGTTGCTGAACCTAAACTATAGTCAAATGAGAGAAAACTGAAAGTAATTAAACAACCGGGAAATGTAGAGTCCTTGAAACCATAATGCGCTATAGGCGTCGGGCCTTAGTTACTGTTGAAAACAATTTAGTAGTTCCTCTTCACACCGTAAGCGCTGATGATTGAGTGTCTATTACCGTAGGTACAGGCACTGACAAAAGTGATTCACAACTTTTTGATAAAAGACCTTGCGTCAACTGGGACAATCGCCTCCTAATAGGCACTGAGTGACAATTTGTGATAAGTTGACGCGTGGTTGGTTATTGGCTGTAGGGGTCGACGAAAACCACTTGTGTCGGCGACTGTATCGAGCACCGAGGCGGCAGCCATGTTTTTTCGCATCGACGAATCAGTCAAGCCCGTACCTCACACGTACGGACTGAAACTGTCGCGATAACGTATCACCTTGATAAGAATACCTTTAAGGCATTTTTTCAGAGTCAGTTTTACACAGTTTGTGTGGCGCGCAGTGCGTAGTATTTTTTTTTTTTAAGTTTTTTATTAGTGGCCAGGAAAATGACGCAAAACAGCCTGGAGGTGGGAATGCGGTGCATCAAGTACATGTTGCTGTGCATAACGGCAATGTTTGTGGTAAGTCCTTGCTAGTTTGTTTATCTCATTTCAGAGGATGTCGTTGGCAAATATTGCGCCAGTCGCTACAAGATAGGTGTTTTATGTAGGTAGGCTGTGTGCTGAGTTATTTGCTGTAGGTATTGGTAGAGGCATTGTCATATTTTTCCCTAATGTATTTTGCTATAAATTTTTTAAATTCTATAATATGGTAGGTCTGTAATATCTATATGAATAAATTAATGAAAAACAAAGGTTGTTTAAATGTTTTCTACCAACCTGAGGTAAGATAGAAGGTAGAGATCGAGAGTACAATAGTTAAGTAAAAAGGTTGGCATAATTTATGACTAGCTTAAAGATAGATAGATAGATAGAGAACACTTTATTGTGCACCAGAAAAAAATTACTTAGCTTCAAGCACGTAGGTATCCTTACAATAGGCCATACATACCTACTATTTTATCGACTTTATTAGTTATATTGTAGGATGCATAAGTAGGTATTAGGTAGGTTATAACCACGACTCACAAAAATCGATAAAATAATAACTTGTTTGCGTCACTTAACTAAGTACAAAGGCTAAGCACTGGTGATTACTAAGTCACCTTTCACGAGTTTAATGTAAAGAAATGCATAAAGTAGCTAAACAAAAACACTTAAAAAAAGGATGACATCATCATACATTCCATGAAGTATACAAAATCTCAGTATCCATGTACAGTCTTGCTACGATACGATGCCTTTTTTGTTTGATTGACGCCCTTATACCGCGTGTGATAAGAGCTATCGTGGGGTATCCCGGCGAAGGTATAGCTGACTGTACCTACCTAAAGCGTGGGCACACAGAAGGGACGTATATGAAGAGGACGTGTCTTAAACTGTATAGAAGTGTTATGGCATCTCCTCTGTATGAATTGCGTCAAAAGAACTGACTACTTGACTTGGCAATGATTTGACGCACACATTGATGGAATCTCAAGCTGTCTCAGAAGATTCGTAGGTATACGTAGGTACACGACAGGACGTCAGAGTGTACATTTTTGTTGTAAAGTCGCCCGTAACGTAACCGAGTAGAGTGCTAGCGTGTAAGGGTCAACTTGCTGTCGTGTGTACCTACATAAACTGAGGGATGACGCTCAAGCATAATTCGACCTAAACTAATCTAAGGCCTTTGCATCTACGTAAGGAGATGATTTAAACAGCGTCCAGTGGCACCTTCACTCACCCTAGATGGGTGAAGACTTGAAGAGACCACTCGACGCTGCAGTGCCTGGGACATTGATTTTTAGATGGAGTAGGCTTGCCCAGCACCTATACCATCCTGACAGCTTAGTTGGCCTAGCCCGCAGGGGAGACAAGTCAATACGTTTAACCTAAATGCAATTTGACCTAAAAGCCCACTAAATTACTAATCTAACTAGAAATTATTTTTACTCAAAAAAGCTCGTAATGTGGTCATTAATTCGACAACCTTCTTTGAGCAAAGGAGGACTTGCGGGCTACTTTGATTAGGCGCCAGAAAAGTTGTATGGAATTTCATTAATGTCGTGTTTTGCGGCCAGAAAAACTGTATGAAAATCCATTAATGTCGAGTTTTGTTTCATAAATAGAACTCAAAAGTCAGGCACAAAAAGTATTTATTTAGAATTTGGCTGTTTGGGTGCTGGCAGTCTACAAATTGCATAGAAAAAAAAAGCGCGGCCATATTGTTTTCGCTGCTTCGCGCGTTGTTCGAAGTGATTTTTTCTGTGCGTGCTGTTTTTGTTGTAAATAAAAGTGAACTCTTCAAGCAACGAATCCTCCGATTCAATGTGTTTAACAACGCCGAACATAAAAAGGAAGCGAAATAAGATATTTAATAGTACATTACTGCCGCGATCTGTAATGAGTGCGTTTCTGGCGCGCTTTTGATGGCCGACAGAGCGCAGCGTAGCGCAGCTCAAGGCCCTCACAGTGCGGTCAGCATTGCAGCCCTTGATGGACAAGCTGAAATGAAGGCCGAGACCGAAGGTCGAGGCCTTTATAGCGCGGCCAGCAAGGGCTGCAATGATGACCAAACTTGAGGGCCGAGAGCGTAGCTAAGCTAAGCTCGAGGCAATCATAGCGTGGCCAGAAGCGCACACATTGCAGACCAAGGCTTGTATAGTGCTTTACTCAAACAATGCGAGTAATTAAAATATTAATTAGAATAGTAATTAACATAGTAATTTAATTAGCTTACCATTTGTCGTAGATTAAGTACTTTTTGTCGATTTTCCATTCCGCAAACTTTTTGTTGGTAAGCTTGCTTGTATTTTTCTTTTGACTTCGGTGGCAATAAATTTCCAATTACTAATTTCGCTTGATTTTGAATGTCCGGCGGTGTTAAACACATTAAATCCGAGGATTCGTCGCTTTGAGAGTTCACTTTTTCAACAAAAACACAGAAAAAAATCACTTCGAACAACGCGCGAAAAGTCGAAAACAATATGGCCGCGCTTTTTTTTCCTGTGCAATGTGTCGACTGCCAGTACCCATACAGCCTAATTCTAAATAAATACTTTTTGCACCTGATGTTTGAGTTCTATTTATGAAACAAAACTCGACATTAATGTTTTTCTGGCCGCAAAACACAAGACATTAATGAAATTCCATACAACTTTTCTGGCGCCTAATCCAAGTAGCCCGCAAGTCCGACTTTGCTCAAAGAAGGTTGTCGAATTAATGTCCACATTACGAGCTTTTTTGAGTAAAGGTACTTATTGCCACCGAAGTCAAAGGAAAAATACAAGTTTATCTACGAAAAGTTTGCGGAATGAAAAATCAACAGAAAGTAAACTAAGACAAAAGGTAAGCTGGTTCTATTTATATTACTCGCATTTTTTGAGTAAAGCACTATACAAGCCTTGGTCTGCAATGAGTGCGCTTCTGGCCACGCTATGATGGCCTCGAGCTTAGCTTAGCTACGCTCTCGGCCCTCAAGCTTGGTCATCTTTGCAGCCCTTGCTGTCCGCGCTATAAATCAGCTCATTCCAGCTTGTCCATCAAGGGCTGCAATGCTGACCACGCTGTGAAGGCCTTGAGCTGCGCTACGCTGCGCTCTGTCGGCCATCAAAAGCGCGCCAGAAACGCACCCATTAAAGACCGCGGCAGTAATGTACTATTATCTAACCGATCCAACGGCCTGTCCAGATGACTGGCTATAATTTATTGTCCTGTGTATTATTGTGCGTTAAATTAAATAGCTTAAAGTTATCACGTAAAAGCCGCCTTAATTAAGTAACTACACTAAAAACGTCTCTACGACTTTTTTCCTCCGCGGGCAATAGTACCTCCTGTGCGCAGGGTTTTTTCGAAGTCTGGATAAAGTCTCAATTAATTTTAGTTCCCATTCGAACACAATCCCCCCAGCCTTCCCAATCCCATCTGGCTGATGGTCTGCCTACAGGCCGACGGCCTGACTTGACCTACCTACTAATTTTTACAAATTTCTGTGATCAATCGTCTAGATTTGATTGTAAGGGCGTGTTTGCAATGTCATCGTCTGACGCCACATCTTGATTTGGCCAGTGCCATTTATTCTTTGACTCATGGTTTCCTATTAAAACACCAATCCCCATTTTAATTCCAGCTGACGTCAGCGCTGATTATCTCAGTCGGCACCACGATCTACGCGACCTATTACAGCGTCTCATTCTTCCTGGAGGCCCACTTCTTCTCGCCGGCCACCTTCATTATCGTCATCGGAGTGCTGATGCTTTTTGTCTCGCTGTTTGGCTGTGTCGGGGCTCTCAAGGAGAGCACGTGCCTTGTCAATGTGGTAAGTTGGAAATTTTAACGCTTATTGCGCTCCAAGACGCGTGGTAGGCGTCCAAACGGCAAAGTTAAAGTGGAGCTGGGCCGGACATATGAGCCGTATGCACCCGGATAGGTGGGCAAGAATCGCCACGGAATGAGTGCCAGCGGATGGACATCTAAGTCGAGGAAGACCGCGAAGACGCTGGATAGACGCTAAAGGACGGATGTATAATTTATTTCATGCAAACAAAATGTCAAAAAATACAATAAATCATAATACAATTCACAAAAGCTTCGTCAAAAAATTTAAATAAAATAAACATGTCACAAAGTAAAAACAAAAAAACACGATCAGAACCGCACTCACACACCCTCACACAAACACACACCCTCACATACCTTAACCAAATAAACTACTCCGGGCCATCTCCGACCCAAAGGTCCCCAACCTAAATACCTGCCGGAGTGGTCTGAGGTGGCCCAGGACAAAAAAGTCTGGACTGAAGTGGGGGAGGCCTTTGCCCAGCAGTGTTAAAACAGAGCCCCTATTTCTGGTGTCAAATACAAGTAATGTACCAACACTATGTGGTTTGACACGGGGAAATACGGCATCGTCAAGTTTGTAGTGTAGTCATTATTTATTGGGCTACAATGATATAGTGGTAGGTACGTCGAATGTTAATTGACAAGCCATTTAATGCCTCTCTGCCGAAGTGTGATAAGAAGCCTTTGTGTGTAAGTAACACTGTGTTTATGGGCTTGATTATACTTTTTTGAACCGTCTCTAGATGTTTTTTTTTTAATTTAACACATACCGTCGGGCACAGTCACAGATACCCCATGACAGCTCTTACAGCGCGCGGCATAAGGGCGCCAATTGAACAAAAAGGGGTATTCTAGACTGTGGCCGACTGTACATACTTAATAACTATCAACTCTAGCATGACCAGCCATGTCGATGTTTGCAGCTGTCTGAGTTTACCCTGACTGTACCCAATTATGTAGATAATATAGAAAGTCCTCGTATTAATTTTATGGTTGCTCTAAATAGTGGGCAAGAGATATCATATCTATGGCGGTCAATCGGTCATGCTATGCATGCAGAACGAACGGAATCTATCGAGGAAGATACCTACGAATTTTAGGGTAAGTATGCTAAATAGTATACTGCTATAAGTATACCTGCTATAAGTATACCCATTTGCCTTTATCTGAACAATGAGAAGGGGATAGACAATTATTATCATTATGAAGTGAGATGTCATCAATAAGCAACTACCTACCTTATCTAGCAATGCAAAAGGAAAATTTTTGAGAATAATTCTCGACCCATTCATGTTTATAAATTATCCTGATACACGTGTATTGGGAAAATAATAATGACATATGAATGTAGTACCTAAGTAGCTACTTACCTACAATCTGTACAGTGTACATGTCTTCATAAAAGCTAGTAGGTACTAATGTGTGAAATCGATCAGACTCATGCATTGTCTGATAAGATAGAAGAACTGGAAGCAAAATTAGTGTAACAGGAAATTGAGGGTGATGTATACACGCACGCACGTACCTAAACACAAAAATGTTTGTCACTTACGTGGTAGGTAGTACCTACCTACAAAAGTTTATTCTCATTCTATTTTATGTCAACTCTACTATGGAAAGTCGTTTTGAATCTTCTAGAACTAATCTTCTAACTAGAATACCTGAACGAGACCACAAAAAAAATAGAAGTTAAAAACTAAAACCCGACTACTAAAAGGCTTAAAACAAGACCTGCTTATCCTTAAAATAGACTCATAGATAATTAATCGTAGTCGGAGGCCATCGGTTTATCAAATGCGAATGTGGTGTCTTTTAGTAGTCGGGTTTTAGTTTTTAACTTCTATTTTTTTTTGGGCTTTTTAGTAGGTAAGTCATTTGGACTATCACCCAGAATAGAACCAAGAAGGACAAAAAAAAACACATTTTGGAATTTTTTGTTCTATTTGTTATGTTGACGCTACATGTGTTATACATTTTTGAAAAGGTCTTTTAAAGCCCTTTCATTTGATACCCATGACGATGGTATCCGATAATTTTTATTTTTAGGTCCACCACTTTAGGGCGCAGCACAGCCGCCATCTTGTTTTTTTTGAAAATTAAACTATCCTATGTTACCTGGGTGATTAAGACGAATCCAACGACACCTCATTTGTTGAAATCGGCCGAGTAGTTTAGGCTCTGCGAGGGAACAGATGAACACACAAACATACATACATACATACATACATACATACATACATACATACATACATACATACATACATACATACATACATACATACATACATACATACGCTGCTAAAATCATAACCCTCCTTTTTGCTTCGCGTAGTCGGGTAAAAAACAATCGCGTTTCGAATCGGTCTTACAAAACGAGATGGCATGACGACCCTAATGCCCAAACCACTGAAAGGGCAATCAGGCGCCAACCCATAACCAGAGGCGGAATAGCAGTCACACACCCTAGCCCAATTCAGCCCCAAAAGGGGCTATTTTAACCCTTAACTCTGTTGACAAAAAGACATCTCGCAGATTGACTGCCCCAAATCTACCCTAGGCCATATAATTTACCCTTTGCTCCAAAGCGGCGACCGTGATATTTGGCCGACCCTAATATCTGTACGCCAGGCCTGGGTCTAATCGATCTGAAGGAAAATCCGGCTCTGGACAGAACGAAAGCGTGAATATAGATAGCGTATCATTGGAAAATACTATGACCAAATACACTCTTCGTTTCCAGTTTGCCCTGATCCTCAGCGCGGTGCTGGTCCTGGAGGTGGCTGCAGCCATCGCCGCGTACAGCCTGCGCTCCCAAGTGGCTGACTTACTTGATGACAACCTTCGGAACACCCTGCCGCAGTACTACGATAAGCCTGAGGTGGCGGGTGCCTTTGACTTCATCCAGAGCAGGGTACGTTAATTCCCTCTTTGGCAGTTCCCTCTCCTCACCTTTTATTCTAGGCTTTAGCTGAACGAAACAGCCTACGTAGCACGACCATCTTATCAGACTCAATAGCGCACATTGCGCTCTATCCTGCTGATGAGCCACAATGGTGAACACGTGATTACACTAATGCAATGTTTTGTGCTTTCGAGCTGCATATTCCCTTCTACTACATGCAAGAAAATTACCTACGTTGCACGTTGGCTCAAGTCCTGTCGCCACGGAGGGCAGCTTAGGGTTTAAGCAACCCCAATTTGACGACCAATTTACAAATCACAGAATGAGTTTTGTGGGACGAATAATGAACAGTATGCCAGTCCTCGATCTGCTTTTGTCTGGTTTAGCCAGCATGTAACGTTTTGTAAGTTTCTGTCTAAACCGCAATTTTCTTAACTTTACAGCTAAGCTGCTGTGGCGTGGACAGCTACAGCGACTGGGGCGCGGTTGCGCCACCGGCGGCGGCCTCCGGTATCACCGTCAACAATATCACCGTCCCAAACTCATGCTGCGCCGAGTCGCGCTATCAGTCAATCGGAGACTTGGAGCTTGCTGAGTGTGTGAGCCTGTACGCCAACGGCTGCCTTCCCAGGGTTATTTACTTGGTGTACCAGAGCGCTGGCCTTTTGGGGACCGGAGCCATGACAATTGCTTTCATTCAGGTTAGTGCTTCTAGTCTTTCAATACCTATGGATGAAAGGGTCATTTACTTAGTAAAGAGAGAGCTCTTTCGGGGACGGGAGCTATACTATTGCTTTCATTCAGGTTAGTTTAGCAGACTATCACATAAAATCAAAATCAAAACCACTGAAGTGGAACAATACCAATGTAAGGATACCTGTCCAGTCAGGTACTTGGTGTACCAGAGTGCCGGCATTTTGGGTGCAAGAGCTATGACAATATCTTCAGCTCGTGAACACCAGATTTTCTTTACCAACGTGAATCAAACTTTTTTTGTCAAATCTTGGGTGATTAATCGATATTTTGATTGGATGCCTTTTAATTTCCCACCTCAAATTAAACCATCTCTCTCCTACCCTCAGATAATCGGCATTGTGTTCTCTTTCTCCCTCGCGAGCGCGATCCGCAAGGCCAAGTCGGAGCGCGAGCGCCGCCGCTGGGAGATCCAGGAGAGGATGATCAACAATGCGTACGCGCACCTCAACCCCGGCAACGAGAAGCAGGCGCCCGTCGTCTATGTGCCTTTCCATGGACAGACTAATGCCTAGAGACTTATCATTAAACATGCTGAGCGAACGGCGGGTCCTGGATTTGACTCCTTGACTCTCAAGGTCACAATGAGCGAAAAATAGCAGAAAGAAGGGGATTTGTCTCTGGTGCAAGTCAAGCGGTTTTTGCTTTGTATAACGTTTTACAGAAACGGTCTGTCAGAGTTGAGGCAACCCCCTGAACTACAATGAACAGATGGACATAAACCTTCAAAAAATATCTGGTACTTACAGTAGGTATCGAATTTTAGTATGGAACAGCTGATATTTTTTTCGAGATTTCGCACTAAAAATGTCCCATAGTAAAACTTGGTTGGTATTGATGAGAGAAGCGAACCCCTTCAGTGTTACAGTACCTTTCTGAAACACCCTGTATACATTAAAAAGGGATTTCTGCCGTTCGTTTAGTATCTAAGGATGTAGCGGTCAATGATTTCTAGACTAAGGGAGGAAGAGAGGACGTACGTAGGTATTATAGTCATAAAGCGTTAGATGACAGACGTGCTCCAAGTAAGGAGAATTATTAGGACTTGTGTGGCGCACGTAAGTCATTTGATGTACTTAGTATTCCTGCTTATGCACAAAATATGGCTATTAGGAGCTTAGTTGGTAAATAACTTTTTCATCTCCCACGCTCGGAAAGTTTGCTGTTACTAGTAACTTACGATCGTGTAAAGGCCGGATTTAAACTATCTGAATTTTTATGCGCTTCGAAATTTGAACGCGACGCCGGGTCAGTCTTTCCCGCGCCCTATGGTGTTGAAAAAGAAAAAAACACTGGCCGTTTAAGTAGATGCCAGATCCCGAAGGAAAATAAAACCTCATTCATAGTTCGTTTACACGCGTATTTCAGCGAAAGCGATTGTTCGTGCCCATTCTCTATACAAAACTGTGAATGTAAATGGTGCATAAGCATCTTTTAAAAAGGTAAAGTCACGGAATAGAACATTCAGAAACGCGGTTTCTTCTTATAGTCCTTTCAATATTTTGTACACATATTTATTTTATAATACCAGTAAATAAAAAAAATGCTTCGCTTCTGTTTTATCAAATAGATAAGTATGTTTTGGTTTGTTAAATACATTTTTTCAAACGATATTACTAATTTAATTTTTTATCTCCTACAAATTTTTAATTTATATGGTTAAAGTTCAGAATGCACCCGGAAAAAAAAAACATTCTTTTATTTACATTATTTTTGTGTCTGGATAAATAAACTTCAGGAAATTATTAATAAAACGAATGGTTTTAATACCAACGAAGCTCAAAACTTTAGTGCGGCAGCCGTAACTACAGTAACATATGCTTTTAAAAGGAACTTATTTGACTCACCTGTTTTGCCTGTAAGTAGTTTTCTATAGAGTTTTTCCCGCTTGGCTAACAAAGTCATTTCCTCGCTTCTGTGAGATGAAAAGTTTTGTGTTTCGCACGAATGCAATATTATTTGCGTCTCGTGCTTCTGAATACCTCGCTACGCTCAGGTTTCTTTTTTTGAACCACTCGCTACGCTCGTGGCTCAATTTTAGAAACCTTCGCTAGCTCGGTTTTCAATACAAGCACTCGCCGCAAACAATAATTTTGCATTCTTGCATAACAAATAACTATTTATCTATTTTAGAGTGATTAAAAAGTTGTCATCATGAGATGGTAAATAACTTTTTATCTATTTTAGAGTGATTAAAAAGTTGTCATCATGAATGAGAAGCTTAGGGGCTAGTAGAAGTGATCTGTGTACTTACTTATTGGAGAATGCGTTTGGTTACAAATTCGTATGGAGCAGTCAAAATTATATTTCTTACCTACCATTTGTGTAAGCACTATAAAAGTATTTTAGTTACAGTTTTTTAAGTATTATTCTTAAGCTTTTGTCCTAAATTTCTAGTGTAAAATAATATTTATAAAAGTTATCATATCAAGAAATAAAGGGAACAATTTAAGTCTTGTGATTTATTTTCCTACGCTTTATTTCTGCCTTATTAAAATAGTATTCATAATATGTTGAAGCCAATGGTTAAAAAAATAGCCACGTTTAATAAGCATTAAATGACGTAACTTAATAATGAACCAGTTGGCATTACTGTACCAATCCATTACAAATAAATTCGCTTTCAAGAAAATTACAAAGGAAACTAAGAACCTGAAATATTGTTTTCAGAATCTAGATATTATTATGGAAATGAAATGCTAAGTAGATAGATACCTTTGTTCAGTGTAAAATAGGTAAGTAGGCACATACTGTTGTCACCTTTTCCATAGAGCCGTAGGTATAGATAAGGTTATCTGGACGATAAAACAAAACACCTTATCAGTGGCCTGGGTGCCGTTATTCAAGCTACTTAGTACAGTGTTAATTTCAGTGGATTTCATAACAAATAACAAAGAAGAAAATGGCTACGCCTACGGGTAAAAACAAGATGATTCCAAAGACCGAAACGGAGTACAACATGAAGTCTATAAGATTTCTCCTCCTGACGATAACTACGATGTTCATTGTGAGTATTAGATGAAACCTTATCTAGAATCAATGTTATGCGCACTTTGTTCTTACAAAATATAATCTCACTAGTTTAAAGTTGTAAAAACGTTCGAGGAAGCCTAGGAGTGCGCGACATCGCCGATAAAGTGCAAGAAAGTAGGCTAAGATGGTTTGGGCACGTACAGCGGAACTCCATTGGAAACGAGGCGCTGCGTCTCTCCATACCCGGGCAGAGATCCAGAGGAAGACCGAAAACCAGATGGACGTGCTCAAGATAGACCTCATCGAATGCGGAGCCTCCAAAGAAAATCCGGCTGACTGTACCACCATGTGGGACTTAAGCTTGGAAGAGAGAGAGAGAGAGAGAGATAAAGAGAGCGAGAGCGAGAGAGAGAGAGAGAGAGAGAGAGAGAGAGAGAGAGAGAGAGAGTTTAAAGTTGAAAACACCATCACAGAACTCGAAATAACCACTTTGTGGATGCTTTTCATCACGCTGGCATAGATTGAGTGCTAACGGGGGTTCCGTCAGCTATAAGTAATGTTTATCTTAGATGTTGTGTTTTATCAAAACCGGTTCAGCCGTTTATGAGCTATGCTTATCTTAAGCTAAAATGTCGGGGGTAATTATTTAGTCGTTATTTTTACAGTTTTTGATCCTGTAAAATAAAGAAAACTTGTATTTCCTTCCAGATAGTAGCCGGCCTCATGATCGTCCTCGGTCTGAGCGTCTACTCGCGCTACCACAGTTTTTCTTTCCTATACGAGGGTGCCAAGAGCGGTCGCCTGTTCACGCCCTCCATACTGGTGGTGCTGCTGGGGATGGTCATGTTGGTGGTGACGTCCATCGGCTTCTTCGGCAGTCTCAAGGAGAGCACGTGCTGCGTCAACTTGGTTAGTATTTGGTTCCTTTGCTTTAGTTGATTGGGTCTGATGTGGAAGATTGCAGAAAGTAAGGTATGTACCGTAAAATTTTCGGGGCTCGTTCAGGGTGATCAATACAGAATCTTTTACTACGGAACCAACGCATGCAGTTGAGTAGGCTGGACTGGACAGCAAAGGGTGTTAACAGGCTGATGATGATAGCCTTACTTCTAACGATCCGGCATCGCATAGGGGCAATTTAGAAAAAAGATACAGTACACGCGGAAGGTCTCGGACAAAAGCATTTATAAACCTTGCGTTTTTTTGTGAAAACCGCATCACAATCCAATGCGTGGTTTAGGAGGAGTTAGCGGATATACAAACAGACGCGAAAAGCCTTTTTTTAAATACTATGTAGAGATTAATCTATTTTCCAGTACGCCTTCATCCTGTTCCTGGTCTTCATCGTGGAGCTGGCCGTGGTCTGCGTCTCGTTCACAACAGATGCCAATAAGGTCATGCACTATGTGGACATCCCCGTCCAATACTACACGACTGACTCAGAGGTGCAGGCTGAAATGGACTTTATGCAGCTTTCGGTAAGTGTGGAAACACTGTACAACGGAAGATAATAAGTTCTATACTACGTCGACATCCTCGTCGACACTACACGCCCGACCAACACAAAGGTTGAAGCCGATGTGGACTTTATGCAGCATTCGGTGAGTGTAACTTTGACACCGTGCTCTATGTGTGGTTAGTTAATTGTGATGAAGAGCAAGGCCCATGAGTCCTTGTTTCATTCAACGGGTGGCAATTTCTGACGTCGAGGGCATGCCGACTTACAATGGCGCTGGGCCACCAATGTTATCCGCATCCGAGAGCTTCGCAACCGAGAGGGTAAGGCTTGAAAGCCGAAACACCCTGGTCCGAAAAGAAGGAAGCCTTTACCCAGCAGTGGGAAACCTTACTCACTCATTCACCTGGCTCAGTGACCTGAACCTTGTCCCAAGACACAAGAATTCGACATTGGTCTCTGTCCTGCTTTCATTCGCCTTTGAAGGTCGCGGTGGTCATTGCCAACTTCATCCCTCCGATATTTGGCGGCCAACTGTAAACCTTAGCCTACGTAAATGTGATGTATGGTTCCGCCAGTCGCATGCCCCCGCCGTAGTCTAATAAAAGATCTGTCTGCAATCGGCTGCAGAACCTTTCCTAATCAAGATTTAACTTCCAGCTCAACTGCTGCGGAAGCAACTCGTACACGGACTACGTCGGGCAGGAGTTCTCGGCCAACCACTCGACCGTCGTCGCGTCCACCCAGATAGAGGGTGACCTCGTGACCCTCGTGCTTCCTGAGAGCTGCTGTCCCACGCACACCAACTCTATCTGTACCAGACTCAGGCTCCGTGGCTGCAAGACTGCGTTGGTTAACTTGATCGTGCAGAACGCCAGCGTCATCGGCGTGCTCGGGGTTTCGATCATGTTTATTCAGGTGAGTGGGTTTTGTTGGATCATTCTTTACTATAAAACAGTACCCATTCGACTGCTATCGCGTCCACCCGGATCGAGGGCGACCTCGTGATCCTCGTTCTCCATAAGAGCTGCTGCCTCACGCACACCAACTCTATCTGTACCAGACACAGGGTCCGTGGCTGCAAGACTGCGATGGTGAAACGTGGTCGTTTCTATAGATTCTGTCTACATTTGTAGAAGAAAGTTTTATAATTAAGGCGCGGTGCATAGTGAATAGCCCGCGCGCGCCAAGAAAAATGCACAAAATCGAGTCCTGTATCAAATACACTACACAAATCGAAAAGTTTCACTTATCAAACCCTAGAATTAGGTGAGACCTAACTAAAACAACCAGTTTCGTGTTGACATTCATAAACGATTTTTCGCCATTTCTCGAGTATTACCATTTACCATTTACATCGCGTAAAATTTCCGAAAACTCAACCAATTTATTTTCATTTCCGTTTTTATTAACTTCTTCTTAAGCGTGTACTTCAACAGTTAGGTGGAAACTGACCAAAAATTTTCTTCCAAACCAAGGTCCTCGGCATCACTTTCTCCCTGCTACTGGCCCGTTGCATCAGGAAGATGAAGAGCGAGCGAGCCCTCATGAGATGGAAAATGTGCGAGCAGATGATCCTGGCCCGTCAGACCGAGTTAGGAAAGGATATTGGAGATATGCCGCCTACTATCTACATCGAGCATCTCGACTCAAGCAGGGCTTAGATGCTTGTTGTTTGTTGAGATTCATTTGTAGCATAATATTGGAGATCTAGATTTTTGGGTGGAACTAATTAAACTAAAGACTGTGTTTGATTTTTTTGGTTTGTGTAACCAATAATGAACTAAAAAAATATAATCCCATCTTTGCAGGAATTGGTTCCACTAACACCCATTTTTTGCATAGAACTCTTCTACCATACATAACTGTGAGTATACAGTTTTACAGTAGGTACAGTCGGCCACAGTCTCAGATACCCCTTTTTGTTCGATTGGCGCCCTTATGCCGCTCGCGATAAGAGCTGCCATGGGGTATCTGAGATTGTGGCCGACCGTACATTACAAAGTTACTTCCATAATTTTTCAGTTTTGTTCCGTTTTATTAGATATAAGAGCTTCATTATTGTTTCTATTGAGATAGTCAAACAAATTAAGTTTTGTTTTAGATATTAAATTGTATTCATTAAATATTATATTACTTTACACGCAGTAAATAAAGTATTCAATGTCCATTACTAATGTCGACTGTATTATACCTAAGTCTATGATCCCAGAAGTTTTTTCCCTTGTCTCGTACCACGGTTCCCAAGTCCTCATGTTTTCCGTTGTTCATATAGAAAGGTGTGAACTCACGGTAAGCTATGCAGACTCGACGGGTTGTGATGTCTTCACGACGAATCAGGTGCTCCCAGTGGAATCTTGGCTCACCATAAAGAATAATCAAGGAACGTCTGAAAAGAAAATAAAAAAATTTAGGTAGATCAGAAGTGAAGAAACTGGCCTGTGACCGGAGCGCATGGAGAGTGCTGCACCGACAAGAGTCTTACTCTTAAATATAATGATGGGCAATCTTACCTTGGTTGTGGAATCCTAATAATAACATCAGGTCTTTCAACAGGCTCACAGATTTCAAATGCAGTTTTATCCAGTTTCTTATACTTTGCATTGATACTACCATCAGGTAGGACCAATGGGCAGTAGCTATCAGCATCTTGAAGGTTGTATTTACTTTTGCCACCGATATATGGAATCATAGTCAGTACAGTGTCAGATAGCAGGTTGACAGTGACTATTCTTTCGCCCCAGACCCAGCAGTCATCTATATGAGGGTCTATTGAAGCTCCTTTACTAGGATCATACTCCAAAGAGCACTGCTCTATGGTTTCATAACCTTGCATCAGACTTATCTCTTGAAATCTGTCTTGTACAAACTTCGTGCACTCTGGGAAGCCACTGAAAGTACCTGGTACCATTTTACGTTTCTTAAAATTCGTTTTCGGTCCGAAGTTTTGCTTGCGGCGACCACTCTGCGACGTGTCCCATGGGATTTCGTCGAGATTTTTCATGAGGGATTTCTCCTCATTTTCGGTTAGGAAATCCAGCTGAATGTAGACACCTGGGTAGTCTATGGAGTCTCCTTCGTGGTTCGGATGTTGTTTGTACAAATCCAGGTCCCAACCCTTCCAGGCTTTGTTGCAAAGAGGACAGTAAACATAACCTTTTTCTTTGTCGAGCGCAAGTTGAAGTTTCAGATTTTCGGCGCCGTATTCGGACTCACAAATCAGGCAGGTTCTATAACCTTTGCAGCCACAGGGGCGAGGCTTGGCCATAGTAATTTTATCAGTCTCTTGCACAATTTATAAAATGCAAGTCGAGAAAATCGGAAAATTCGCGAATGAAATGCGATGTAAAGATGAAAGGAACTGTCAGCAGTGTAGTGTCAACTGTCACAAAACGTCAGACAGGAACTAGTGTGACTAAGTATAATTTACCGGAAAGTACCGATAGATACCGGTTTTTAATAAGGAGTAGAAAAGAAAGAAATGAAGAGTCATATTTTGTAATGTGTTTATTAATTTACAAATAGAAGTTTCCTCTACTTAGAATGTGTAAAAAGTATTGTTACAGGTCACAACACACCCATAAGTACTATAAAGCAAATTTTAATATTTGTAGTCGGTAGGTACCTAGTACATAATAATTAGCCGTTTTCAGAAAAAAAATAACGTAGTTCTTTTTTTCTCCACTGATGGCGCTTATAATACGGCACTATAACGGCAGTCAGTTGAAATTTCATCAGTGTTGCCAACGGTACGACAAATTACCGTAAACTGTAATAATCATAACCAGAAACACAATTCATTGCTTGCAAATTTTATCGCATCACGTAGTTGATGTCAGTATCCTACCTACCTATTCTATATTTATCCAAAACCATTAATGTTTTTGCTTTTAAGAATAAAAATTGCAAATATATGACACGGCATTTTTACCGATTGAACATTGCAAGCCTGATTCTTATCTGTGGTGTTTGTGTATCTTTAGTATTAGTACTTTCTAATCTGTGAAGTGGGAAAAAGCGTTATTTGACTGCCGTTATGTAGCCGTATTTTGTGTGCCATCTAGCGAGCATTTTAAAATCAGCTTTTAACTGTCAGTTGAAAACGGCTCATAAACTTACCAAAAAAAAAATAGGAAATGCAGGACATTAATTTTATAAAAGTTGTATTAACTTACAGCAAATTTAATGCTTGCGACAGCTTTAACAATACAAAAAAAACTAATAAAGTTATAATTTTGGTAACTATTTAACTCAGTAGCTTAGTAAGTTCATTCTAAGTGCATTTAGTTTCCTACATTTTGTTTCTTAATATTTTGAAACATAGATAGTAGCTAAAACTTTTTTTTGTACCTAAAACGTGTATTGGCGTAAACAGTGTGATAAATTATTTTATTTAAAAGCAATCCTTTTATTGTTTTATCCGTAGTTTCTTCATTCTGTGCCAAGTGATTCTTTTCCAGAAATTGTATACTTACATTAGGTAGTGAATACAGAAGTATTTTACTTATATTATAATGTGATAATTTGTAGAGTGACCCACTATTACCAAACTATAGAGTTATTTTCATTCAACTCAGTCATGATAGCCAAGTTTACAATACTCCACTTTTCAAGAAAATTGACATACTTGACAAACATTTTTGGACACTAAAACTTGGAACTTAACAGCTCTAACTTGAATTTAACATTTTTAAATATCGTCCCAAATGGAGAAACATTTTATGTCCCTTCCGCTATAGGTATGTCCCTTCTGGGGGATAATTGGATTTAAGTCACGTCAGTTTAAGGCACTATTACCAAATCATCTCAAACAGATAGGTAGGTATCTACTTGTCTTTTTTATAATCCGTTGTAACTTTAAACTTATTATAATATTCGCAGTAAACGGTGCGTAAATGTGAATTTGGAAGAAAAATAACTTAATAATAAGTTTCAATTTACTTTAACTAGAATATCCAATTATTTCGATTAACGAATGGCAGTGAATTGTTGTTTTACTCTTAGCCAATACGTACGATAAATAATATTAAACGTCAAGTAGGTATTGCGAGCCCCTTTAAAATCACAATAAGTCTGCTTCATTAAACATTTTATTATGAAGAGTCGTCAATCGGTGACAGAGCTACTTTTTAGCTCTTCTCGGAATCAGAAAACCACAAAGTCGCGTGGTGTGTGAGTCAGCAATACACCATGCCAGACTCTAAATAGTACAGTGAATCCCATCTCTTCTCAGAGACTAGTTCAATCGAGTTCATCAAAGTCTAGAACTCTGAATGTGTGTTGATACAGCGCAGGGGGTGGCGATGGAGTGGGGGGCGCGACCACTACCGCTGGCGGCTCCAGCCCCGGCGCGGCTAATTGCTAATCGTCCACAAGCTCCCAGAGCATGAGGGCAGCATCAGAGCCTCCAGCGGTGACCACGCAGCGGTCGTTGAACAAGAAACGAGCGCTGGATATGGCCCCACTGTACACTTTTACCTCGTTGTATTCGGCCTTTGGACTTGCACATGGGTACCTGAAAGTACACAAATAGATAAAATTAACTTTGAATTTAGGTACCTGTCTTTATGAGAAAGCTTATTAGAAAGCAATCCTAACCGGAATAGTCGCAGGTGTCCGTCGGAATCACCACTAACTAGGAGATCATGAGCAGCTGAGCGACTCGCCGTAGATATGAGTGACGTCATCGGGTAGAAGCGATTGTTCCACATTCCTGCAAAGAATAAATTGATTAGCTCAAGAATCTGGAGCTAACTTATAATTCTGTTTATCGATTAGGAAGTTCGAGGTTTTTATGCATGGGCAAGAAGGTACGTGTATGTATTTTACCTGAAACAAGGAATCCAACGGTGGCGTTGTATGTAGACCACTTTACGTCTTTCATAGCTATTGGACTCTTCTCTGGTGACAGTGACTTAATATCCCCTGCGAACAAAACAAATTATAGTTAAAAAAAAACTTTTAGGGCTAAAAAAGGTTACAGATTATGAAACACTTACAGAATGCTAGATCATAATCCGCCGTAACAGTCTGTAAATAGTTGCCATCAAGACTCCAATCAAGCTGAACCAGAGGTTGAGCTCCACGAATCTTATTCGATTTCTTGTAGGAGAACCCATCCCGGGATACTCTGAACAAATAGATGCTTCCATTCTGTGAGCCTATTGCCATTACGTCACCAGCTGGGAAATAAAGAAACATGAGATACACACATTATTTTACAACACAAGCATTAACTATATAATACCTACGATCATGCATTCGGCAATACATTAAGAGAAACTATTCTTGAGAATATTTGCGAACAAGCTTATTAATATGATAAACCTACCAGAGTTGTACTGCAAGCAGTTGAGCGGTGAACCGCAAACACGGATAGTGGCTACGTGGGCTCCAGCATCAGCATTCAATACCACCAAATGCCCTTCAGTACTTCCAGCGGCCAATGCACCGCCACCGGGGTGCCATGCCAGAGAGACGCATTCATATCCAACCTGAAAATGTAATAAAATAAATATTTTAGTTTTTAAAACATTGCGCGAGTTATAAAACTTTTTTTTGAAGGTATACCTGAGTGGCGAAAACCATTTTGTGCCCTCTCCACAGTGCTATGTTCTTATCATGGCCAGCTGTAGCAAACATTTCGTCGTCAGGATGGACTGCAAGGCCTAGAAGTTGTTTGTGATGTCCAAACACGATCTAAAATACGTAAATATCGATTAAATGTTTAATTATGACTTCCTCCTGCTGCTCGAAGCATGCAAAGTAAAAATAAATTTCTAAGTTTAAAAATTTGTAAGCACATAGGATTTCCTGCGCTATGGGTATGTAACCATTGACTTACTTGATTGAACCGCCTTTGTAGTGATCCTTCCATTATGTTATTTCTTGTAGTGCCCACGTAAATGTTACCATCGTTTCTTCCAGGTCTTTGAGGGTATATACTTCTCACTCCTCCAGCTGACTCTGGTAACTACAACAAACATTATTATTGGTAACTCAGGTTTCATAATATACTTAGAATACATATTTGTATAAGTAGGTTAGGTACTTACTTTAGTTTCTGTTATCCTCTTGTAGTTTTGTAACGAGTCCCAAGCCGCAATCTTTCGGTCCTTTTCACCTCCGGAAAGCAGAGTTCCTTCAGATAGCATAACCAACGAACTGATTCCTTTGATGTGCGCCTGCAGAAATTCAAATAGCAAAATTGCACTAGAATAATAAACTTAGTTAAACTGTTTTTAAATCAAATCTATTTCAGATGTTTAGGCAACCATTAAATCAAAATATAAATTTAATTTAATCATAAATGAGATCAAATTAAAATTAAATAAAAAAATATCACACCAAGAATTGGAAGAAAATAAAATAAACTGACATTAAGACTTTAACTAACCTCAAATTCCATTCGTACAAAATAAGCGCCATCGCTGTCCACACTGTAAATCGTGATGAAGCCATCACTGTCAGCTGTCACAACGTCCCCGTCTTGCTCAAACTGCAGTGCAGTCACGTGTGTGCGTGATGGCTGCGAAATAAAAAAATATAAAAACCGGTAACTTTTTACGCGATGCACATCCCTATTCTATCAAAGTTTTTCAACGTTCCATTTGTTTCAAAAGTTTTAACGTTTCGTTTATTTTAATGCATTAAGTTTTATAACGTTCCATGCAACTATCAACGTTTGTTTTTTTTTAATGTTATTTATGTACTAAAAACGCTTGAAGAACTTACAGGTTTTATAATATCCGTGCGTTCAAAGAAGCCGTCCTTTCTTCTGTTCCAGAATGCCAGATGCCCTTTACCATGGGTGATCAGCAGGTTATCGTCCAATGGGTGGAAGGCTGCACCTGTCAATTCTTCTTGAAGAGTCTACAACAAGAGCATAGTACCGGTATCAGCTTTTCATTTTATTTTTATCAAACATGCTTGTTTGCCGCTTTTTCTCGGTCTTAGCACGTACTTAGGTACGCTCGGGCGAATCTACTCAAATGTCAATAACTTTTTGTTGTAAAGTCGCCCGTAACGTAACCGAGTAGAGTGCTAGCGTGTAAGGGTCGACGTGCTATCGTGTGTACTACCTACCACAATACAGATAAGGAATTGTGCTACGAACGCCAACAAAACAACACACAAAACAACAAATCTAGTTTAGTCGGCTTACTCCACACAAAAGTCAAGACCAAAGCGTGCGGATGGATCCATCCAATTAATCCATGGGTTTTCTCCTGGTTTTCTCACGATGTTTTCCTTCACAGGTAGCGAGTGCGAAAACCAAAGGGGTCAAATGCTTCAAATGTTGATAAGCTGACGGTCGGTGATGCAGACATTTGAAAGCATAATTTTAGCGATGAATCAGTCTAAAACTTGACATTTATTGCTATAAGATTTATTCCAATTTGTTATAAAAACTAAAAAAAATGTCGTAAACAATGTTATTAAAGCCTTCTAGCTTTCGTAGGATTCTTCCTACGTCACCAGTCTTAGATAAGAGTCACTACGGCGCGGCAGCCGTCGCAAGTGAAAATGTAGAGTTGTTTTGTTTTACCCTGCTATCGGGCGTCGTCGTCGCCTGGTGCCTGGCGGATATGACGCAGTTTACGTTTTGACTCAACCATGCAACTTATCTACTGCATTTACCTTGAGCTATGGGAGTTTGTGCATTTTTATTGTGACTTATTCGAATGTTTGCATGCTTCGCTTTGACACGAACGTACGGAGGCAATTTATTACTTTGAGAGTTGCACGACGTAAATATAAGTTCGTTTTTTTTGTGACGTCTTATACCAAAAATCCCTCGGCGATTGCAAGTAACGTTTGCTTGACTACATACGACAGCCAGTCACGAAAAGTAGGTAGGAAAAAATGTCCCCCGTACTTATCTACGACTCGGAACGAACGGTATAGCGTCGCGTAGCTTTCGTCGCCATGGCAACGGTTTACCGCAAACCGCTTATACCTACCAATGGCTACAACAGCTTAGGAGTCGTAAACAAAACAATCGATTCTGAGTTTTATAGCGTTCGAGATAAGGGACTGCAGTGCTACGCCGTAGCTCGTAGCGGCGTAGAGGGCGTGTCCTTAGCGGGGAGTGTTGAACTCGCGATCGGCCTATTACTACATAACAATTATTACAGGGACTGTTTTTGTAATTTGCGTATAATCCGCGCGGGATGAGAATGGGATGGAACCTTGTCGAAGTCAATCTAAAATATACTTTATTTTACTTTGACAAGGTTGCTTCGATGTGAGTTTGCTTACCGCGCGCGTCTCAGTTCCAAAAGGTCGCATCCCATTCTCATCCCGCGCGGATTATACGCTGTTTTGTTTACAAAATTCGAAAAGAAAATTAAACTGACCGTGCCACGGGCTAAGTTCAAACAATCACCGGTAGAACAAAGTGGCTACTGCATTGAAGCTGAAATTACAGTATACATAAGCAATATTTTAGTTCCTTTAGATTTCAGTCTGTCGGTCACCCATCGGCCCAAATAACGTGTAGGTCTTTACACTGATGTATTTGTATAGAAGATACAATATTTTCCATCCTGTAAACTTGCAGTTTAATTTCGATCTACCATGTTGTGAACTCTCGCTCGGTCAAGTTCACATTGCGAAAAGGGGCTGAGATGTAGAGAGAAAATAATACAAAATTAACTAAATTTAAACAAAACCGATTTCACTGATGAAAAGTTTATTATGCTATTGCACATATTCCGATTGATTTGCTGCTGTCCGTTGAAGAGTTCCGTTCTCCATCACCGAAGTTCTTCATCAAATCTTCTCATTTATGGGACCACACTACCCATTCAAATAAAAAAAAGAATCATCAAAATTGGTTCACGTCGTAGCAAAATGTTCTGGGGTAACAAACATAAAAAAACCGGCCAAGTACGAGTCGTACTCGCGCACGAAGGGTTTCGTACCATTATCTATAAAAACTGCAAAAAAAATGTATGGGAGTCCCTTAAATATTTATTTTATTCCGGGTCGAATTGAGTACCTACCTCCTCCTTTTTTGAAGTCAGTTAAAAAAGGGTTTTCTTGTAATATCTACAGGGTACACTGTAAGTCGATAGCGGAACTTTAAGTAGGCTGTCTACTGATCACTACAAACAACTTGTACTGGGTGGCGAAAAAAATGGAGTGAAAAAAATATCAGCCGTTTCATACATTTGGCGCAGTACTGAGTCGACCTTTTGTATGGAACAGCAGATATTTTTTTCGCTCCATTTTTTTCGCCACCTGGTAAAAGTTGTTTGTAGTGATCAGTAGACAGCCTAAATCGACTTAGAGTGCACCCTGTAGATTAGGTTGGGTACTTACAGCAACTTTCCCAAGGAGATGGCCCCATTGCCACTGCCAGACTGACAGTATGCTCTCACGGCCGGCGTCCACCGCCAGCACGTAACTGCCACCATTCTGAAACAAATAACCAACAATATGGTTGGTTTACTATTTAGTAATACCTCAGTTCACTACACCACTCTTTCTCTCATTGTATGGAGATCAACAGTGAGAGGGAGAGCGGAACTTAAGTCTGTGACGCAATGGCGTGTCGATGGCGTCCCAGTAGAAGGAAAAAACCGGGGTTTCCTGGATTTTCCTCAACTACCAGTGAACTAATGTCCTAGAATTAGGATCAGAATATTCTTTGGTGTACTAGAAAAACAATATAAGGGCCGACAGCATTAATAAATGGTAATTGTTTTTTTTTTTTAAATGGCTGTAAAACGTAGATTTTTATGTTTCTGTTTTATTACGTTTCCAATCCACATAATAAAATTATAAACGCCAATTTGAAAAATTTCGAAAAACTGATTCGATAAAATTCGTCACGACAATCGGTTGAGAAATAAGACCCGTAGAGGAGAACAACCGGACTCCGAACATTTTTATCCAAGCTGAAATGGAGACGCTTGGTGAGTGATTATTTCCAAACTGTTATGAAAATTGCTCACAAATATTAAACAGAGGGAATTTTCTAACTGCCTACCTGAGAGAAATGGCGTGGCATCGTAAGGCGCGCAACATCAGCCCCTGATAATGATACTACATGTAGACGACGACCGCTCTGACAAGAGTGCAACGACGAAGAAGAAGAGCTGATACACTCACCAGCTGCGAGAAGGCCACGGCGGCGACCTCTGCCTCTCCTCTGGGTCCCCGCCCCGCGCGCTGGGTGCTATGACCACCAAACCACCTACTCAGCGTAGTGATAAGGTCGAAAACCTCTCTAGTTCCTGTATCTTCACTCATCAACAGTGTCAAGCACGTTTTTGCTAGTTACTAAAAACCATTCTCCACAATCTATAGATATCTTGGCCGTCACCTTGAAACGTCACCATATCGTAATTTTCTGATAAACAACGGTATCTCATCTCCTCATTGCCATTTTTTTGGTAGAGCTTCTTTTTTTCCCTCGGAGCCCCAGCTTTTTTTAGCCCTAGATTTTTCTTCCGAAAAGCAGTTTTCCATACAAATATAAAATTGGTTGCCTAGAGTCTAGATGTCTAGGTCCTAGACACTTCTGATAAGTGTATTTGAGACACTAACCAGCTGAGAGAAGGCCACAGCGGCGACTCCGGCCTCGAACTCCGCCATGCCGAACACGTGCAGCGTTTGCAAAGTGTCGGTGCTCCATATCCTCACGTGCGCCTGGGCGCGGCGTCCACGCCCCGCGCGCTGCCCGCTGGCCACCAGCTCGCGGGATGGGTGGAGTTCCATACTGGGGAACATTTTGATTGTACAAGGGCCTGGATAAAATGCAACATCGGGCGCGTCAGTCCATCGATGGGTGACCGCTAGTGGCAATAATATGGCAATAATGTGGGGCCTGGATATAATACGAGTTAAGCAACATCGGGCGCGGTCAGTCCATGGATGGGTGACCGACCGCTAGTGGCAATAAATTTATCTGAGCGCTTCCGTGCTTCGGAAGGTACGTTAAACCGTTGGTCCCGGTTGTTGTTGATTAATAAGAATCGTTCTATGCCATGTCAGAGGCCCTTGGATGGTCTAAAACTCTGAAACTAGGGGTGGCCACTATGTACCTCATATGATTACCTACCTACCATGAACTTGAAAGGCAATATTTGTATGGTCTGATCTTCATTTCAAAATAGAAGAGAAAAAAATATGCGAAAGTTGTTTTGCCCTATCTACCTATATCAATATGAAAATGAGAATGAAATCAAAATGAGAACGGTAAAAAAAGAAAGCTACATTTCGCTCCTGCCGCGCGCGATCGGAGCGCGCTGGATAGTTCGGTGTGAACCCGGCCCGGGAGTTTTCTTTTTCATTTTGAGTGTTGTTTTTCAAAAAACACAAACGACCTTGGTTAGGGCTTTAAAAAAAAACAAAAAAAGATTTCGAAATGCAAGTGCCATTTGTTTGTAGGTATCATAGATCTCGTTACCAATGTTTATTATTCGTAATCCTTTTATTTTTAATATTTTTTCCGTTTCCCTAACGTTTACTTGATTATGGCATAAGCACCATCAGTGCATTGCCAAGGGTTAAAAAAACATTTAAAAGTTTACTCACCACTGAATATCCTCCGTGTGCCCCATATAGTGCCTCTGCGAGTCTTCGTCCCTGTCGTACATAATAGCCACGGCAGCCACGTAGTATAGAAGCTCGCCTGTCGGCAGAACCCAGAGGTTCTTCCGTGAGTCTGCGCCGCGGTATCCGTAGCTGGAATAAAGTGGAAATATTAAGGAGGTATCCCAATCAGCAAAAACATATGAAGGGTACGGGAAAAGAAGGGCTAATCGACATTTATGTTATTTCGAGAAAAAGCTGTCCCAGGCCGAGTGGTCTCTTCACCCATCTAGTGTGAGTGAAGATAGGTACCTACCGCTGGACGCTGTATAAATCATCTCATTACGTAGATGCAAAGGCCTTTATTTATAGGGAGTTTTAATTTTATTGAAATTGCTGCAGATTGCCCCACTTATTGCTCCACGTCCATACTACGTGTTCCCGAGCAATAATTTCTCAAAAACTTGCCCGTGTAAGTGCTTAAAAGGCCATTCCTATCGAATTACACTAGCCTGATTACTAAATGATCCAGTGGAACTTCAAATATACTCTATAGAACTTTTGCATTTTTTTCTTTCGTGTAATTTTTATAGACACAAACTCGTTCAAAGATCAATCGTATCGGGTGCATCAGTTACTTGGTCCAAGGTCAGGTACCTACATATTATTTGAAAATTATAATGCCTACTCTATTGCAGGCAAGTAAAAAATCCCAGGTCACCGGAGTCACCGGAGTGGAAGACCTTACCCATAAAACTGGAGTCATTCCAGTTTGGGGACTGGGAAACTATATACTTAAGTACAAATAATTTTAGTTCACTTCCTTAGATCAATTAATGTAATCTTGTAGAACAAATTAAAAAAAAAAACATTTCATATTTTACTTCAACTTTCGACTGATCTAAAACAAAATGATGCAACTTACACCCATTCCAATTGCACCTTCTTTTCGGGCGGCAGGTTATCGATTGGTGCATGGTGGATGGGCGGGTAGAAGGTGCGCCGAAGGCCCCGTATCGTGATACGGACCGGCTCTTCCTTCAACACTTCGAGTAATGTGTAGTCTGGGGATACAAACACAATGTTCATAATGCAGGTAAAAACGGTAGTTAAGCGAAAGGTTTGGTAGAGTACGTATTTTGGGTTACCCATTATTGAACGAGCGAGCGAAGCGAGCGAAGTTCTCCGAGTCTACTGGAACAATCCGGCGTTTGTATGTATGTATGTATGTATGTATGTTTGTATGTTTGTATGTTTGTATGTTTGTATGTATGAATGTTCGTTCGACGATAACTTGAGTAAACTTAGTCGGATCATTACGAAATTTGGTATGCGGGTAAATCAGGCAAAGAGAATTTTTAAGTTCGAAGATGAGCCAAATCGGTCCAGGGGTTGCTGAGTTATGGGGTCGCGAGTTCGTAGTTCGGGGCGAACCACTAGTTATTTTGTTCAACCAAGGGAACTCTTTCGTGAAACTTCTGGGGATATAAAAGCACGCAAAGAGGTAACTATGAAATCCAAACTTTTTTAGTGACCATATTTTTTTCATCTGTCTCAAAGTTGTTAACCAAAGAGTTTTAGAGTTCTAGAAAGCTGGCTGGTTTGGTAAAAAATTTGGAGATGCCACAAAAAAAAATTTCGATATATTTTTAAAAGGCATCTCTGTTTGTTTGTGACTCTACCAACCAGCATTGACAGTAAATAGTTTTGATACACAAAGAGTTTAGGAAGTTCCTGTCAAAATCTCAACAAAAAGTATAGGCACCTGAGTTGCGAACTATTTCGCCTTCAGGAGCGTAGAGCACTCTTGGTCGACTTTTGCTGCGCGCTCTCCTTCCGCGCATGTCTTCGGCCACTGGAGGAGCAGCCACGTTGCCTCTGGACCGAGACCTGGTAAATAAAAATAAAAACTAAACGGAGTAGGTACGAAAAAACTTAACACAATTAGCTCCATTAAATTGTGTAAATCCTTCGTCTTATTGTCATCACAGTAGTGCGAAGTCCACTTTGTTCCGTGCAGTTTGCCTTCGGCAAAAGCAGGTACTGCACAATAGGTACATCATACTATTCATTTGGGTGACATAAAACTTATTATATTTTTTCATCTTTGCACACTATTTAACAACATTATTAGGAATAGATACCACTTTGTCGCCCCTTCCGTCTCATAGGCGACTCGATGGGCAGAGGCACGCTGACGCCGGGACTCAAGGCGGGTGCAACCAAGGCTGTGCCCAGGTAGAACGTCTCTATAATGTCGGCAAACTGTTGTCAGATGTCAGTCACGTTATTGTTGTATCGTAGGTTTATGAGATTGTGTCTCCTACCGTCTCATAGGCGACTCGATGGGCAGAGGCGCGCTGACGCCGGCACTCAAGGCGGGTGCAGCCAAGGCTGTGCCCAGGTAGAACGTCTCTATTTCGGCAAACTGTTGTCAGATGTCGGTCACGGTATTTTTGTATCGTAGGTTTATGAGATTGTGTCTCCTACCGTCTCATAGGCGACTCGATGGGCAGAGGCGCGCTGACGCCGGGACTCAAGGCGGGTGCAGCCAAGGCTGTGCCCAGGTAGAACATCTCTATTTCGGCAAACTGTTGTCAGATGTCAGTCACGTTATTGTTGTGTCGTAGGTTTATGAGATTGTGTCTCCTACCGTCTCATAGGCGACTCGATGGGCAGAGGCGCGCTGACGCCAGGACTCAGGACCGGTGCCACCAAGACTGTGCCCAGATAGAATGTCTCTACGTCGACAAACTGTGGTCAGTCACGGTATTGTTG
Source organism: Zelleria hepariella (assembly GCA_949319315.1). Lineage (NCBI taxonomy): Eukaryota > Metazoa > Arthropoda > Insecta > Lepidoptera > Yponomeutidae > Zelleria > Zelleria hepariella. The sequence goes on from OX439384.1 coordinate 9,774,214, forward strand.
TATCGTAGGTATATGAGATTGTGTCTCCTACCGTCTCATAGGCGACTCGATGGGCAGAGGCGCGCTGACGCCGGGACTCAGGACCGGTGCCACCAAGACTGTGCCCAGGTAGAATGTCTCTACGTCGGCAAACTGTGGTCAGTCACGGTATTGTTGTATCGTAGGTATATGAGATTGTGTCTCCTACCGTCTCATAGGCGACTCTATGGGCAGAGGCGCGCTGACGCCGGGACTCAGGGCCGGTGCCACTAAGACTGTGCCCAGGTAGAATGTTTCTACGTCGGCAAACTCGTTGCGGAGCTGCGAGAAACTTCTGACCTGTGTGGCGGAGGAAAATGCTGGGAAGTTAGAGGTCAATTTACATTGGTTTCAGCGCTGTGCCTACTGCCCGTGGATTTTCTAAAATAAGCAGGGCAAAAATATTTTTACTAACAAAAGAGTTTTGTTAATTTTAATAAGGGCAATTTTCCAGCAAATAAACCTGTCTTGATGGTTGACGCTTGAGTGGATTTTTCAGAGAATAGCCGCGCTGAAATACTCAGTGATACACCTTGAGATACACAGTGATTTTGGGCTGAACAGTTTTTTATCCCCTAAAGCAAGATGGAAGTGGCCGCCCGAGAAATGGAGCGATCCGGGCCGTTCGCCATCGGGGGCACATGAAAACAAAACTAAATACTTAGTAATCAACACCCAAAAAGGAAAAACCAGCCAAACATCAAAGTTGTTGATGAACATTTGAATACCCTACAAAGATTTTTTAAACCAAAGAAGTACCTAGATTGTCATACCTCTTGTCCAGTGATTGTGTACATCCTTTTCGCGCCGCTCATTTTCAGCACTTGTCCCAGGTCTTCGAGCACCTCTTCGAAAGGCTGTGTTGTTCGTAGGTTAAGTAATACCCGACACTGGAATAGGAAAGTAACATTAGCACAAAACTATATTTCTTTTTAAAAGATCTGCCTTTAAATAGAACTGATAATTTCGCATTGACAGAAACTTGCTAGATAACTCAGTTGGTTAGGGCAGTGGTGCTGTACACTTCTCAAGAGCTCATGTCCCGACTCTAGCAAAATGTTTAGTTTCTCGATGCATCTTTGTATAAGCACAGAAATGAGCTGCAACTTCTACCCACTGTACACTACAGAAACTTTAAATCAATGCAGCGTACGAGTATAATGTACGGTGTTTACAATCCAAGGTCTTAAACAAAGCCTTCCTTAGCCGTTGAGGTAACAATTTGTAATGAATTCGTTTCACGGTGATTATGCCTTTGGCCCTTTTGTAATGGGAGCGTTTATTTCGTATCGTTTTCATTTAAATTTCATGAAGTAGGTACATACTTATGTGATTTATGTAACCTAGTTTAATAAAAATGTGTTCGTTTATGATGACGGACGTTTTTTATGATTGTAATAATAAATGGTTTTGTGTGACCGTGACGGTTTTCCTTCTACCGTTTCTAAGAAAAGGCAGCACCCAGCAATCTAAATAACCTGTAAGCAATAAGGAAAACAAAGTTAGGAAACCTAAGCGCACCTAACAATTTTCTATATTCATGTATAATACGCCTCGAGGAGTTTTGAGCTTCTCAATCAGCATCATTCGTTGGTAATACGCATTGATTAAACAACATTATGGAAACTCTGTCAAATAAGCCCAGCTCAGCAGTAGGATAGGTACGCATTGTAAGGACACTTCAGCATTTTGCGATGGTACCAATAAATCACCAATCCAACGTTTGTAAACCTAAACCCACTCGAAGTGGCATGCGCTTGTTTAAGAGTTACATCTACCAACCTGTATAGAATGGTCCATGTTGTTAATGATCCGTATGACGCGGCCGGAGGTGGGCTTGCCGCCTCCAGGGGGCGGTGCGTCAGACTCCGCCACGGACTGCTTGCGCGTGCCCGCGCGCGACCAGCCGCCCGAGACCGCGGGGGCGGCGCCGCCGCCGCCGCCGCCGTACCACATGCCGTTCTTCTTGCCGTAACTTGCCGCCTGGAAGTGGGAGGTTGTTTTAGCACATAATTATTGCTAGCGAGCCAACCCGGCTTCGCGCAGGTGTAATTCGAAAAAAAGTGCGCTTTTTTAACTGGTGGTGAAAACCGCATCAAGATCCGTTGCGTAGTTTATCGTTTGACTGTTTTTTCCTTACTGTTTCACTGTTGTATCACCATTGGGGTAAATCTGAATGGGTTTGCCATTCCAGACCAGCATGGCGACTGGCTTCCCTCGAGGCGTATGACCCCAAGTTTAGGCGTATTACCCCAGTGTATTTAGAAGAATTTAGCGAGAATTTAGCGGGTAAACAGAAAGACGAGGAAAGTCACTTTATTTTATTATAAGTAGAGAATAGAACATGTATTGGTCGTTTAGTTAGTGTATTGATATATTCAGCGGTCCCCTTAAGTTTTGACACAAACTTAAAATATGCCATATTAATTATCGTGTGATTTCATTACCTACTAAAACGCGTACAAAAAAGCGAATTAAAAGCTTTGGGCGAACTTTTTAATGCAGATGTAAAAGGTGAGACCGTAAAACGGTGACAGGATTGCCACTAACCTTGAGTTGAAATTCATTACTAAACGTAGCTCAATTAAATTAGTTGGCAATGTTCACCTTCTCGGTGGGTTTAAGATTTAATATGTTTTTGGAACAGGTACTACTTAAAACAACACCAAACAACACCAAACACCGAAAACGAAAAACATCCTAGCCTCGCAATACAATTCCCCAATCGCTAATCGTTCTACATTTTAGGTAGCAGCGCCCCTGACATGCATTTGATGTTTGCAAAGCGGACGCCCAAGGAAAGATACTGACAACATGCATCGAATATTACAAAAGACTCCGCAAGGCCGGCGAACTGGCCAAATTGGTGGCTTTAAAGTACGATTTTTAACTTTACGAAGTGTCTTTAAAGAAGTAGTCAAGGTTGAAAAGGAAAACACATTTTATATTGGTACGAGTTGAATTGCATCGTACTATGATGAAGGAACCAGTGAGGCGTTTTCTATCACGATAAGTTTCACATCTTATTTGGTCAAAATTAACTGAATAAAAAAAATCTAAACTTATTATAGTGAAAAGGGGTATTTCATCGCATACTAATATCTCGTCAAAGTATCTATCTATCTAAATAGTAGCGCAGTGAATATTGTTTGTCATTGTAATACGTCAATGGGGCGCGAAAGCAGTGTCTACGAATGTGCTACGAAATCAGCTACGATGCTACGAAGTGCTACGGGCTACGATATTTTAGACACGTGAGGATTGTGAATTTTGCTGTCAGCAAATCGCGATCACAATATTAATATTAACATATTTTGATCAACATTCATGAATTCATTACAATATTTCTTGTATCTAGGGTAACCGAAACAATGAAAAATGCATTTTCTAAGTCATATGTAAATGTTTTCATTATTTTATTGTGCCAGACGGTTGTTGAGTCGGCACGAATGTCCAGTCAGGCCACTAAGGGGCGAATATATTCAAGAATTTTATAGTCGTAAGCCGAGAATGCCGACTGCCGACGGGTAATGAAAATTTTTCTCCATCACAATTTCGAATGCCGACGTTTTTAACCTACTTATCGTGTGTGACCCGATTTTGAAACGGTTCTGCGGTAGTAAAATTTTATTGTTTTACTTAGTATGTACCTATTTTGTTTTAATTTCTATTTTATGCTGGGCGACTGGCAGCTACTTATGCTGGACGCCGTTTAGATTTAATCGTTAAAAAAAATAAAATGTATTTTTTTTAAACCCGTGTGTAGGTTTTATAAAATAGACAGTGAAATAAGTCTTCACTGTGTGCCTACCTCCTTGGTTCAATTAAAAACAATAAACAAAACATTAGAAGCATCACCAAAATCCGAAAATCCCAGACTACGACCAAACAGGATATTCTCACCATAACAGTGACACGGAGATCCTCGGCGCTCTTCGAATAATACCTTATCCTTATTCGCGGTATTTTCACTGAATATTAATCCACTATTTAGTGAATCGACAACGAGCGTGTGCCGCGTCCGGACGCCCACTGGCCCGAACGAGAAAATCCGCGCATTTCTTCACGAAATTATTCTGTTTCCCTTGGACTGTCCTTGGCACAAGCTACTGACCGGTGAAGGACAAACCCTGTCTTATCGGCGCCATTTTGTGCGTGCAATTAGTACATAGTAACGCGCTACCCAGACAGCCTTGACCCCCCCAGTGGAGCAAAAGGAAATAAGCGTGGGGTCTCTGTTATGTGGTTGGCGTCGCCACCCGTAGCACGTGTGTAGGGGGGCGTAGAAAACAATATGCCTACTAATGAAACAGTTCGTTTAGTTTGTTTGGGTTTTAATTAAAGTTTTATATGGATAATTGTAGCGTAAATGTCATGATTCGTTTTCGGATTGAAATAATAGCTTTTCACGATTTTTACTTTTCTTTGGTAGACTAGATCTACTAAAGGTGAAACACAATATGTTTTTTCAAGAGTACTTAATTTGGGAAACTGGGTTACGTGAAAAGAATACAGTTCGCATTTCAGACTTATGTAGTGGATTTTGGTGGTAACCAAAGCCGAGGGTGGAGCGCTAGTGCGGCACAAAGCCGTGTAAGCGAGGTCACGTCTCAAATTACTGCATAATAAGTTGATTGCGGTGTTTGTGAAAATTAAAATATGCCACAAAATGTTGGGGTGTGACTGTATCGTTACCATATTGCCCATCATTATGCAGAAACTAGATCAGGTGCTCAAGTTTGTAGGAAGTTGGATTTTCTAAAAGTTTATAATACTGAGAAAAGAGTCTTCATTTCTTGGAGTCTGAAAGATCTATTTAAAGATTTTAAATCCTACAGACTTCGAGTGCTAGCTTCTGATATGGGAGTCTATTTGAGTCAGGATCTTTGGCCAGAAGGGGTGGTGTTCCGACGCTACAGGGAAGCGAGACAAACAAATAAACCCTGTAACTAGGCTAAGATTTTTTCTACTTTTTTATGTATAATATATGTATTGTTTAGATTAAGGTATTTATAACTATGGGCCTAACCCTTAATCGGCCAGAGGACATATAGATCCCACCTTAAATTGAACTCTATTGCTTAGGAATAGAGTCCAAAACCAATGAAAATTTTATACTACCTCTGGCCGTTTAAGGTACTAATTATTATTATAGATAATAATTATTATTATTTATTGCTCTCTCATGAAAAAAGAGGCACTTTTATTGGTCGAGCTAAAGAGGTGTTAATGGCCAACATGTACGCAATGAAACCTTATTTTAGAAATGAGACATTCATCGTAGTTAGAAAGAAGGTACCTAAAATGCAGCCTATGCAACTGTACCTGTCCCACTGGCTGGGTAAAGCCTTCTCTCAGAAAGAAAAAGGTCGTAAGGAAACCTGAGCGTCTGAAATCAACGCGAAAATCACCGATCCGCGGAGGACTTTCATCAAAGTACAAAAAATTAACATTATTGATATTATAGTCTTGAAGCCCATATAAAGTCAAGTTAGGAACAATCTCTGTGGATAGTAAGTACCTATAGGTACCTGTTGTAGGTATCTATAGCTCGGTCTAAACGCGCCACCAAGAAGCCCGTTGTTACAGGGAAGTGATTAGGTGTGTAAATGTACATAAAAAAGCGTTTAGTATGCAAATGGTCTAGCTAGGCTTTTAGGATAATGACTCAGGGCTTTCTTGTGGAGTAGGTGCCCCGAAGGTTAAGTGGGTATAGGTAGTGATTTAGTCTATTCAACCCAAATCCACTAAGGTATATCATGTGATGAGTCAAAAGCTTGGATCATGGTTCAAGGTAAAAAAAGTGCGATCATATTGAAGAAGTAATAAAATAGGTACTTAAAAGAATACGACATCTGAAAGGGTTGAATTACTTAAAGTGCGTCATTAACATAGCAATTAAAATAATAAATTACTTTGCCGGTATCTCTAAGGGTCTAGAGTCTAGATTCACGCAGAAGCTATGAATATTCAAATCAGTGCGTGAGTGCGTGTGACTGAATTTAAAAAAACAAATGAAATAAAAGAACCTTGAGATTTTATGACAAAACACTACGCGGAATTCAACTTATTTTTCTTTGGGTACGTTAATTTAACTGGGCCATTTCTTACACAGGCCAATGACAGTACCTTTTAAGTAAATTATGGTAGGAACAGTTCGTTAATTTTATTACGACTTGCGATGAAAAACACGAGCCTTCAACATTCATATTTATGGAACTGATTCTCAGAACAGTGACCGGTAAAGTTATAGGCATAGCATAATGAGTGGATGCCTCCTCAAATCTGCATGCATGATCTGCTTTATCTTTGACTAGTTGTGCCCGCGACTTCGTATGCGTTTTTACACATTTGACATTTAATTTAAATTCGACTGTGGAGGAAAACTTAAAAGGAAGGTTTTTTTTAACCCCCGACCAAAAAAGAGGGGTGTTATATATAAGTTTGACAAATTTGTGAGTGTGTCTGTATAGGTATGTGTTTATGAGGGCGTGTCTGTCTGTGGCACCGTAGCTCTTAAATGGGTGAACGATTTGGAAGCTTTAGGTTTTGTTTTTAATTTGAAAGCAGGTTTTCTAACGAACGTTCTTAGTTATGTTTTGTCAAAATTGGTTTAGCTATTTATTAAATATGCTTATTTGAAGGGGTATTTTAATTTAATAGTTATTATTTCTTAACTTGCGGTAGCAGGGCTCAAAAGAAAGCGATAGAATAAAATAGAATAAAAACCCTAATCTAAACAATACATTTATAAATTTAATAATAAATATGTATTGTTTACATTAAGGTATCGCCCGTGATAAGATACCAGGAAGCTTATCATAAGAATTGCTTAGGAAGTAAAGGGGTTTATATGTATCTCCCTTGACGTAGAGTGGGATAGATAAAGTTATAAGCCCATAGATAAGGTCTTACTCATTCTCATGCTAAGCCAGCAAGCAAAGCATATGGCTAATAACTCTGTCTATCCAGCTCAACGGTAAATAGTTATTTGTTATGCAAGAATGTAAAATTATTGTTTGCGGCGAGTGCTTGTATTGAATACCGAGCGGTGTTAAAAGACCGCCAACAAAGTGGGAGACCACATACAGGGTGTTAAAAGACCGCCAACAAAGCGGGAAACCACATATTGTCCTCATCATAATGAACATTTTTGCTCAAGGAACTATGCCTAGGAAATCAACGGTTTCCGAGATAATGAGGTTCAAAGTCCGATTTTCGATTTCCGACTTTTAAAACTTTTTTTTTGCAGAAATGTATTCAGTTTCTAGTTCTTAACATATCTTCTCAAGAAGCCATATCAAAATTATGAATATTTCTTACAAAAAACGACGTTCAAATTGGAACCCGCAATGTATTCTAAACATCGGCACTTCAAGCTTAAGTAACATAAACTTATACCTACGCTTGGGCAATATGACTTCTGTACGTTACACGTCCATTGCGTGATAAAATATTTTTCAAAATTGTAACCTAAAGAACCAAAATCATTTCCCAGCAATAATTTATCAAAAAAGTAGTTTGTTTTGGTGTCTAGTATGGCTTTCGGGTCTGTTGGCGGTCTTTTAACACGCTGTATGTATAGTCCTCATCATAACAAAAAATTTTGCCCAAGGAACTGTGCCTAGGAAATCAACGGTTTCCGAGATAATGAGGTTCCAAGTTTGACTTTTTTTTTCTGTTTTTTTTTTCAGAAATGTGTTCAGTATCACGTTATTAATATATCTTCTCAAGAAGCTATATCAAAATTATTAATATTTCTTACAAAAAACGAAGTTAAAATTGTAACCCGCAATGTATTCTGAACATCGGATAGCCTAGATTGTGCCCAGAACCAGGAATTATCACGGTCCTAAATTTGACTGAAAACTATTCAGCGGTATTCGCGTGATGAGGTAACACACAGACAGACAGACAGACAGACAGACAGACAGACAGACAGACAGACATAGACCGATTTTTTTGCATTTTTGTATTCAGTGTAGTTTATTTAGCAACCCCTGCTAGTTTTTTTCTAAAAATATTCAATGTACAGAATTGACTATGCTAGAGTTTTATTATAAGTATAGATTTTGTTAATCGAAGTTCCTTAGCACAGCCCCTTTACAAAGGTCCTGCCAATCCTTACGGAGTTATTATTTTCATCAATATTCTACTTCATACAAAAATATACTAAGAAAAGAATATAATAGAATAGCCAAAATGACTACTAGATTTAAAATAAATACCCCCGACATTTCAGCTTCAAATTCTTGTAAACGGCTAAATAAAACATATCTAAGAACACGCGCTAAAAAACCTGCTTTCAAATAAAAAAAACAGATCCAAATCAGTTGAACCGATTAAGAGCTACGGTGCCACAGACAGACAGACACACATAGGGGTCAAACTTATAACACCCCTCTTTTAGGGGCTTAAAAAAGTGACTTGGAATGACAGGAACAGGGCCTTTCAGCGACACCAGGGGCCTGAGTCTGTAACGCAATGGTGCCAAAATGGGCTCCTAGTTGTCGGCTTCAATTACGATTTATTAATCCGGTCGGTCCTTTTAATGTTTTTGTAGTCCATCAAATAATCTTCTGATAGATAGATAGATAACTCTTTATTGCACACTATACATTATTTACAAGGGAAATTCTTAAAACTGATCAGTAAGCATACAATTGGCGGCCTTATCGCTAAAAGCGATTTCTGCCAGGCAACCATTGGATGGACAGGACAAAGATGATAAAATATTCGGTAGATTAGTGTACATAAATATAACATAGGAAAAAAAACCTAATGAATTAAATCTGATTCTAATTCTTGAGCATAAGTTCGCTGGTTGTAGGAGAAAAACGAGGAAACCCTGGTTTTGTCTTTCTACTGGGACGCCATCGACACGCCATTGCGTTACAGAGGTAAGCCCCTGTACATACTTACGGGCGGCTCAGGCACGGAGAGCGGCAACGACACGACCACGAACGGGCAGTCCTCGTCGCTCTCCAGCATCAGGCAATCCGCATCGGGGAGCCAGCGGCTGCGCGGGCGCCACAGCTTCGCTACGTCAGCGCACTCGGGGAGGGAAAGTTCCAGCTCTATCTTCGAACCTTTGGGCAGGCCGATGCGCACGGTCGCCGTCGACAGGGTCGCTTTTTGAACGTTCTCTTTTTGAAACTTTTCGGGATTACTCAGATTAGATAGTCTTTTGTTTTATATTGGTTTCGATTTGACACTGTTTTGGTCGTTATGATAATAGATCATGATTAGGAGTGCTGGGTCCTTAGTTAGTTTCCGTAGAGTGGACTTTAGAGGATCTCCTTGCCCGTAACTTAGTGCCAAATTGTAGGAGCAGCATTAGAAGTTGAAATTGGACTTTACCTTTGGAAAATAACATGAATTGACACATAAGTAAGTTTGCTCTGACTCAACTTATGATACCTATTTGTCGATAACTACAATACGCATAAAATGTTATCAAAGTATGATTTTGCCGTCATATGAATTTTGATTCTGTACTAAAAGCCAAATCGAGCGCCTTCTGCATGGTTTCAGTGGCCTAGAGCCCTTATCTACAACTCTGTACTCCAGATTCCCCTTTTCAATAGCTTACGCTTACGATTGAGATTTCCTAAACTGTGACGTTGTTAGGTCAGTTTTCGGAACGCCCCTGCAACTATCCGAACCCTAGCCATAGTCAAGTTCAGGCCATCTTCCCCCGTCACCAGACGGGCCGTGCCGGTATGCACTTACATTAGCATAGCCGGCAATCTGCTTACCATATGGCGGGGTGACGCGCGTCCGCCTTGTCTGTCCGATCGGCTTCAGGCTACCCGCATTTGCATGAGACAGTGACCGCAATATTGTGCATTATACGGCTGGTTTATGCGGCCTACGAAGCCTGGAGTATGAAGCCCCAGGGTTTAATTGTATTAGCTATACGCGCCTTGTAAAGTCGGCCACACGCTAGGATACCCCTTTTTGTTCGATTGGCGCCCTTGCCACGCGAGGTATGAGCTGCCCTCGGGTATCTGTGACTGTGGCCGACCGTACTTATGTAGCATTAAAAGTCGTCGCGCTTAATTGTTAGGGCTATCCATATCTTTGTTTCTTTAGTTAGAATTGAATGATAGAGACGAACAACCGAAGGGCCCTGTCCGAAAACTACGCAATTTTTGTGGCGGCTGCACTGTAGTCTGCTTTGTTTGGACAAGAGCACCACGACACATCAAATACTTATATCTGCATTACAAATTCTCATTATGATTCAGAAAAGAATGAAATCGAGCTGTTATTAGTGAAACAGATTATTGTTATTTCTGACAATAATTTATCCGGTTAAATAAAGTTAGTGGTCGGCACGAGACCATTACTAGAATTTGAAATGAACTACAACTTTGAAGGATTTGATATTCAATGGTTCGAATCACGGTTATTTTTGACGACTTATTGACACTGATGAGTGCATTCATCAAAGCGGAGATGGGCGGAGAGATGTGTTTTCGTACATTTGACTCGATATCGGTATTGAGCAAGGATTCAAATGCATGAGAAATTAAAAAGCAAACTTTGGTGCCATTTGCGCTTTTGTGAGGTATGAGCATAAACCAAAATGTCGGGATTACAAATACCGTAACGATTTTTGCAATAAAAAAGAACCACGATTCGACCATTTTGAACAAAAACAAATAGACACAACAAAAGACACTTTGCCCTGTCGTCTGCCCTATGTCTGCCTAACTTATTTGCATGAGACAGTGAGTGACCGTAATACGAGTATTCGACCGCAAGTTCGTAGGGGCAGCCCAGGGGTTGTTGGGGCACTTTATGAGATCTAATAGACGAGATATCACTGCTAATGGATAGAACAGCACACATGTGCACACACGTACACATGTGGAGTAGCAGTGGATTTGAATACAAACAGTGGATTTGGTTGATCAAGAAAAAAGACTCTGTGAGAGTGACAAGTGAATTTTCGAACGTTTTTCGATAGCTTTTTTAAGGGCACATGCATAAGTTTGACATTTCATATGTCTTTATCTATACTTATAATAAAACTCTAGCGAAGTCAATTCTGTACATTGAATATTTTTAGAAAAAAACTATCAGGGGTTACTAAGTAAACTATTCTGAATACAAAAATGCAAAAAAATCGGTCTATGTCTGTCTGTCTGTCTGTCTGTCTGTCTGTCTGTCTGTCTGTGTGTTACCTCATCACGCGAATACCGCTGAACAGTTTTCAGTCAAATTTAAGACCGTGATAAGTCCTGGTTCTGGGAACAATCTAAGCTATCCGATGTTCAGAATACATTGCGGGTTGCAATTTTAACTTCGTTTTTTGTAAGAAATATTCATAATTTTGATATAGCTTCTTGAGAAGATATGTTACTAACGTGATACAGAACATATTTCCGAAAAAAAATTGCATTTCCGGAAAAAAAAATCCGACTTGGAAACTCATTATCTCGGAAACCGTTGATTTCCTAGGCATAGTTCCTTGGGCAAAAATGATCGTTATGATGAGGACTATACAGGGTGTTCAAAAACCGCCAACAGACCCGAAAGCCACTAGACACCAAAACAAAGTACTTTTTCGATAAATTATTGTTGGGAAATTATTTTGGTTTTTTAGGTTATAATTATAATTTTGAAAAATATTTTTTACGCAATGGACGTGTAACGCACAGAAGTCATATTGCGCAAGCGTAGGTATCAGATTATGTTACTTAAGCTTGAAGTGCCGATGTTTAGAATACATTGCGGGTTGCAACTTTAACGTCGTTTTTGTAAGAAATATTCATAATTTTGATATGGCTTCTTGAAAAGGTATGTTAAGAATCCCCTGAAGCTCTGCAGCCCTCTCGCTCGCACTTTTGAACATTTGAATTTATTGTAAGAGAATGATTCAACTTTGGACGATAAAATATAGTTGCAGACAAAGATAATATAGCTATCGACATGTAGACATACTTTAAATTTCACATTTATAGTTTAAAAAATAAATTACTGAACTACTACTTTTAACCGAAGTTCAGTGATATTTTTTTTTATTAGTAGGAATATGAAATCAAAAGTGTGTCCACATGTGGATAGCTTTATTATCTATGTCTGCAACTATATTTTATCGTCCAAAGTTTAATCTTTCTCTTACAATCAATTAAAATGTTGAAAAGTGCGAGCGAGAGGGCTGCAGAGCTTCAGGGGATTCTTAAGAACTAGATACTGAATACATTTCTGCAAAAAAAAAGTTTTGAAAAATCCGACTTTGAACCTCATTATCTCGGAAACCGTTGATTTCCCAGGCATAGTTCCTTGGGCAAAAATGTTCCTTATGATGAGGAAAATACGTGGTTTCCCGCTTTGTTGGCGGTCTTTTAACACCCTGTATGTGGTCTCCCACTTTGTTGACGGTCTTTTAACACCGCTCGGTATTCAATACAAGCACTCGCCGCAAACAATAATTTTGCATTCTTGCATAACAAATAACTATTGTTTACTGTTGAGCTGGATAGACAGAGTTATTAGCCGTATGCTTTGCTTGCTGGCTTAGCATGAGAATGAGTAAGACCTTATCTATGGGCTTATAACTTTATCTATCCCACTCTACGTCGAGGGAGATACATATTATAAACCCTTTTACTTCCTAATCAATTCTTATGCTAAGCTTCCTGGTATCTTATCACGGGCGATACCTTAATGTAAACAATACATATTTATTATTAAATTTATAAATGTATTGTTTAGATTAGGGTTTTTATTCTATTTTATTCTATTGCTTTATTTTGAGCCCTGCTACCGCAAGTTAAGAAATAATAACTATTAAAATACCCCCGACATTTTAGCTTCAAATAAGCATATTTAATAAATTGCTGAACCAATTTTGACAAAACATAACTAAGAACATTCGCTAGAAAACCTGCTTTCAAATTAAAAAAAAAAACCTAAAGCTTCCAAATCGTTCACCCATTTAAGAGCTACGGTGCCACAGACAGACACACCCTCATAAACACTTATACAGACACACTCACAAAGCTGTCAAACTTATAACACCCCTCTTTTTTGGTAGGGGGTTAAAAAAACCTTCCTTTTGAGTTTTCCTCCACAGTCGAATTTAAATTAAATGTCAAATGTGTAAAAACGCATACGAAGTCGCGGGCACAACTAGTCCAAAATAAAGAACACATTTTTATTTTGGAATAAACTGACCCTGAATTCTCTTAAATATCCCCCGTAAAAATAATCGTTTTTAATTGTAAAAAAAAGATGGTTTATTTCTATTTCTGTCTATTTTAGAGATTTTTTACATTTAACGGTCGAGTTTTTAGAGAATAGAGGCGCAGGTAGGTAATAAGAAGTCCAATATTCGTCACTCTTAGCGGAATCACGAAAAACGTTCTCAAATCAGAGTAAATTAGTGTTTTCAAAAAGTGAGATGCTTTCCTCCAGTAACGGGAAAGCAGAGAAGAAAATAAGTGTACTTGGGTGGCCACATTTAAACTGATTCTTTGCGAGTCAACTTACAGAAAGTCGTCAATCACTGTCACATGTAAACACGCATAAAAATCCACTCAACTTCACAACGTTGCCTCATAAAACGTCATTGGCGCAAGGCGTAGATTTTCTTCAACGCGCGGTCAGTAAATGTGTACGGACTCTGTAGTTAGTTTTTTCCTACTAATTAATGGAGCGAACTAGGTTACAGGGGTGTTATTTCTTGGCTTGTCAACGGTGGAGATCGAATCTTGCACACGCGAAAACCGCCCGCTATGCAATATTGTCACGAAAGAATTGTTACGGCGGGAATAAGCCGTGGCGTCGTAAACAAAGAGAAAACGTTGCACTAGGTCCGGTTTATGCGGAGGTAAACAGTCACTACGCAGCGGACTACGACGATATTTTAATCATCAACGATAAGTCTTTGGGTACTCTATATTTTTATGATGGGTTGGTAATAGCTAGAGCTAGCCCAATTATCTCGTATCGATGATGCCTATTGACGGTTTTTTTTAAAAAAAAATTGCACTTTGCGTTTTTTATTTCAATTCAAGTTATTTGCAGTCATTTGTTACCAAAAAGCTTCTCGATTAAATGCAACTCGATTACCGAACGATTTAGACTGCACATTAAGGCTTTGTTTACATTTAAAAGCTCTAGACAAGCGCCGGATAGATACGTGCTTATAACAGAGACCCGAGTAAGGTACTAGACCAAGAACACCATTGCAACTAACAGCTGACTAATTTGTAGTACCAACACAACAGAACGGCCGGAAGGCCATCGCTGAACCTTTAGACTTAACACACACCCGCTACATTAGACAACAAAAGCGTTTATGTTTCAGAATTTAAGACCTCAATTCGACTGCACCGACCTACCCGCTTGCGGCGGTTGGAAGCGGTGGACTATTCAAATTTTAATACTGGTGTATGGAGGTAAGCTGAGGTGGAGTGGTAGGGGACTGGCCCAAGGTCAATCTCGGTTCAATCCACGCAATGTAAACCCTTCAGACGACTATATAACAATTAGGGAATATTTTATGGCGTTACGTAAAGTAATTATGACCCGAGGACCGCACGATATCGGTCAAACACGCGACTCGATAAGCTTGCTTAATGCCGAATTGGTCTACGCCTTAGGGCAAGCATTTGACAAAAATAAACACTTGGAAATCTGTGCTAAGGTTGCCATTAATTTGATTCCTTTACTAGCTCTAGGACCTTGGCTAAAATAGGCAAGTTATGAGCGGAGATTTCCTTTCTGATAAATTAAAAGTACCAATCGTGGTATTATCATTAAATTAATTCACAAATTATGTATAACTGTTTTCTGTCTCATAAATTAGAATATAATAAAGCGTTTGATTCGTTAAAATATAGTTTAGTTTGCGTCCCCCTGGCAATTTAAGGGACGTTCGTTTCAGAAGGCTATTTCTTCGAAACATTTGACCTATATTCCAAATTTTAACATGGGTCGCCCGTTTACAATACTTTCGATACAAACCGTATGTTAATCGCTTCTAAATCGTTCTCGTTCACGAATTGCATTCGACCACGCTAAGTTTTAAACGATAAAGAGTTTTGGTCAGACGTGTGTTTTTATTACATTGTAGGCTAACGATACCATGAGGAAGAGAAAATGTTACAGTATTTTGATCCATTTATTACACTACACCAGGGGTCACCAATTAGTTTCGCTCGGGGTCCGTTTTAAGCCTTCCGCTCGCTGGTTTTAAAAAAATGAAATGGCCATCGCGGTCCGCACAACATTTAATAGAACACTGGAAACGTCCGCATATTTGTGATTTAAAACTGTGTTTTCTTAGAAATCAATCATGTCCATCTGCAGGGTAGCTTTATCACTTCCGAAAACAATTGTATTGACGTCAACAAAGATAATGCGTGGTTGCATTTTTATTAAATTACGAGAATGTACTCTGTAGTGCAAGTTGCTGTGATCTCGCGGTCCGCACAAAATGGGTCGGCGGTCCGGATGCGGACCGCGATCCGCTATTTGGTGACCCCTGCACTACACCTTCAACTTACGAGTATCATCACCCAAGGAAATACTAGATAGAGAGAATCTTGGAATAACCAAAATATTAAGATTTGAAAACTTACGCTAGTTTTTTAAATCAACTATTACGAGCTCCTCGTTTACTTTAGCAGCTTCGTTCCTTTAGTATGTGGAGAATAAAAAATCTGAAAACACGTATTAGACCGTGGCGGGTATTTGGTCAAACTCTTTTTTTGTACAAAAGAGATGGGCAACAGAAGTGGGGGACAAAAAAATAGAAAAATAATTATAATACATTGTTTCAGGCCAGTTTATTATCTTGGTAAGGCTATCAAGCAATTAGAAGAATCAAACGCTTTGCATACAAGACCATGTAAATAAGAAATGTATTAGCTCCATGACTTATTCATTCATTCTAATCCAATGCAAATCGTCAAGCCGTAAGTCCGCAGTAGGTAGGGCTAGGGTCGTTAAAGATCCGCATTTTTGTATTAGCTACCTGGAAACTAGGCTATAAAGACTTCCTCAACCTAACCGCCTTGAGATTAGGGTTGAAATTATTGCAATTTTTATAGGGCTACTCCAGCCCACACTTACATGATTTAAATACATGTTTTTAATTTGAGTTTGAGAAGGCTCTCTACCCGAGTTTAACTGGCACTTGTCCCGTTTTTTTAGGAGATAGTTTTACTCAGAAACAAGACAATAACATATTTCGTAGAACTGTAGAGCTTTCGTAGCTAAGAGTGGAATATGTATTGGGTCTACGAATCTCGTAGCACTGTAGAAAATTCGTAGCACAGTATATGAATCGTGAGGTAAGAGTAGATGATGTAGCGGGTCTACAAATGTCGTAGCACGTTTCGTAGCACTGCCTACGAATCACTGGTAAGAGTGGAATATGTAGCGGGTCTACGAATCTCGTAGCACTGTAGAAATTTCGTAGCACAGTCTATGAATCGTGAATAACTGGTAAGAGTTAACGTTTAAGGAAGTAATTTAACAATTAGCTGGTTGTTTTAAAACAATTTTGGCACTGAAGTGTTCATAGTGTATACCTATCATAAAGAAGTTAAGTAATCAATTCATCATTATTAATCATAAATGTAGCCTACTGTACAAAGCGCTTTTATTCAAAATCAAGCACTTGATTACGGTAAGAATGAGCGCCTGTTTTGCCGTGTATTTAATTTGTTATTCATTTATTCAACCCCTTATCGATGGAGTTGATGACAGTTTATTTTTTACCGACTTTTAATAAAGTTACCGCGAATAATTATGAAGTCTGACAAAATAGGTCAGTAAGATGGATGACTTTTCGATGGCCAGCTTTTTTTCAAGATTATATATTTTTTTTATCTAAGACGGTTTTATTTTTCTTTTGCACCCCAAGAAGATAGATGGATGACACAAGGCAGTATTTTAATAGATAAGAAAAAATGAAGTGTGACGATATTTTTTTCGAAAGTATGTTTTCTTTGAACTGTCCTTTCACTACAGTATCTTTTTTTCGGAAACGTTTATGTCTTCCTTACACGTAAGCGTAAACTATATTTTGCAAAGGATACGGTCGCGATAAGAAGGCTTTACCGTGGCTGAATACTGATTAACTAGATAGATCACTGTGACTCTTTGACAAACAAGTTGCGATGAATTTCTTTTGTTTCATAAAATAGATATTATGGAGCATAATAATTTATGATCGTCATATTAGAAAGAACTCCAGATATTTCATAAAGCAGTGTCCAACTAAAACGACCGTCAAGTTAGTACCAAGATTTTTTAAGTATACAAAGAAGAATACTTTTATCTTTGGCTCACTGATGCAAAAGGGTACTTGATTGGGTGAGGGGGTCTACCGGCTAAGGCGAAGCCGATTACCATTGGCGAAAGTTGAAGTTCGATTTTTGAAAAATGTGCTGCCACCCAGTTA
Source organism: Zelleria hepariella (assembly GCA_949319315.1). NCBI lineage: Eukaryota > Metazoa > Arthropoda > Insecta > Lepidoptera > Yponomeutidae > Zelleria > Zelleria hepariella. The sequence continues at coordinate 9,791,660 of OX439384.1, forward strand.
ATTTTACTGCCACCCAGTTAATTTTACTGCCACCCAGTTAATTTTTCATAAATCGAACTTCGATTTTCGCCAATGGTAATCGGCTTCGTCTTAGCCGGTAGACCCCCTGTTATCTACCTAGTAGTTTTATGCCTCAGATAAACGTACCCTTAACAAAATGCATTTACCATTTTCATGCATATTTACTTAAACTAAGAGGTCCAACGACCTCTGTGCATAAAAAGCTCTACCAGTGGAATGAGCTTAGGAGCTTTTAAAAACTAAGGATTTCTAAGTTTTACTTTTAAAGGCACTTTAAAAATAAATATGCATGGTGTGCAGTTGGCGTAATAGAAGCTTATTAACTTACCATATTTTATTTAATCACCAAATCTGCATTAAAAAAATGCTAATAAGTTAAATACAGGCAAGTCAAGCCATAATCATGCTAAATACTTTTTTTTATCGTTTAAACGCTTTTGAAACTCTAGTAATAAAAAAATACTGAGTAAACTATAGTATTCTACGTAAATCAGTTAACAGTTACCTGTAACTGAAAACTTATTTTTACCTTTCACAGGAATTACGTAACTATACACGTGTAAGCCCACGAAGCAATCATTCTCATCTGGCGTGTTCCTAACAGCAAATTAATCCAACCACCAATTGCTTTTCGACCTCTCTTTTGCGCTGTGTTTTCCACATAATTACAGTTTTATTCGAGTCAATTTTCTTTAGCAATTAGCGTGGACGGATTCTCAAAACAAATTCGTTAAAGAACAATCAGCATGCAAATGTTTGAGCTGACGTGTTGGTGGTCACAAAATCAGTAAACCAGACAGAAGCTTTGCTCGTGGTTAAGGCATAAAAATGGCTCATAATAAATTAAATTATGTTCGCAAGGTAAGCAAAACTTCGTAGAACGATGAACTAAGTTTTTCTACTGTGGGCCAGTTATGTCAGTAATACTGAAACTTTATTATGTTGGTTTCGGTCGGCTTTAATAGGTGTCGGTCGGCCGTTTCGTTTGCATGCCTCTCGACGAATACACACGTGCCGCACGCAAGCTCGCTGTTCTGCAAGCGACACGTGTATAATACCATCGACGAAGACGGAGTGGTGTTTCTGTCACAGAGATATTCCGTCGTGTAGCGGTGCGTGGTGCTTATCCGGCGCCCCACATCTGACCCAAGGCTTCGACCTCGTCTCGGACCTCCACGCGACACCCGACCCCCCGTTGCGACACGAATTGCGTAAGATTACGTACCTCTACTTTCCTATTATGAAACTTAATTGCCGGTCTAGCCACAACACTGTTGAGAACGTGCACGGGAAGGGAGACGCCTTTTGTAACGTTGAGATGGGCCGGGCAAAATGTGAAATCGCATCAGGCAGAATGCCTCTCCAGGGAAAGTTAAGACAGTGCAGCGGGGTTAGCAGAGGGGCAAACTTATTTACCTTTAAGAAGTAAATCAACGGAGCTTTTTTGCTAGCCATGCTATTGAAGTGAAATAGATTCGCGTGTTATCGAGCTTTATTCCATTTTCATGCTTTTGCGTAAAATCCTATGGAAAATTGTAAAACCTTTTTGCATCGACAGTTGTCACGTTTTATGTGTGTGGCGTAAGTCAGCTGATAGAAAACGCGTATGTGTCTGTTACTCGCGTTTGGTCAAATCGGGCCTAGATCCCATTAATGTAAGGATTAGATCAACAATAAACAATAGCTGCAGTTACCTAATGTAATGTCTAGATGTTTTCAGTTTATCTTGGAAAATTTTCATACTATCCAAGCTACCATAGCACTTAGACACAACAACAACCAGGAGGCACAAAGTTCACTTCTCTACAAAAGCATTAAGTTTATAATCAAACAATAGAAATACAAATTCAAGAAACTAACCTTAAAAGTCTTATAGGACGATACGACGTACGACGCTCCATCCTCCAGCTCCTCAAGCCTGTACTTCCTGTCGCCATCCATTCCGAAGATGAACCTGGCGCCACGTGGCAGCTCCAGCCTCTCCGATAAACGATCCAGTAGCGCATCCAACGACGCCAGGTCCCTTCCTGGTTTAAACCGGAACTCCACGCCTGGATGGAATGGGTCGCCGTTCCTATAGAACATAACTCGTCTCGCCTTCCAGTAATTGAGGTTCGCATAGCGGCTGGAAGGCTCACTCCTGTTAGGTCGGACTGTAGCTTCCGATCCCTCGGAGGCGTCATCTTTCGGCGGCGGCGACGCGGGTCGCGACGGCCGCCAGTCGCCGGGTTCTCTCTCGTCGTCTGAAGGTGGGTTGTCAGCTGGCTCGGCCGGGGGCGGCGGGTCGGCCGGGGGCGGCTCGGGGGCGGCCTGGGGGCGAAGTCTCGCGTGAGCGCGCGTGCGGGGCTGCGGCCGGCGAGACATACCGCGGCGCCACTTGCCCGCAGACTGGACGCCGGCCCGCGGCCCCCCACGCGGCGTGGGGACTATAGTGGCTTGCCTAAACGATGGCTTGTGGCTTGAGCGAGATAAACTAAGACTGCACATGCCGGTGGGGGCTCACGTGTTTAGTGTACGGTTTGCACCATCAGGCAGACTATACAACTAGAATGTGAAATTTTGCTCATAATCTATCTACTCCGCGACGGCTTTCTAGATACAGTTTTAGCGTATGGAATTAATGCCCACTCTGCTGCAGTTTGTAATTTTCATTACAGAAAGGAAGATTGCACCCAGTGTGGTTGGACGGGTGAGTCATTGTGCGTTACACACACACAATACGACCAAGATTCATAGTACGATGTATAATTATAGCTTTAGACTAAAGCCAAAACTTTTAGACTTTGCATTTGTTTGTGTGACGGGAACCGACAACTTTTTGAAGAAGGGAAGACGCATTTTGAAGCGCAAAAATTCACCTATGAAAGTTGGCAAAAGATCTATATTATGTTCAATCAACTAATGCAGAAGCAGTAGATAAGTCTCCGTGTGTATAATAGTGCCTATAGACATCCTTTCATTCATGAACCGGCCACGTGCGGAAGCCTGATTGACATGTGAAGGTGAAGGGGTTGTTGATTTGTTTGTTTTCGCTCACGGTGGAGCAGTGGATCGGATTTATCGACTTGATTTTGTTGCAAATTTCGCAGGTTACGGTAAGAATAACTTAGTAGATATTGTAATGGTGTTTCGCTGATTGCGAATTTAATCGATTACATTATTATCAACTTGATTTGGTTGTATGGTAATAAGAACTTAATAAAATTGTGACTGATTGGTAGATAGAAGATACCAGAAAACTTGATAATAATCGATCAGTTTTTAGTGTATACCTATGAATACTTGTGTACTTCCGGTAATGACGTTTGTACGGTCGGCCACAATCTCAGATACCCCATGGCAGCTCTTAACGCGCGCGACATAAGGGCGCCAATCGAACAAAAAGGGGTATCTGAGACTGTGGCCGACTGTGTTTTCTGGTGTAATAGTTAATTTAAATTATCATAATTCATGGAACTAAAGTTTTTTTTACATAGTCCAATACGAGTAGGTACTTAGTTAATCTTTTAAAAGAGAGTTACTAACTAAATACCGTTCGTTACATCAAACTCGCAGTAGCCCCACCGTACTGGCAACTGACAGTCGATAAAATTAGTATCAGAGGGTTAATCCGGATGTCTTTTTAACCTTGTGTGTCTGTCTGTGGCACCGTAGCTCTTAAACGGGTGAACCGATTTAGATGCGTTTTTTTTATATTTGAAAGGAGGTTTTTTAGCAAGTGTTCTTAGATATGTTTTATCAAAGTCGGTTTAGCCGTTTATGAGATATACTAATTTGAAGCTAAAATGTCGGGGGTATTTTAAATTTTAATTTACTTTTATAAGGAAGCATTAGCCATTTTGACTTCATTTAATTTTCAATCGTTACACTACAAGTAAAATGCTGAATGTAATTCGGAAGTGAACCGTCAACTATCTGAAATCACCTCGAGGACTCTACAATTTAGTAATAAACAAAACCCAGTCATAACTCAAGGGCGATAGAGCTTATTCATCGTAGATGTGGCTGTAGAGATAAAGTCTAACGAGCATAGCCCTGTGCCGTGACTAAGTGAATTCACCCACGAACCACAGAGTAAGAAGATGGAAAAAGTCTTATCCATCATGATTTTGAAATATTTTTACTTAAGAGGGCACTAGAGCACCATTTTCCAATACAAACGTAGTTCAGGTTTAATATCTAAACTACAGGCTGGATTTTCCTGAAACTTGGTTTATATCAGTAGATGACCAATACGGAGGTTTGCAAATAGTTTTTATAATAAAAAAATAGCCTGAAAGAAATTAGAGCGATGCGTTTTTCGCGCCGAAAAAGGGGTTACTTTCAGCTGTTATTTACACTGTCTATTGTAGATTTTTTTTTAAATAGCTACTAAAATGTAGAAATAGCAGCGGAACTACGAAAAAAAATGGGGAAAATAGATCTATTACATTACAACTAAAACGTTATACTCGCAAAAGGACACGAACACACGTCGTAGACTCATACAGCCGCATTGCCTCTCACTTTTCCCGCGCCCCGTCTCGCTCTGGGTGAAACAGCTATAGAAAACAGTGTTTCACGCGCTTGGCCACCGCCGAGTTCCCACGCTTGTACAGGGAACTTAGATGACGGACAATAATGGCGGACAAAATGTCCGCGGCGCGCTCTTATTAGTACTGAAATAAGGTTGCACTTTGTCCGCGCAAAACCTCGTCTCGCCAGGCGGTATACGCAGGCAAAGTGCAACCTTTACTACTGTAACTAATAAGGGCGCGCAGCAGATTTTTTTTCCGCCTTTGGATTGTCCGTCGTCTGCGCAGGCCCTTATACTCACTAAAGTATGGTGGCGGTATTGGCCTAGTGGTAGAACAAAGGACTCGACAGCGAAAGACTCAGGTTCGATTCCCGGGCCAGGCCTGAACGAACCCCTTGTTCAAGGCAAAGCTTGAGTGCGATTTGTTTACGACAGGGAAGGAAAAATGTGATGTTTTGTAACACATTGTATTGTGAGTGAGATTAGGTCTATTTTATAGGTTCAAGTTGATATTCCCGAAGGCATAAGTAGTGGCACTGACTCTTGCAAATAGGCGCACATTTTAACCAAGTATTGACCTGCGACTGAATCATAAATAAAACAACGAAAGTAAGCGAAGTTGTTGTGTAAAAGAAAATAATGACTCAGATTTATGATTGTCGGATTTTGCGCAATACAAAGAAATCCTTTCAGGCTTTACTTAGGTACCTTTGTGGGTACACGCGACTGGTATGACTAGGTATGTGAGTCGTAAAAATGAAATGTTTTTATAACCTTAGAATTTATAACCTTAGAACCGTTGGTAATACAATTTAATCAAATTAAGAGGAAATCAAAAGATATACCTACTTGTTTAACAAACCATACCTTAAGATTTCAGCTTAATTTTAAATAATAAATTGATTAAAACTTAATTAATCACAATCTTACCACTTGTTTAGGACAGTTACATACCATTATTATATTTTTGCTTTTTTTTAACTTTTGATTTTGCTTGTAAACTATTCAAAAAAAAAAAAAAAAAACAAAATTTATTTATTGGTAACAAAAAATATACATGTAAAAGTTATTAAAAAAAAAAAAGATAAAAAGCATCAAATTGTCATTATTGACAAAACTCTAAAACCTATGGCACAGAACAACAGATTAAAATTGAAGTAAGTATGTAAGATACTTCTTTATTGGCCGAACTCCATGGGATCTTTGTTAACTTATACTCAAGTATTTATCAGCAACGATTCTTGTATAGAACTTGGCCCCTATTATGCTTGATGAGAATAATCATTCACCAAGCCATATTTACTAAGAAAGAAAATCTAAGGCAACTAAGTCGGTATTCGATCGCAAAGCTTACTTAAAACAACACACACACTTAGATCACAGACACGCCACCTCATTAACGCCATTCACAGTTACTTCTACATATCTTTGGCACAGTTCCAGGGGAATTGGTAAGTTTAAATGATGCTAGAGTGCAATTTAACTTGACTTGGTATAACCTGTGGGTCTGCCACGAGTTTGACATAACGATTGCCGTACGTAAACTATAAAAAATGAATTTGAAAGTTCTTGTTCGAAGTTCAAAATTCAAAATAAAATTACACTAAAAGTAGCTTGCCAAAAAAAAGGTAGAAAATTATTGGGCAATAAAAACTTTAAAAAATCTTTCTAATTTCGGCTCTAACGGCATCTGCAGCAGAATGTTTTGGTTTCCGTAAATTCAACTTCTAATTATGGCACAGTCATCCAAAGTTCAAGGTAGATAAACGATAAATAAAATAAAGTTTTTGTAATTAAATCGATTACATTTTTATTTTACACTTGTGAACAAAATAAACTAAATCTTGAACTCAAAATTGTAAAGCTCTACATTCCAGGACAATGATGAAAGAATAAGAAAAATAAAAACTCACCACAGTGACCGCAGCCATATTCTCTTCGGATGCCATAAGCTTATTAAAATCACTGACTAACCATTACACCTTTCGAAATTCTAATTGAGAACAATAGACAAGATAAACCAGCAGCGACAACGCGCGAAACTGTCCCCGTTTTGGCGCGAAGACGGGTCGCTGTCAGTGTCGCCAACGTAATAAGTCACCGCGGCTCCTTCCGGGAGGTTTTATACCCTGAGACAAAACCTCTTTTTACATCTTTCGAGTTTTTTTTTATGAAAGGCCATGGATTGCGGATGAGGGTGGTGAAGCCGACCGGTTATGGTTTGTGATCGGAACCGAATGACGGTTGTTATTCGAGCGGGGGTAGCGTGGCGGGGCAGCGGTCGGTGTACTCGTGTGCGTCGGGGTGGTGGGGCCAATAGGCTGTCTAAAGTAAAGAGTATGCAGGGTTCATTTCAGTATAATTAACTTGTCTACTGGAGGCTACGGCTACTAGTTTTTTCAACAAGCATTTCATGTTAAAACTAATAGGTAAGGTATGAATTTCTACTTGGTGGAATTTACGCTAAAGAAGGACCACTTTAATAACACTGTTATCTAAGAAACAAATTATTTGAAGTTATAGTTAAAACGTGCAGCACACGTAGAAGCAAAATAACAGGAGAAAGGCTACGCCGTAGCGCAAGAGTATGCTACGCCGTAGCCCGTAGCACTCTGCGCAGAATCGCGTATCACAATAATAATTCACACCACGTGGTTTGAGAAATTCTGTATTGTCTTTTTACGAATGTATTTATTAAACGGTTTCATTTACTTTTATTTATGTCGCTGAAGCCGACTAGTTTCGGATCTCAAATGTGAAGTGCTTACGAAAGTTTACGAGTAAAGATATTTTTTTCACATTTTATTCTTTAGGGGCAGTAAAATAGAGGTCATAGAACATCATTTCTGAACGATAGACTCGTTATTATTCATTATGTTTTTTATTCCTATATTTGGCCGGTTATTCAGACAAAACATGACGTTTTGCCTTTTACTTTCAGTCACGATGACTTTTCCTACAGGGTAGGCCGGCTACCCCGTCGCACACAAGTCGCCGGTCACTCTACGGCCAGCTATCGTGCTTATGTAGGCTAAGGCTATATTTTTTCACCGTTTCTGCTCGCGCAGTTCCAAACGGGCCCCAATTACCTACCCGCGATAACTGCGCGCCTTTGTTCTTTGTTGTATGTAGGTTGTATTGAATTCCTGCGAAACAGCGGTAGCCCAGAGATTGTATTGGATGTTTCACCATCCAGATGTCACAGGTTCCCGTGTGATCCTATTGACAGTTTGATTTTCGAAGTTTCTTACATTTTGAAATTTAGGTCCTACCAGCATAGCAGCTTGTTGAGCGCTCACAAAGTTAAGCAACATCTGGCGCGGTCAGTCCATAGATGGGTGACCGCTAGTGGCAATAATATCTGAGAGCTTCCGTGCTTTGGAAGGCACGTTAAACCGTTGGACGGTTGTTGTTAATTAATAACAATCGCTCAGCCATGTCGGAGATCCCTTTGGGCGGCCTAATAACTTTGACACCAGGGGTGGCTACTACGATTACTCATACGTAATCGTAGTAGCCACCCCAAAATACCGCATACGATTACTTACCTAGCTTATTGAGGAAGTTTAAACATCCTGAGAGTACGGTCGGCCACGATCTCAGATACCCCATGGCAGCTCTTATCGCGCGCGGCATAAGGGCGCCAATCGAACAAAAAGGGGTATCTGAGACTGTGGCCGACTGTACATATTTTTTTGTCAGCCAATATGATATGCAAGTCTATTTTAGAGACAGCGCACATCCTAGAGAGGATCTTTTTAGTTGACTAAATAGGGTTGCAAGCCAAGCTAAAGACGCAAGCTATCTTGCCCCCAACTCAGTTTAATAGTTAGACGTTGAAAGGTAACAAACAGTGGCTCTTAGAATCGGAATGTTTTAACTTTTATTGATATTGTAATAGAAATATTAATCAGATTCCTTTAAAATGGGCTGAAGGTGTAATAACTGTAAAATATGCGTACCACATGCAGTGTTTATAGGTCAATGGCTGCTTTGTTTGGCTTTTGGGGTCATTCGATCCACACAGAGTTTCGCAGCTCGAGTCATACTCGTAGGGTAATTTGTGTAAACATTTCCAATAAAATAAGGCTATTACTCAATAATAAACATTGAGTCAAAAACAATTTGGATTACTATTTTTTATCCAGAGATTTTTTTATCAGAGGTGCCTAGAAGTTTTTGACACCTGTTATAGGGCAATCTGAAAAAATAAATAGATAAGAGTAATACAATTTTATCAATTACCATTTTTTTTCCAGTGTGTGACTGTACAACTTTAACTACCTTACTAGTTTTTGCCCGCAAATAGCGTACTTACAAGAAATGAATTAGCTGAAAGCTGTTTTTACAGTAATTCTATACTTCTTTTACTGCAAATAAATACCTACACAGGCTAGTAGAGGTATATAAGTACCCGTGTGCCAAGAGATTACCATTTTTTTATGGTGCCTAATCGCACTGTATATAATCGTACATAGGTACCTACAAAGGGGGTAAATAAGCTGGAATTATGCATTTACATAAACGATTTGATGGTTGACTAAGTATATTCGCGTGATATGTCGCAGCAACCAGAGTTAGCAGAACAAATGAAGTAGCTTTAAGTATAAACATTTATAATAAGTGGAAAAAATTCACTCGGGACAGGACTTGAACCAAAAAACAAAAAGTGGTTAAATGTAGTGGCAATACCAAAAATTCCAATGAGCATTTCATCTGCAAAGATGAACGCATTGGGTGGTGTAGCTTAGTGCAAACTAATCACACCAGGTGGCGCCCCCCGTCCAGTTGACGGAGACTAATTGAAGAAATTCGCATCGACAGTTACTTGACTCGGTAGCTCAATTGGTAGAGCGCCTGCACGGTATGCGGAAGGTTGCGGGTTCAAGTCCTGTCCCGAGTGAATTTTTTCAACTTATTATAAATGTTTAAATTATTCCCTAGCACGGGTTAGTGCTTTAGAAAAAACAAAAAAGTAGCTTTAAGTAATTACCTTTTTTTATATAATTTACTGAGGATTAACTGTGTTTCGAACCAGAATTATCAAGATCTCAATTTGGACTTCACCCGTGTATTATGTTTTGCACGTCATGGTGAAGAAATGTGAGGATGGTGAGTTGATCATGAGACAAATTATTGACTAAAGACTGCAATCACCAACCAACCTGTCTATTTGCCCAGTGTGGTGATTAGGAAATCATTTTACATCAATATTTGTTACCCCATGCATGCGCGTGCCCCGAGAAAGTCCTATAGGTATCCAGAGAAGAGCCAATGTGTAAATGGGTGTCGTATTCCTAAATAAACTTACCGCATGTTCTGGCTAATGCCAGAACATTAAACCAACCTAATTTTCACTTGGTTTAACAAACGTTTTCATGAAAAAATAATTGAACGAGCGAGTGAAGTTCTCCAAGTCTACTGGAACAATCCGGCGTTTGTATGTATGTATGTTTGTATGTATGAATGTTCGTTCGAAGATAACTTGAGTAAATTTTGTCGGATCGTTATGAAATTTGGTAAGCGGGTAAATGAAATTAAAAGAATTTTTAAGTTCGAACATGATCCAAATCGGTCGAGGGGTTGCCGAGATATCGGGTTGTTAAGTTTATATGGGGTCGCGAGTTCACAGTTAGGGGCGAACCACTAGTTAACTTTAGTCGAAACATAAAACACGTTTCGTTTTAGGGAATGATGTCTCAGACGCCGAGTCTTCCTCACGATGTGTTCCTTCATCGTTGTCATACTTTGGTTTACTTCATTCTTTGCAATAAATTAAAAGGTACATTTTATCACCGGGAATCGAACCTGGGCCTCCCGCATCCGAGTCCATTATTCTACTCACTAAGCTACCATCGTTCTTTTGCTAGCTGTACCTACCTAATAAAATATTCACAGGTCTCGTGTGGGACGTGCTCAACATCCCACGTACTGTGCGCTCAAGTGCAATCATTCACGTAACGCTGATACTTGACCTATAAATATATGAAATTACTAGCAAAAATAGGAAAGGAATAAGTAGAAAATACTGCCGACAAATTAAGTAGCACAATTTAATGCCTGAGAATAATTAAGACATCTTACACCTCTGTCCACTGTTGGGTATAGGCCTTTTTCCCCTCTCGCCACCTCTCACGGTCCCTAATCCGCATCCATGGACCCTACTCCGCCGCAATGACGATGTCGTCCGACCATCGGGCTGCTGGATATAGGTCTTTAAAGTGCACATACATTCCGAGAAAGTAATTGGTAAAGGCGCGACCACAGAAACGACTTAAATGGAAATATCTTGACGGCGACGCCTCATTGCGTATCTTGAAGTGTAGCCCCAGGACTGTGCAACCGATTAAAATACGTCAAAATATGATGGTATGTACCACCATCGCACCTAGCTTATTGTGGTTACTGTTCTTGGCATAGAAAGCGGCACCAAACGAAATCGGCATCTAATCGTTCCTATGTTGTGTTAGTTTGACGGAGAGAATTCGTTTACCGTTCATTCGGCTGCTTCAATAGGAATTTGGCGTGCGCGGTGCCGATATTGTAGTCAACTAAGTGTAAATAGTTGCTCATTCCATGCACTTGCCTAAAAACCTAATTTGAGTTGCAAAATGTTAATTTGGCTCGTTATATCGCTCACGAAGTTATGAAAGTAAAAGTTATACAAATATGTTAAGAATGCCCAATTAAACATTAACTAACGCTCTCACATCCTAGAAAGTAGCGAAAACAATATTCAAGCAAGCACTGTCAAAGTCGACACATTTCGCGTAGCCTTGTATATTATGTTTGTAGCACACCTACGATCGTAGCACGTCTACGACCGTAGCACCTCTACGCGCGCGCTACGTAATCACTGTTACATTCGCCGATCAAGTCACATTATATTTTATTCGAATTACCAATAGTTAAAGCCTAAATTAAATTCTCAGCTGCCCTTGTACCTGTTACAATATGTCATTACACGACCCTATGTTCCAGGAAACAAATAATCATTAGAAAACTAACGATATGTATCTCGCCGCAGTTAAATGTATGGCTATGCCGTAACTTTTGTTTTATGAAGGGCAGCACGCATAGCCTTTCCGCTTCCTATAAAGCGCCAAGTCATTTGCTTGAAGTAAATCTATTAGTTATTTCTTTACTATAAAGCGATTAGTTCCTAATAGCTTTTTACATAGTGCTTAATCATTACAGGCATTGGAACTTCATCAAAAAAAATACGAGAACTTTCGGTATTTTCTAGTATAGCACGCGCTTCAAATTAATTCACAAAGAAGTCAGTAACCTACCCTGTGTAAATCAGCGCTTTGATAAACAATATCTAGTCCTTGGTTACCTAGCAACTGGCGAGTTCGCTCCAGGGCGGCTGGGCGGGCCGGTCGATGGGCGGGCGGGCGGCGGCAGCCAATCATCGGCCGGATGCGCTACGATATGACAACCGGTGTCACTTGTCATTACATTGTGGATGAGGTCACGGTTACGCGAGTGTCGGCGTTGTAAATAGCGGGGTAGAGTACGTTTTGGACTGGCGCGGTGGTGGTCGATTAGCAATTGTTTGATTGGTTGGACGGATGCTTTTATTAGTCAGTCGGGTATATCTACTTTTACCTTTGGATAAGTTTGTAAATCTAACAATTTTACTTGGGTTCGCTTTTAGCTGAAATCGGATACAACACCCACACAGAACGGATGAAAATCTGTAAGACGGGTCTTTACTTTATATGATCAAAATATTCTTTTTGGAGGTGTAAACCGAAGCACCAAAAAGTAAAATCGGTAAGTAAGTAAGTAAGATGTACCTAATAGCTAGACGAATGTAGTCTATAATAATACTATCTCCCACTGGCTGGGCACATACGCTCTCTCAGAAGAGAGTTCGGGCGTTATATCACTTTTTTTAAACCTACAACATCCGTCAAGTATCTAAGTAATGTTAATTATGAATCAACGTATTTTTTTATTTAGACCAAATACAGATTGGCATCTAGGTAAGTTGCGAACAATTTTTTGCTAGCTTTTAAATTGCGTAAAACTAGGTCCAGTTTAACCTAGGTAATGGAAATTCCTAAATACGCTCGTACACGATAGATTTACATAATACACAAGGTTGTAACCTATTTAGTTTAAATCGCAAATTGGTAATCAATGGAAATATTAATTGGTCTGGTCTACGCTACAAGAGTAGCTCAAGGTCTCAAGTTAGGTAAGTAAGTAAATTAAACACGAATGCAGGAGTGTTAGCAAACGCTTGTACACACGACAGCACTCAACTCGGTTACGTTACGGGCGACTTTACAACAAAAGTGTACACTCTGACGTGCTGCCGTGCGTACGTAAGGTATTTACAAAAATACCAAGTGCTGATCTCCTAAATAGGTAGGTATGTGCTGAAATAAAACCGTCCAAGTGCGAGTCGGACTCGCGCACTCAGGGTTCTACCGTCATAAAATTTTTAAAAATCTGTTTATTTTGGTGCGCGAGTCCGACTCGCGCTTGAGCGTTTTTATTCTTGGTTGCTAAACCATAAAAACAAGCCCTATAATCATACCAAGTTTGAGCATGAGTCTTCTCGGGGTAGCATATCCTGGACCGGAAGAATACAAGTTCTTCAACCTCGGTGACGTTCTAAAGCTCATGACCTCGGTCTTTGCACGTCCTGAGCAGGAATAAGGACGGGGGTGACACAAAAAAAAAAACCCCACTGTGTCGAAGTGTCCCGGGCTCTTAGCCTGGCCCCATACTGATAAGATAAGATGATACCAAGTTTGATATTTATATGTATTACCGTTTTTGCGATAGAGCAAAAAGTATAAAAACACGTTTTTTGACTGGGGACCCCCTTATTTTTTTATTATTATTTGTTGGGGTATCCGCCATAATAATTCGGAAGGCAAAGTTTTTTGTTCGAAAGTCCGTTATTGGCTTAATCTTATCTTTAGACAATATTGAGAAACTAATTTCAATATTTTTTATTTTGGTTCAGTAGTTTGGATTTTACAACGTTTCAAAGATACGGTTTTATGACGTCACGCGACGGTCTGCATACTGTTGGCGGTCATAGGAACAAAACATTTTAGCGCATAAAAACAAAACTACTGGACCAAAATAAAAAATATTTAAATTAGTTTCCCAATATTGTCTAAAGATAAGATTAAGCCAATAACGGACTTTCGAACAAAAAACTTTGCCTTCCGAATTCAACTGGCTACTTATTACGTTCCAAAGATACAGCCCTTTAAAGTAAGGATAGACAGACAGTGTAGGCAGAGTAATAGGGTCCTGTTTGGCACCCTTCGGGTAGGGAACCCTAAAAAGGTAGAACCTGTACCTATCAGAGAATAGTTTTTCTTAATACTCGTTACGTTTTGAAGCGGGGCTCTTTATCAGATTGGAGAAAAGGGGTACTCGCATGTAGGTAATGAAAGTTCGTATGTACTTATACAAGGTGTTGTTTTGTAAAGTGACACCCGACAGGGGTAATTATTTACACGATACTGAATCCAAAAAATTAATGAAAATAATTCAGTGAACCCAAAAATAATTCAATTGTGGCCTCCCTTCCTAATATAGGTACTTACGATGACGCTTGCGGCCGCACTCGTATTTTTGGGCGCCACATCGCGCTCGCGCTTTGAGAAGGCGCGCACGTCGCTGTTAATACACCGTGGAATTTTAGTGGTTTTAAAGCCGAAGGTATTTTGTTGCACTGGTGATTCTGAGCCAAATTACAAAATTTCATTTCAAAACGCGCGAAAAAAAAATTCACTTCTCCATACAAATGGTGTCGATTGGCGATAGCCGTTTGTATTGGGAAGTGTTTTTTTTTCGCTCGTTTTGAAGTAAAATTTTGGAATTTGGCTCAGAATCACGAGTGCAACTAAATACCTTCGGCTTTAAAACCACTAAAATTCCACGGTGTATAGAACAAATAATAAATTAGACAAGGTACCTACCTAACTAATTTCTGAATAAAAAAAAATATTTTTTTTTTTAGTTTCTAGCGTTACTAAAACTATCTTCACCGAGTCGGGTGTCACTAACCAAAACAACACCCTGTAGGGACAATCTCAAAAATAAATAGATATTTTTTGTAATAAATTCTCCCGGTCCTTAGATAAACATTAGAAGCACGAATCCTGTCGTGACAATACTATAGCGTGTGGCATTTCATTTCATTGGCTTGGCCAGTATACCTTGAGCTCTTAGTGTAAAAATGTTTCGGTCAATTTCTCAATTGAAATAAATCGATGTCTTAATGTGTAGAGGTCACCGCTAGCTGGTCGTCGATGACTATCACAGGCCCAGGTAAAGGTGGCTAGCCGACGTTATTTTCAGGGTTTCTTTTTATTAGAATTTGTCCTACTTTCGGCACTATAAGGATAAAGAGTCATAAATATTTAGAGACCTTATTCACAAACGATTTATATTACCCACTACTTATATCAGTTTCTTTGTTTGATGTTTTATCGCCAATAAATACGGAGAAACGATTTGCTCTGACGGAAATAATTAAGGACCCCTACCGGGCTCTTAAATAAAAGAAGATGATATTTTGACAAAGTTTCATTTATTCAGTGCAAAAATGCGGCTATACAAACTTCCAAAAGTAAGAACTTGCTTGAGAAAACATTTTAACCGGATCTTTTCCGTTTTTGTACCACCTCGCCCGGAATTCCCGAAACACCTTCAACTGTTTCAGCATGTAATGCCTTCTTTTTACGTTTTTTACTGTCGCTTTTAGTTTCTTGAACGGCGACTTCATTGTTTTCTATTTCAGGCTCTTGCTCTACATCCTTTTTGCGTTTTTTCTTCTTTTTGTGCTGATTTTCTTCAGCTTTTTCTGCATTTTCTGAATCTTTGTGTGACACATTGTCAACAGCACTGTCATCAACAACAGAGTGTTTCTTTTTCTTCTTCTTTTTCGTGTTCGCATCTGAGTTTTCGACTTCTGTAATATTTTCTGTGTATAATACTTCCGAATTGGGTGCATCGTCTCCACTTTTAGACTTCTTCTTTTTACGCTTTTCTTTTTTACTTTCCTCATCACCATTTTCTGTGCAAATTTGAATTTCAGATGGTTCTACATTTTCACCCTCTTGGGCATATTCCACATCTACATTTTGCTCCGTAGATTTCTTCTTTTTACGTTTCTCTTTTTTACTCTCTACCTCCTCCACTCCCTCCTTATTTCCTCCACTGGCCTCCTCTATTATTTGGTTCTGCTTCTCCATATCTTTCTGGTCCCTATCCAGCACCGCTAGAAAGAATCCCGTCGTCAGATCAGACTCAGGCTTCGCATACAAGCACCTGACGCCCATACTGCCATACATATTGGAGCCAAAGTTGTTCCACTGTCCTTTCAGAAGCTCTTTGACATCTTGGACCCTCCACTTGGCCCTCGAGACCTTGACAGTGTTGGTCACAACCCTCTCATTCTCTTCAGGGTATAAGGAGCAGGTGCTGTAGACGATTCTCTTGGCGTTAGGGAAGGAGTTCATGGCGTGTTTCAGGAACTTCTCCTGTAGAGAGGTGAGTTTGGCCAAGCGTGTCGCTTCAATGTAGTTGTGGACGCTGAAATCCATGCCTGTAAAGAGATGTGGTGTAAGACATCTTTGCAATGTCTAAGAGCCAGTAAATAAAAAAATTGGCACTAACAACTTGTAGGGGTATGTAAAGAGCAACTACACATTTCCCAAAAGAGTCCCAAAAAACGGCCAAAAGAAGCACTCAATAAATTGGCTCCACATTTGCAGTAACTTCTCATATTTTAAATTCCTACCTTTGAAAGTAAAAAATATTTATTGACAAATCTAGTAATAATACCTGATCCAGAGCAACTGGGGTCCAGAAGGATGTACTCCACATCATCAAAGTCACCCCTCTTTATCTCCAGTGCATCTTTATGGATGGTCTCGACACACTTGCAGCCTGTCTTCTCTACAAAGTCACACAAGGTCTTGTAGCGGGTTTCATTCCTCTCCACTGCGTAGATTTTTCCCTGCCAATGCAAACATTATCTGTTAGAAAAGCTCCAGCTGGGTCCAGCTCCCGGGTTCGCTTCACAAGTCGGAATTTCTTCTTCTCTCGTGTCGAAAGCGTCAAAGATTGCGCTCCTATAAACGTGCCAACTTGATAGCACTAGGAGTCTACTCTAGGAGATCCTGCAAGCTGCATTGTGGAGAAGCAGTACAGGTGTGAAGATGGGATAAGTCGGAACTACCGCTAGTTTACGAGCCAAATATTCGTAGGATTACTTATTAACATTGGGGCGCCATCATGGAAACAGCCATTTTGAAAAAAGTACCCGCAAAACAGAGATTGGCCGCTTATGTTATTTAATTTCTAGTCAACTGTCCAGACCTTATTTAAATTCTTGTCAACTGTCCAGACTGCATGCATTGGATCTATGCAATGGATTTCAAAGTCCTTCAATAGGTATTAGGCGCTTGGTAGGGTGTTACCTCGTTCCTCATGTAGGCAGCTAATTGAGTAGTTTTCATGCCTGGCGCGGCGCACATGTCCAAGACAACGCTGCCTTGCGGTGGAGCCAGCAAGTGTGCCGCCAATGTCGTAGCCTGGAATGGGAGGTTTTCAAACGTGAGTTTTTATCGTTTTAAGTTGTTATGAAGATGCAAAATATAGTTTCAACATGAAGACTTATTTTTTCAATTTAGGCCATCTGTGATGAAGGTGACTAACTTTACTGTAATGTAGTAGGAACTTATACAAAAACCCACCTTATCCTGCAATATGATCTGACTCGTCAAATAAAGCTCATGCTCATGCCATCTAGTCCTGGTTGGGAACACATAAACCGTTTTCACATGGTAATCCTGGGTGAAGTCGTACTCCGTTAGCCCTTGTATCTGCTTGAGGTAGTCATCGTAAGAACCCGAAGTGCATCGGATGAAGCGGAAACCTTCATCTTGAAAGGCCCGGATTGCATCCGAAGTTGTGAGCAAGTTTGTGTTGATGCGAACATAGCGAGGTCTGCGGACTGCATGAGAATATTAAGACTTTTGATTAAGGGTCAATGTTTTATCTAAAATTTGTTAACAGAGAAACATGGACACCCTGCCTTACATTTAAGAGTAGATGGATAGAGCAGTAAAAAAATATAAGGTATAAAATTCATATTTTTTACATTGTACCTTTCAGCTGTAGGTACAGTCAGCCCCATGCTAAAATACCCCTTTTTGTTCGATTGGCGCCCTTATACCGTGCATGGTAAGACTTACCATGGGGTATCCTAGACTGTACCTATGTGTAAGGTAAGTCAACATGAAAGATTCAATATGCCTTGAGGATTATAAAATTTTATGAACTAAGGAGAAAAGGACACGAAGATAAAGTTCAATTATTAAGAAACTACTGTGCTAAGATTGATTAAATAAATAACATACACAATACAGTAATGTTTACACTGTTTATTTAAGCAACAGCAAAATTCATAAGTACTGCACACAAATCACTTTGGAATGTTTTAGATCACATTAGTTAATCCTGTTTTAAATTCAAACTGCTCTTATCAGGATCTTCAGGGGGTTTATCATCAAATGTGAATATGACTTCATTCCCATCAGCGTCATACTCCTTTTCATGGTATGCCTTGTACACGTAGGCAAAGATAACCAAGTTAACTACCACCACCGCGGCTATCACAGACCATACATTCTGTGCAAACTTATCGTCCGGGATATATTCGGCCATCAAGTGTTGTACACCAAAAAATGCCACAAACGGCAGGGTAAACATGGCCACACTATAAAGAAACAAGTTTCCCAATGCTAGCGCAGCCTGTCGGCTCTCGCGAGATACCAACGGGCCCTCTCTGTTTGCAGAATCGGCCATGGTTGCTTATAATTTGTAATTATAGTACCTGGAAAAAAAGAAATGAATGTTACCTTCAATTTTTATGTCTTCTTGGTGATCAGCAGTGTACTTTTCGAATTGTTCTTTGTAAGATGAGATTGTGGTCTCTGGTTTGCTTTTCCCTGGCAGTGCTTTCTTGCCAAAGAGCAGTTCGGCTGTGAGGACCTTCGCTAGCCATGGGTCTAAGCGTGGCTGGTCGACTAGCACATTACAGTTCTCAAAGAGTTTGTCAATGAGCGACGAGTGTTTTATAGTCTCAGTAATCAATGCGTACAACGCATTGGTCCTCTGCAATTAGCATAAAATTATGTTGTCAAAACAGCGAATTTTAATAAAAACTAAGCCTAGCCCTGGGTAATACAGAAAAGGCCAAAAAATATACTCACAAAGTGACGAAGTTTGTCGTCGTAAAGTAGGGTCTTGACACTACCGCCTTCAGTTGCAACTTTCTTGAAAATATTAGCAGCTAGTTTGTAAGGCCTAGGTACTTTGACTGAGTGTTCGAACATTATTTTCAACAAAAAACGTCCTCAAATCACCAAAACATTTGGTAATATTATTTCATTTCATTCATCACGAGACAAATGTCAAACAAAAAAGTTGAGGTTAGAATAATAGTGTTGTGAAAAACCGAACTAAAGCGAGAGACGTTATAGTTTTTATCACTGGATAAAAACAATAATCTACTAAGGTAATTAATAAGTGGTTATCCAAAAATATTATAAAATCAAAGAAGTAAAATTAAATAATCAACCTTCCGGAAAAAAACAAGCTTTTATCGATACAAAATATTGTCTCCTACCCCATCACTAAGTGTAGTAGTCTCGCATTTGACCGCGTTCAAATAATTTATTTTTGTTTTGATTAACGCCATTCATAGACAATTAATTTCCGGAATGAAAACGAGAACGAACTTGTTTTTCCTCAATGGCAGACGAAAAAAAAAACCATAAACAATTTACACAACCGTACAAAGTTGTTGCACGTAATCTTTATTTACAATTTCACAAAAGCATATTTTGCGTTCAATTGTGTGATATTTAGCAAATTATGTAAACATTTCATAGCGAGGTAATGCAAAAATCAGTTCCCACATTGGTGCACTTGTGTTGTTTGTGTAATAATATCATTGTCAGTTTCATTTCGAATAGCGCTTTGCCCCTCGCAAAATACCAGGAAATGCTCTGATTCAACAAGCAGCCGCTTCAATAACAATGACTAATGTGCACTGTGCGTTAATTTCAGTCGGGGACAGCCACTGGATCGCTATGTAATCAAAGAGTGAAAGGTGTTAAAATGTGGGGGTAATTCGAGTAATCTGGGCAAAGTCTGTCACAACAATACAATGGTGCCCGCGCCGAGCTGTCCCTATACGTGGGACTACTGGTCCACGTCCCCTTCTGACTCCATCGAGCTGTCATGTTTGATGCCCAACTCCGCATACATCCCCTTGAGGGCCAGCGTGGATGCCACTCTCCAGGATGTCAAGGAGGTAAGACCTCTCCACATCTACCTACAACATCCTGTGGCCGCATGACTCACGCGGCGCTAACATACCATTTCCTTGCACTTTACTCAACTAGTAGGTTAATGTAATTTAGACTTTGTTTACACTAAGATAACCCTTTTTTGGAAAGTGGAACAGGTTGTTTACCTGATTCCGTTAATCGTTTTTAATATGTATTCATAAACAAACTCCTAACCGGCCTACCGGCCTATTTTTAGATATTATGCAGTTGTTTTGATAGTAGTGATTACAAGGAATGCAATGTTGTTTTTTTCCTCATTGCTTATTTCTCAGAATGCCTCTTAGTAATAAGTACGAAGGCCAATACTGCCTTTAGCTATTTACAACTGTTTTCAACATAAAATCCATAGATATATTGAATATTTAACAGAAGATCTTTTATCCATAAAGATCTTTGTGAAATTCTGACTTCGGCAAGCTTATGCATTCTTGCACGGATTGTATGATGAATACAACTGGTATTAAAAAAACCAGGAAATACTAAACGGTTATTCCCTTTTTTAGGAACTATGGGACAAGGCGGCAAAGTACCCTCTCTTTGGGATGCTCCACGAGAGCTCCAGCTATGTATTCCAGTTCATTAACTCGCTAGCGACCCCCGAGGAGGTGGACGATGAGAGCAAGCGTCTACGCGACGTCAAACCCGTCTGCGGAGTCCTAAAGATTATAGAGAAACCAATAGAAAAGCCTGGAGAGCACCTACTCAATACGCAAATAAGTCACTTGATAGGAAAAGGTGAGTTTCTTTGCCACATATCAACCGTGCAATAAGTCCTATTAAATGCAGACAACCATGTCGGAGGCCCTTCGGGCGGCCTATAAACTTTGACACCAGGGGTGGCCACTGCCTCATATTATTACCTAGCTACTTCCTGCAGACAAACATACAAAATATTATTCTTTGTAAAGTGTCTATTTGGCCGGTAGTGCACTGTTGCATTTGAGATGTTTAGTGTTGAGTTCTTTTGTCACTTTCTTTCTGAGACAATGGAGTGTAGCTAACTGACTATTAAAAGACAACACTGGAGTGAACCATTGTCATGTGTCTGAGAATAAAAAACACCAGGAACAAGTGTTATACTAAGATTTATTTTTTACAAAAATTATTCCACTCAGTTCTTCAAAACAACAAATAATTAAACTGACACAGTTTAATAATTACTACAATATTGCAAGCTACCTTCCATTCCATTCCATTCAGTCGTTCCCTCAATGCTGAGGATCGTGACCATCGTTGAAGGTGGCAGAGAGAAGAGTTCTCCATTGCGCTCTATCACTCGCGATGTGGATCAGTTCGTGCAGGAGTTTTTTGCGTGGCAAGCTACCTTTGCCAACGAAAAAAGGAGTAGGAGATTGTAGTTTATGTAGACTTGCTACTTGCTCATTTTACCCTTTTCTTTCCCACATTTCAGGCCTAAACGAATTCGACAACCTCCGGAGCTCGGAGGTGAATGATTTTCGGAGCCGAATGAGAGTCCTAGCCGAAGAGAGCGCAATGAAGCGCGCAGCCAGCACCCGGCTAGACAAACTGAGGCATCGGTACGCGCCGCGACTGGCCGACCATCCGGCCGTGCCAACTATGCTGCTGAGCCACCTCAACAACCACTGCTTTATCCTCGTCACTAAAGTCGAGAATACCGAGGTTTGTGCCGTCGAACATTGCTTTCAATTTCCCTCTGCTTGAAAAGCCAGTTCTTATTACACCAAGTATCATTTGAGGGGTAGGTCTGTCTGTCAAAGGTATCGCCATGACGCTTTTGTTAAGATGCCCGGGGGCATGCTTAGCATCCCTTGAGGTCCATGCTGCAATCTGTCTCCTTTCAAAATGGTCTGATGCAATCCCTATTTTGAAACAACTATGCACTGTAACAGCTATGTAACCTATCGATCAATAGCTGAATAAAACCCAACTGTCGAAACAATGCTTTATTCTAACATTAAACTTGAGAGTCGATAGCCAAGTTACCACCATGGGCTCTCCATTATGTCTTAAATACATGCACAATCCGCAAGAAACGCGTGACAGAAGCGTAGCATATGTACGTGGTTACGATCCCCGTGAATAGGCACGAAACCCATCTGGGGGCTACTTCTCGGAAGGAAGGAAGGAAAAATCTCCTATTCTCAAGAAGTCATCTTCGACAAGGCACGAGATCTCTGCGATATGTTTGCCTTTTTCGCTTGACATGACTCGAGTGGTGTGCCGAGAGGAGACGAGATCGAAATGGCATGAGATTTTTCCTTCGAGTTATGTCGAATGCGAGATTCCCGAGAATATGCCCCCTGCAACTCACATTAGCGCCCTTTCTCGGCTGCAAAGGGAATCTGCTAGTCTCCCCCTTCCGCGTTATCGTCTGCTTCCTCTTCCCCCTCGTGCTTCCCCTCCTCGCCGCGCATCTCCTCCTCCTCTTCCTCCTCCACATCCTCCTTGTAGCCTTCCTCCAGCCACTGCAGCATCAGCTCTTGGGCGTCGTCCCTGGAGTGAGGATTCGTTGATCAACAATAGAAGTATTGTAGACCCTAAAGATTAGATAGCAAACGACAAAAAAACCCGAAAAAATGCATACTGCTCCCATTCCGTAAGTCGTAACTACCAAATTATAAGTAGACGATCCGAAATTAATTCGAAGTATCGCCTCTAAAAGTTAAGAATTCTTAGTCGAATCGAGAGTTTTAAGGCTGCCATCAGACGGACTGCATCGCAGCGACCGCGTGCGGTTCTAAGAATTAGGCCTGACCTTTCCTCCACAGTGACCTCGCTCTTGTTGATCTTGATCAGTCGCGGCAGAGAGGCCACCACCTCCATCCTCTGTTCCGATACGTCCTCTTCATCACCGCTGGCCTCTTCGCCGCCCATGTAGGTGGTACCTGTCAGCACGATGGTGTCTAGCTTCGGGAGGACCTGTGGATGATGTACCTTCTTAACATGATGCTATGATGTTGCAAATCCTGTCCTGTCATGGTTTTAGAAGGGATTTCGCATTTATGTTTTATGGGGAAGCTTGAAATTTCCCAGATGAAAGCCATTTTTTTTCTTTGGAGAGAACTCCTTTGAGTGAAATTAAAGGAACAATTTAATCTTCCCATAACACCACTGGTGGTGTGGTTTGTTGGTGCGAGAAGGGAGGGAATATAGGCTAAATCTTACATGCGATCTACGTTAAATTCATGAATATAAATAGTTGTTACAGTACTTAACCTGTGTGGTGGCGGAACGACAAAATTCGACCACTAAAAGGGGGGCCGCTCTTGCCAGTCAAGGGGATATGTACAGTCAGTCACACGCTAGGATATTATTCGATTGGCCTCCTTATGCCGTGCGCGGTAAGAGCTACCATGGGGTATCCTAGACTGTGGCCGACCGTACAACAACAGGCCGTAGCAACGATAATTAGTATGAAATAAGCTGAATAAAAATGTAGATGCAATAGGAGAAGATCTTTACCACCAACTTCCTAACTTGCGTCAGCGATCTGATCTTGCAATTGCGCAAATTAATATACCGCAGCTTTACATTTGTCTCTCCGAACCCGTCTAATTTCTTTAGAGGGTTTTGGCGCAGATGCAGGATCCTCAGATTGACCAGCCTGTCTATCCCCTCGAGACTTTTTATCTTATTTCCGGCCAGATAAAGGCTATCCAAGTTTGGCAGGTCCAGTGGCCTTATGTCCTTCAGCAAATTCTCTCTTAGGTCCAAGATTCTGAGGGTATCCATCTTGTCTTGGAATTCTAGACTTTTGATCTTGTTGAGGCCGAGTTCTAGGGTGGCTAGACGCGGCTGGTATATTTGGAAGACGTCGCTTATTTTGTTTCGGTTCATTATGATCACTTGGAGGTACTTCATGCGTCTTAAAACCGCAGACTGGGCAACGTTTTGGTCGGCGTGTAGCAAAAGCAAGTACGGTAGATCGGCCAAACATTGCAGGGCGGCGGTGGTCAGTGCGTTATCCGATACGTCAACGAATTGCAAATGCTTGAAGTAGGTTATTGCTTTTATGTTCTTCAATGACATGCTCACGCAGGATGCTTTCAAGTACGCGTATCTGTGAACAGAAATACAGATGATAAGATTCAGCTCTAAAGACTGTAAGTTAGTTGTAACGGGCTCCAAACGTTCCTCAGAACCTTTTGCCGATCGAACTCTTCGCCGATTGAACTGTTCGCCGATCGAACTGTTCTCCGAAAGCCGATATCTCGCCCAGTATCTGAAACCTGCGTTCTAAATAGGCTGGGCCTCTAAATCTTTTTGGACGTGGAAATCTAGCGCCTTTACCAACAATTCAGCTCTGAGAAGGCTGTGAGTCTTGTTGTAACTCACCCGTCTCCCTCAGCGGTCTTGCCCACCATGCCCAGTCTCTCCGACACCTGTCCCCTAAGCAGCCTGGGCAGTGTCGATTTAAATGTCTCTAATAGCGGCATGAGGTCTGAGTGTGGGAATGGACCGGGCGGCAATAGGGTGCGGGAGGCGCGGCCACGTCTCTTCTTTCGTGGTGTATTAATAGTTGACCCACCCGTCGCCTTCAGCGGTCTTGCCCACCATGCCCAGTCTCTGCGACACCTGTCCCCTATGAAGCCTGGGCAGGTTGAGGGGTTCCACTATGGTGACCTCGGGCACGTGGACCTGTGGAGGTGGAGTCGCTGGCTGCGGCTCCTCGTCCTCTTCATCGTCGTCCGTTTGGCTGATGTTGAAGTGGGACTTAAGCATGGCTGGGTATGGGGACTGGGGAATAGAATTTAGTTGTTTCAACCTCTGGCGCCAAGGTTTTCGAAGGATTTTGGCATCAAAACTGTTAGTTAGGTATTCGTATAAGTTAGCGGCCTAAAAACTCTGTTGTCAGAGTTTTTAGGCCGCCAATAGGGCCTCTGACATGGCTTAACGATTGTTATTAATCCACAATAACCAGGACCAACAGTTTAACGTGCCTTCCGTAGCACGGAAGCGCTCAGATCTGGGGGCACGGCAGTGCCCCCGCCAGGTCGAGCGCGAAGCAAACACTGCCGTACCATCCTTTACTGGAACCATTTCGCCGCATTTTCTAATAATAATAATAGAACTAGTACTTCCCATTAACTCAGAGAGCTGAAATTTGGTACAAAGTTAGGGTTGAATGGCCACATAAAGGGAAAACTATAAAAACTAGGATAATCGAAGATCTGGAGTACCTGGTGATCCTGATTAGAAAACACAAGAGCCCTAATAGAACTAGTACTTCCCATAAACTCAGAGAGCTGAAATTTGGTACAGAGTAAGGGTTTAATGGGCACATAAAGGGAAAACTATAAAAACTAGGATAATCGAAGATCTGGAGTACCTGGTGACCCTGATTAGAAAACACAAGAGCCCTAATAGAACTAGTACTTCCCATAAACTCAGAGAGCTGAAATTTGGTACAGAGTTAGGGTTTAATGGCCACATAAAGGGAAAACTATAAAAACTAGGATAATCGAAGATCTGGAGTACCTGGTGACCCTGATTAGAAAACACAAGAGCCCTAATAGAACTAGTACTTCCCATAAACTCAGAGAGCTGAAATTTGGTACAGAGTTAGGGTTTAATGGCCACATAAAGGAAAAACTATAAAAACTAGGATAATCGAAGATCTGGAGTACCTGGTGACCCTGATTAGAAAACACAAGAGCCCAACCAAACTATTATAGATCGATATATACCGCCCTTACAAAAAATATTCAACTTGGTGGGCCGCTTCATTTGATGTAAAAAATCGAAGGTCTGAAGTATCTGATGAAGATCCCTCAGCTGGTCTCAGCTGTATTAGAGATATTATGGTAATGCCCCTTCTACTATTGGTACATAAAAAAATCGACTGTCATTGCAAAAATCCAGCGTAGTGGGACACATCTTCATTTAATCTAGCCTATAGCGTCCCACTAGTGGTTCGCTCCGAACTATGAACTCGCGACCTCAGTTACAGATGTATAACTTTGCTTACGCCATTCGCGCAGGCGCGCGCGCGCTTTGCATTTAAATTATACAACCCCATATTTCGGCAACCCATCGACCGATTTGGCTCATGTTCGAATTTAAAAATTCTTTTAATTTAGTTTACCCGCCTATCAAATTTCATAACGATCCGACCAAATTTACTCAAGTTATTGTCGAACAAACATTCAAACATACAAACGCCGGATTGTTCCAGCAGACTCGGAGGACTTCGCTCGCTTCGCTCGCTCGTTCAACAAGAAATAGTCGGACGATTAACTTTATTCTACTCGAACATTACACAAATTTAAAAACTGTGTCAAATAAGAAAATCTAATAAAATTAATCAATATGCCCTCGTTTCTACAAAAAGAAGTGAAATCCCACCAAAAACATTCTGTAAAAACTAGCCAGGTCTCGATGGATCTGCTTGTTTATCTCTAAAAAAGTAATAAAATCTAGACAAAGTCGTGCCAAGTCTAAGGTTCCTTACTGCGATTTCTTTATTATTATAGTTAATGTTGTGA
The DNA here is from genome assembly GCA_949319315.1 of Zelleria hepariella. Classification (NCBI taxonomy): domain Eukaryota; kingdom Metazoa; phylum Arthropoda; class Insecta; order Lepidoptera; family Yponomeutidae; genus Zelleria; species Zelleria hepariella. The sequence goes on from OX439384.1 coordinate 9,818,068, forward strand.
GACTTGGCTGTTGAAGGGTACACAAGGGTACAAAACCAGGTGCTCCATGACACCATTGCACCAATCTGTCGCCAGAACCGCTTGTGTACCCTTCAACGGCCAAGTCTCACAACATTAACTATAATAATAAAGAAATCGCAGTAAGGAACCTTAGACTTGGCACGACTTTGTCTAGATTTTATTACTTTTTTAGAGATAAACAAGCAGATCCATCGAGACCTGGCTAGTTTTTACAGAATGTTTTTGGTGGGATATTATTTCCACTAGCAGTCACCCATCCATGGACTGACCGCGCCCGATGTTTCTTAACTTTACCAATCGATTAAGAATGACCAGTCCAACCAGGCTCTGAGCGCTTCATAAAAACTATTCAGCGCTGGGTACCAACCCATACATTGTCTTAGCCAAAGCCCAGGGCGCGGTTCTTTGCAGCGATTAAATTTTAAAAAGACGCTGAAGTTGAATCATGGTGCACCCAATACATCTTGATCTTTGTAATGAGAGCATGTAGGACATTGATGCAGGCTTCTGACTTACCTTGCAGACTCAGAAACGAGTGCTATTCGTGTTATCTTTGATTCTGAGGAATATTGTATTATTTATACAATCTTCGATTATTGACACTGTCAAGAAATGACGTGACTTGACAAAATTTACTTGACAAGTGTGTTTCCTAACGCTTTCTTGTCAAATGAAAAAGGTGGAGGCTGTAAACCTCAAAAGTGTTTTCTCTTTTGATGATTTATAGACTGAACTTCTTTGTATAACTCGGTGTGGATGTGTGGATGCATTCGCCGCTCATTTATAATCCTTGTCGTTTTCTGTCCCTAATAAACTAGTGGTTCGCCCCGAACTATGAACTCGCGACCCCATATCTCAGCAACCCCTCGACCGATTTGGCTCATGTTCGAAGTTAAAAAATTTCTTTGCCTCATTTACCCGCCTACCAAACATGACGATCCGATTAAACTCAAGTTATCGTCATACAAACGCCGGATTGTTCAAGTAGACTCGGACAACTTCTCTCGCTTCGCTCGCTCGTTCAATAAATACCATATTTGTGCCCTCTATTAAAAAATTCCCTTGGTTCACAGATTTCGTTCACATCCAACGTGCCTGTGTCGCGGACGCCGCAGCAGCACATCGAGTATGTGCTCAACAAGAAAGCCAACTCGCTCAACATACGCGGGGAGAACCCTCGCAACTACGTCCTCAAGGTGAGAACTATATCTGATATCGACTACTTCTGAGGAACATTGAGTATGACTGAGGCCTTTTGCAGCTAAGTAATATGTTGATTTATACAGCGGCCAGTGGAACTTTCACTCACACTAAATAGGTAAAGCGACCACTCGAACGCTACAGTGCGTGGGACATTTTTTTAGATGGAGTGAGGTTGCCCAGCACCAGCTGTCAGGATGAAAACTTAATGCCGTACTGAAAATACGACTTGTTACAATTGTAATTTACGGAGCAGCGAAGCGATTTATACATTTAATACAGAAAAAGACGTGGATGTTTTTTATTTACTTATTGTATACAATTTAGGTTATATCAATTTAACATGATTTATACAGCCTACAGTGGTATCTTCGCTTACACTCGGACGCAGTAGCGACTGGGACATACTAAATGGAATAAGCTTGCCCAGGACCTTTACCATCGTCTCAGCTTAGTCCGCCTAATCAACAGAAAAAGCAAGGTCAATACTTGCGGAACCAACTATTCAGCGGATTTCCTCATGATGTATTTCTTCACAGTTGGCAAGTAGAGAAATTGAGGGATTTTTTCCAGTGACGTGGGTAGTTTGCATGTGTGTTCCAGGCACTGCAGCGACGAGTGGTCTCTTCACCCATCTAGTGTGAGTGAAGGTGCCACTGGACGTTGTATAAATCATCTCATTACGTAGATGCAAAGGCCTAAATTTATAAAAGTTTATTTTCTAGGAACTAGTCGGCTACACCGACACAAATAAAAGTACGTGATAACTTGTGATGATTTTCGCCAGGTATGCGGCCAAGAAGAATACCTGCTGGGCGACCACCCACTGATCCAATTCCTCTACATCCAGGAGAAGTTGGCCTCTAATGGGGTGCCCCAAGTGGTCCCCGTCAGCCTCGACAAGATACCCTGCTTTCGTGAGTCAATATGTGTAAAACAGTTCCGTAACTTACTGACATGACTACCCACAGCCGAAACCACTGAGAATAGAGAATACCACGACGTATCATTACACCGAGTGTTTCTCGTTCATATTTTTTATGCACTTTAGTTAGACGAACACCGTCCACTATCGCCGCCAATGAAAAAAAAAATCATCTTTTTAAGAAGAAATAAAAAAAGGACACTTGACTTGTGCGGAATTTATTCGTAGGTTCTAGATCTGGAATATAGGCTTTAGGTCCTAAAAATAGTTAAGCCTAGGGATTCTCATTTGTTTTTCATTGGCGGCGCTAGTGCGCTTTGACTATCACTTAAGACGCAAGACGTCGACTTTTTTTTTTACCGAAAAAGGTGACCGAAAATTTTGGTAAACGCTTTTGGAGCGACCAACATTTCCTACTTTTGTTCGACATTCATTACCACACTGAGGACCTAAACAGAAACTTTATGTATCTGCGATTTTTTTCTACCAAAGTTTTTGTGACAGATGAAAATGCCTACCAACAAATCCACCATTGGGAAGCCCACAAAACATAACTAGCAGAATAGCGTTTTCAATGAAAAGCTAATCATCATCATCATCATCAGCCTGTTAACACCCACTGCTGCGTACTTATCTTTATCTTTACTGTTTTCCGGCTACTTTGGCTATGTCGTCGGACCATCTGGCTGGTGGTCTGCCAACCGATCTCTTTCCCTCTCGGGGTCGCCATTCTGCAAGAGATAAGTCAAGCTAAAACTTTATTTTTTCCCTAACAGAAGACAAAGACCTCGCCTACCCTTTACCGGAGCGGCGGAGACTGACCTCGGATCAGTCAAATACTATGAGGAAGAAGAAAAGCCACCACGAGACCTCGTGGAACATCGATAAGGACTACTCGTGTACGGTATTGAGCATCGGTGGGCTCAACGTCGACACTGGAAGACTGGTTGAGGTAAGAATTTAGCATGATGTAGCTGAATTTAGTGTGGTTTTCATATACATTTTTGTACAGGATCCATTCAATTTAGCAAATTAAAAAAAAAGACAACAATTTCATTGGTTGAACTTGTCTGTTAATTTGGTCCTGCCAGCATAGGCTGAAAGCTTGAAGTAGTTTTCGAGTGAACATTTTGTCGTAACCTATTTTATAGCCACAAACATTGATATCTTATGTGTTCGCTTTTTTTCCAATATAAAACACGTGTTGAAAAAGGAAATTTCTATTTTATTAGTGGCACTAGTTGGTGTAATATAAAAGGGCTTTTAATGACATATTTTTCTCCCTTGCAGCAGTCTTTTAAAACCTTAATCTTCTCAGGTGGTAGTCCAAGCCGGTATATTCCACGGCGGCAAGCCTCTCTGCGAGTCTCAAAAGACGAGCGTCGCAGTCGTGTCGAGCGATGGCGAAGCGCGATGGGACCAGGAGCTGAAGTTTCCCATCAAAGTTCACAACATACCGCGCATGGCGAGGCTCTGCTTCGTCATCTATGAAATTTCTAAGACCGCCAAGGGGAAAAGTCGGCGGGTCAAAGACTCCAATAAGGTAAGCATACTCGGAGAGACTAAATCTGCAAGACTCCGCTCGCTAGAAAGAATGGGAGAGGATCGGACGATAAGAAAAGCATACGAAAGGCAACCTTCTCGACCTTGGACGTCACAACTACCGCTGGATGGACGGAGTCTCAATTAAAAAGACTTCGGGTCGCTGAGCTAGCGTAGTAACTACCTTGTCGTTTATTCCTCCTAAGTTCTCTCGCGTTATGTGTCGGAGAGTTCCGAGAATAGCCCCCAGTGGCGGTTGCTGACTGTACCACCAGTAGTGTTAATGTTAATTTTAGTTTACAACCCAACCTCTCTTTCCGCAGGAGCTGTACATAAACAAGCTCGCGTGGGCGAACACGCAGATATTCTCGTACAACTCATCACTGCGGACCGACGGCGTGACTCTTTACATGTGGACGTATGCGGCCGAAGACACGCAGAGTGACGACCTGCTGAACCCTCTGGGGACCGTCGTGTCGAACCCTAGCACCGACTCGTGCTCCGCGCTCACTGTCAAGTTCTCCAAGTGAGTGTCTCTACATGTGGACGTAAGTGTCTCTACATGTGGACGTAAGTGTATCTACATGTGGACGTAAGTGTCTCTACAAGTGGACGTAAGTGTCTCTACATGTGGACGTAAGTGTATCTACCTTTGGACGTAAGTGTCTCTACCTTTGGACGTAAGTGTCTCTACCTGTGGACGTAAGTGTCTCTACATGTGGACGTAAGTGTCTCTACATGTGGACGTACACGGCCGAGGACACACACAGTGACGACCTGCTGCATCCTCTGGGGACCATCGTGTCGAGCCCTAGCACCGACTCGTGCTTCGCGCTCACTGTCAAGTTCTCCAAGTGAGTGTCTCTACATGTGGACGTAAGTGTCTCTAAATGTGGACGTGACCTGCTGAACCCTCGGAGTCGTGTCGAACCCTAGCACCGACTCGTGTTCCGCGCACAATGTCAAGTGAGTGTCTCTATATTATGTGGAGACGTAAGTTTCGTGTTTCGTGACGATCCGACTATACACCGTGGAATTTTAGTGGTTTTAAAGCCGCATGTATTTAGTTGCACTCTTGATTCTGAGCCAAATTCCAATATTTTACTTCAAAACGAGCGGAAAAAAAAACACTTCCCAATACAAACGGCTATCGCCAATCGACACCATTTGTATGGAGAAGTGAATTTTTTTTTCGCGCGTTTTGGAATGAAATTTTGTGATTTGGCTCAGAATCACCAGTGCAACAAAATACCTGCGGCTTTAAAACCACTAAAATTGCAGGGAGTATTTACTCAAGTTATCGTCGAACGAAAATTCATGCATACAAACATACAGGGGGTTAAAAGACCGCCAACAAAGCGGGAAACCACGTATTGTCCTCATCATAAGGAACATTTTTGCCCAAGAAACCATGCCTGGGAAATCAACGGTTTCCGAGATAATGAGGTTCAAAGTCGGACTTTTCAAAACGTTTTTATTGCAGAAATGTATTCAGTATCTAGTTCTTAACATACCTTCTCAAGAAGCCATATCAAAAATATGAATATTTCTTACAAAAATGGACGTTAAAATTGCAACCCGCAATGTATTCTAAACATCGGCACTTCAAGCTTAGGTAACATAAACTGATACCTACGCTTGCGCAATATGACTTCTGTACGTTACACGTCCATTGCGTGAATAAATATTTTTCAAAATTATAACCTAAAAAACCAAAATCATTTCCCAGCAATAATTTATCGAAAAAGTACTTTGTTTTGGTGTCTGGTATGCGTGGCTTTCGGGTCTGTTGGCGGTCTTTTAACACCCGGTATAAGCGCCGGATTAACAGAGTCAGAGAACTTCTCTTGCTTCGCTCGCTCGTTCAATAAATGCATCTTAGCTTGGGCGCGCGATGTTTAGGCATATAAGTCTGGCTACATGCATAAACTCAAACTAAACCAAACTAAACCACAACATTGATCTCTCCAACAGATACGACTGCCAGTACCCCATAGTTTTTCCGTCACAAGAGACGGTGAAAGAGTACGCCGACACCATAGAGAAGGAGTCCCCGGACGTCATGGAGCGACTGAGCAAGGACTTTGAGCATCTGCGCACGACCGCCGAAAAGGACCCCATGTATGAGATGCACGAGCAGGACAGGAAGGATATTTGGGCTTCCAGGTGAGGGAAATAACTTCATTTTTTATTATTGGTTCGTTTAATAAATTATTAGTCCCGGCACGAGCCAAAATTGCGTTTTGTCGCACAGTGTTGGTTGACACACTCAATCACGCTTGCTGACGTTCTGTTTCTGAAAAAATTAACTCGAGTTGACTCTCTGGCAATATAGATAGATAGATAAAAGGTTTGTTGTATGTACGACCAAAACAAACACAGACAATGAAAAAAAAACAGAAAAATGAGTTAACAATTAAAACTAACTTAAATAAACAAGCAATCAGACATGACAATAATGTTTAAGCAACAGCACTAATGACCTCAACGCGAAAAATCGCACATCCGCGGTGGGCACGCGTGATGATTATGCTCCAACTCTCTGAAAGAAAGCCAGCTAGTTCATGTATGCTTGCACTGTACAGGCTACATCTTAATCTTACATTCATCATTACCTACCGAATTAAATCCAATAGAATCCGCATTACGTATAAAATCACACTAAAAACTCGTCCCCACAGAAACAAATGGTAGCAGCAATAGAACAATACGAAACATAATTTCGACCATACGCCTAATATTCGAATGTCAACCTTATTGCATTAGTGTACAGTTTAACTTAAATTGCATTGACTGCGAGCAAGTGCCCAGAGAGAATGTTCCAGATACGTTTTGAGAGTTGGTGCTTTATCTTGTTTTATCCTTTATGGAATTGAAGTCATTACCCTTCTTTCACAGAGAGTACTTCCGTCGCGGCGCACCCGAGCTTCTCCCGAAACTCCTGACGTGCGTGGAGTGGGGTGAACGGGCAGAAGCGGCCAGCGTCGCGCGCATGCTGGAGGCGTGGTCGGTGCTGAGAGTGGAGAGTGCCCTAGAACTACTGGACTACGCCTATGCCGACGGCTCCGTGCGTGCCTTCGCCGTCAAGTGCCTCGCAGACATCAGGTGAGGATATCGCAGTAGTGTCTTCTCAATGCAACCGTAGTTACCGATTTCGCTTTCGAAACTCCCCATGCTACATCTGGCCAGTTGCGATGTACGGTTGCGAAGCCTGGACCCTAAAGGACGCGACCTGCAAGAAGCTCGATGAGTGCAACAGGGCCCTTAGCCTGTAACGCAATGGTGCCAAAATGGGCTCCCGGTTGATGGTTTCGGATGGTTGATGGATGGGATTAATGCTGTCGGTCCAGTGTAGCTCCTTTTAATGTTTTTGTCGTACAGAAAAGAATATTATGAGTCTAATTCTAAAGGATTAGTTCGCTGGTTGTAGGAGAACTACGAAAAAATCCCGGTTTTGTCTTTCTACCTAGGACGCCATTGATACGCCATTGTGTTACAGGCTAAGGCCCCAGGAGGCTAACAGTCTCGGAATGAGCACATCCGAGCTTGAGATGAAGCCGAAAAATTGGCCAGATCGGAAAACTGTTTTGAGAGCCCTATGTTCTTATGATTAGGGAAAATGTATACTGACTACCTTCGTTGTTTTTCCTTTCAGTGACGAGGACCTTTTACTCTACCTCCTCCAGTTAGTCCAAGCGCTAAAGCATGAGCCCTATCTAATGTGCGACCTCGCCGTTTTCCTGCTACAACGCGCTTTCAACAATATGAATATTGGACACTTCCTCTTCTGGCATTTACGGTAAGCTCTAAAAATTTAAGTTTTTTTTTCTTCTGTGTATATCTGTGATCGGCATTCTTGACCATAAGCAAATTAGTTCAGTGATGCGTTATGGCGTTAGTATGCATCTTCCATTGAAGGTGCTATACAAATATAGCTAAGCTAGTGGCGATCATCCAGCTCCTAGATGTTGTATCTTTTGAGTCACGTCGTGCGGTGTGCCGTAATCTAAGAATCTAAAAATCTAAGATTAAGGTAAGAGTTTGAGCCTCGGCAACATAATTTGGAACGATCATTTCAGATGCAAATGGTTGTGCAAACTACCTACTCTGATGGCATCGTTAATAGCTGGCGTTTTCAAGACGTTAACATAAAGGGTCTTAAATTCTGCGTCGACAGGTTTATACGAAATTTTCGCAGGCATCGAAACAGATCACGAAACAGATAAGAAATAGACTTACCTTTTGCCTGAGAATGCATCCTATTGATCGCTTAGTGGCATAGTGATTTAATGCTTGATTTGATTTTCAGGTCGGAAATGCACGTAGCGTCAGTTTCGGTGCGGTTCGGCCTCGTCCTAGAGGCCTACTGCCGCGGCTGCCGCGAGCATCTCAGCGGACTCATGCGCCAGATCAGCTGTCTCGACAAACTCAAATGTAAGTTTATAAATGTGACATACAATTCACACAGTTGACGCTTCGAATATCTTTATTCTCCTGTTCTAGACCACCCTGAATCTCTGTAAAATCATTTCTGGTGTAAAATAAAGATGAAAAAGAAAGAAATAAATAAAAATACATTTATTGCACACAAACAGACACACACAAACAGAAAAAGAAGAAACTCAAAAATAAAACAGAATTAAAACAACATGTCGCGGTGTGTCATTGTCATGCAAAAGGCACTAACTCAGCATTGTGCTGACCGCGCATGCTGGTCTTCACAGTTTCAGCATCGAATGTTTTGTTCCAGGGGCGAGCCAATGCGTGCGCAAGAAGAAAGAAATCTCAAAGGCACGCTCGGCGCTAATCGAGCATCTATCGGAGCCACATTGCACTGAGACTCTATCAGACTTCGCCTCGCCGCTCAACCCGCGGTTTAGCTGCAAGCGCGTCAAGTGAGTAGATCCAAATTGATCGTCTAAAATCGAGCAAATGACCTATGGATGAATAGCACGTTCGTGTAATGTCGGGATCTAGCAGAAGACATTCGGGTAATCGTGTTTTGCACTCACGAAACTCGGACACAACCGCTTGACATAAGAATTACGTCGCGCGGATTATTGTGCAGTTTCAATTTAGACGATGTCTCGCTAGCTAGCAGCACCAAAACGATACTAAACTCCATTTGTTTTGACAACAAAACGATATCATATTGCTTCCTTCAACTATGTAAAGCAAGATGACTCTTAGAGTGTTTCTTAAAACTAATTAGTACGTATATAAACTATCGTGCCAGACAACCGTTGGATGGACAGGACAGAAATAATAAAATATTCGGTAGATTGTGTACTTAGAATAACAATAATTAAATATACTTAGTAAAGTTACGTTAATGTTCTAGATACTACAATAAAAACGGTTAATCGCAGTGCCCTGTCTGGCTAGTTCGTAAAAAAACACATTTTACTTTTACGCTTTCTATCGTCAACTAACAAACTCTTTTTCCCGCAGGCCGGAGCGCTGCCGCGTGATGGACAGCAAGATGCGACCACTCCTTCTCGAGTTCGAGAACACAGACCCCACCGGCTCCGAAGTGTGCATCATACTGAAGATCGGAGACGACCTGCGACAGGACATGTTCACACTGCAAATGCTCAGGATCATGGACCGGCTGTGGAAGAGCGCTGGTTACGACTTCAAGTGAGGACAATACATTTTATTAAAAAACGCTCGTAATGTGGTTCCTACGAAAAGTTTGCGCAATGGAAAATCGACAGAAAGTAAGCAAAGCACTATACAAGCCTTGGTCTGCAATGAGTGCGCTGGCCAAGCTATGATGACCTCGAGCTTAGCTTAGCTACACTCTCGGCCCTCAAGTTTGGTCATCATTGCAGCCCTTGCTGTCCTCGACCTTCGGTCTCGGCCTTCATTCCAGCTTGTCCATCAAGGGCTACAATGCTGACCGCACTGTGTTGGCCTGAAGCTCTCTACGCTGCGCTGTCGGCCAGCAACATGCTTTTTTGGGCTAAGGGGCTAAACCCGCTAGTGTGTGTGACTAGGTGGCTACGACCTCGCTATGGTCTCGCTAGCTAGAGTGTGTTCGGCCTTCGAGCAATATGCTAATCATTTAAGAGAGAGGTTTTAGAGCGGTGGTGGTCTAGTGGTAGAACATTGGACTCGGAAGCCAGAGACCCAGGTTCGATTCCCAGCGCAGGCATGTACTACCTATGACTTCGTTTCTTTTCAAAGTTACGTACATTCGTGAATTTGAAGTAGCGAAGCCACCCCCTAACCGTGAAGGAAAACATCGTGAAGAAACCCGCGACTAATTGGCTCCACACGTATTGACTTGTCTCTCTGTGGTCTAGGCAGACTATGTCTGGATGGTATAAGTGCTAGGCAAGCCTACTCCATCTAAAATAATGTCCCAGGCACTGCAGCGACGAGTGGTCTCTTCACCCATCTAGCCTTCTCGCTCGGAATCCGGACTAATTCGTTCGGGCTCATATTTTTCGGAAAATTCGGATTTTTTTTTGGGACAATTATACTCGCTTTTTATCGCCCACAAAATTAGAGCAGCCTAATGGTATCGCGCTAAGGACACATGTGTCTCTATTCCGAGCGAGCCGAACGAAAGGTAGACTCATGTGGCTCTACAAGGTGTTGCAAAAGATGCTAACTCTTTTTACAGGGTAATAGCACCCGGTGATAGGGATCACAACGTAAATATATTTTTTGCTCTACGACGTTCCGTTGATTATTAAATTAATAAAATGTGAACGGTGTGGCGGGAGGAAAGGATTTTTAAAATATTGTTTTCATTGACTTTCACAATGTTTTAACAACTAACAACCGACAAACATATTTTTAAATTTGAGCTAATACCAAGAACAAAAGAGTTATGAAAAAATTTCAATTTTGAGGTTATAAAATAAAAATTGATTTGTTTTCAACTTTTTTTTACAGAATTGACATTCTGTTGACCAGTAGGTTTCACCCTGTAAAAAGAGTTAGGATGTTTTGTAACACGTGAGCCAACAGGCTAGTGTGAGTGAAGGTGCCTCTGGACGCTGTATAAATTATCTCATTACGTAGATGCAAAGGCCTTAGTTGATACATTAAATTTTGTTTCAGACTAAACCCCTACGGCTGCATCTCTATGGAGTACGAGGTGGGGCTCATCGAGGTGGTGGCTGACTCGGAGACGATCGCCAACATTCAGAAGGAGAAGGCATTCTTCAACGCTACCTCCACCTTCATCAAGGGCAGCCTGTTCCGTGAGTCACGATGGTCTTAGCACTGCATTACTTTTAATGATTCGCGATATTCACACATAATTTTGAAAATAAAGGTAATTAATTTACCTACAAAACTTACCGCGATTCGACCAGGGCCCTTAGCCTGTAACGCAATGGCGGGTCAATGGCATCCCGGCAGAAGGACAAAACCGGGCTCTCCTCGTTTTTCTCCTACAACCAGAGAACTAAACCTCTAGAATTAGAATCAAAATATTCTTTGCTGTACTACAAAATCATTAAAAGGACAGACAGCGTTAGCAAATCGTAATTGAAGTCGTCACCTGACAGCCCAATTTGGCACCATTGTGTTACAGGCTAAGGGCCCTGTTTAAATCCAAAATTACTGCATTACTTGTTTTAACCCTTACCCCGCCCAAGGTATTGTAGCGACCCCTGTCGGGCGCACCGGAAACTGCTACATACTCTAGCTGTCAGATCGCTACTCGCTACAATCCTGCATCGCGCCAGCAAAATATCTTTCGTAGCTGAGTATACAGGGTGGCCCAAACATAGACGTCAAGCGAGAAAATCTAGATAGCTGACACTGAGGGCTACCCGAATCACCCCCATGTATGTTCAGCCATTTTTTGTCGTTTAGAAGTTATGAGGCTTTTAAGGTTTTTTTGAAAAAAATTACCTAGCATTCGATTTTATTTTGTAACTTTTTTTTCTTTTGTCTTTTCAGCAATATTTTTTTTCGTTAGAGTCTCAGATAAATTTATCTATCACCGAAAAAATAATGATCAGCTATGGACTTTAAGAAGATACCGCAATTTGGAGCCAAAGTACAAAAATGTTGTTTTCGAGAAAACATCACTGAAATAGTTAGTATGGGGAAAAAAATAAGTAGAGGTCTGAAGGACATTTTATTGATTTCATAAACTTTCCCAAAGCCTCATTCTTCAGAATAATACAAAAAACCTGTCACTTTATGGGACTTTTATTCAAGTAATTTGTGATCAAAGTCGAAAAACTGGAATTGGAAGAAATTTTATTTCAATCGATTTTCATTTATTTTGGTCGAATCGGACAAAAAACATTGCGGATCGGCTTAAAATCATCTGTCAGTAGGATCTGCATTAGAAATTCACGAAAAAATAAAAAAATTAAGTTATTTAATTTTCAGCCTTTTTTTATTTTTTTTCTTTGAATTTGTTTTATTCTTCATGTTTTGAAAGTAAATTCGATAATAAAATAATTTAAAATTCAAATAATGAAAAAAAAAAGAACAAAAAAAAAAAATTATTTTATGTTTTTTTTTTTTTTCTTTTTCGTTAATTTCCAATGCAGATTGTGCTGACAGGCAATATTAAGCCTACCTGCAATGTTTTTTGTCCGAATCAACCAAAATAAATGAAAATCGATTGAAATAAAATTTCTTCCAACTCCAGTTTTTCGACTTTGATCGCAAATTACTTGAATAAAAGTCCCATAAAGTGACAGGTTTTTTGTATTATTCTGAAGAATGAGGCTTTGGGAAAGTTTTTGAAATCAATAAAAAGTCCTTCAGACTTCTACTTATTTTTTTCCCCATACTAACTATTTCAGTGATGTTTTCTTGAAAACAAAATTTTTGGACTTTGGATCAAAATTGCGGTATCTTCTAAAAGTCTATAGCTGATCATTATTTTTTTGGTGATAGATAATTTATCTGAGACTCTAAAGTATAAAAAATATTGCTGAAAAGACAAAAGTCAAAAATTTTAAAAATAAAATTGAATGCTAGGTAATTTTTTTCAAAAAAAACCTTAAAAGCCTCATAACTTCTAAACGACAAAAAATGGCTGAACATACATGGGGGTGATTCGGGTAGCCCTCGGTGTCAGCTATCTAGATTTTCTCGCTTGACGTCTATGTTTGGGCCACCCTGTATATATAGATCGTCCAACTATGTTCAGATGGACCCGACCGGTCCCCAAACATAAGATCTGCTTGGCGGGAAATTTCCCTTTATAGTTGAGGAGCACGATCACCCGCTCCTCCTAAAGTACCATACAATTTTTATTGGTTTCTCGCAATAGAGTCCAAATTCTTACAATCTCACGATCCTGTGCGCGCAACCACTGTTTTCCGGCTACTTGGGCTATGTCGTCGGACCATCTGGCTGGTGTTTGCCAACTGATCTTTTGAAACCCTCAATTTTTTCACAGAATGGCTCCGCGAGCACAATACGTCAGAGGCGGGACTCAACAAAGCCATAGAGGAGTTCACCATGAGCTGCGCCGGATACTGCGTCGCGACCTATGTGCTAGGCATCGCCGACCGACATCCGGACAATATCATGCTCAATAAGAACGGACAGGTGAGGTCAACAATATCAACGTCATTTAATTTTGCAGCGTTTATTGGTAACTGGACATAGGCAGGCCTATCCCTAAATTCCCAAATCATATAATGGTTACTGCCTTTCTCGTCCAGTCAAAGTTCGCCAGTACCTAGATGTCATCCGCCCAGCGCCTGACCATAATTATGACCTTTAGTGACGTAGGGTCATCATCCTTGCCTTTTTTGGAACTTCGATTTTGGCCGGCTTTTAACTTTGTCAGGGCTTGTCATTTATTTATTAATTCGTATGGCCTTCAAATTATATTACAACAAAATAAAACACATTAAAAACTAAACAAGTTGGCTTGTTATTGGAAGAACAGATACATAGAACCCAAGATTACAACAAATAAAACATATGGTAAAGAGGCCCGGTGGAATCGCATCGTAGCTCTAGACAAAGTTCTTACGAATTTGAGACAGTTTACCCAACAATTTTGAAACGCATTGCACCCCCCCTGGTGTCAGAATGACCAAATTTGGGTTAGGTTAGATTACGGGGTAACAGACGGTCGCCCGGCCAGTCAAGGGGGTATCATTCGTGGCTACCAAAACTCACCACACCTTTTGTCCCTCCGCAGCTGTTCCACATAGACTTTGGCCACATCCTCGGGCACTTCAAGGAGAAGTTCGGTTTCAAGCGCGAGCGCGTCCCCTTCGTGTTGACTCACGACTTCATCCACGTGATCAACAAGGGGCAGCCGGGCCGCGGCACTAAGGAGCCGCTCGACTTCAAGATATTTCGTGAACATTGCGAGACGGTGAGACATAATTTATTATTATTATAACGTAGGTATCCCAGGCCACGAATCCCAAGCCACGAATTACTGTACTTAGGCCCGGTTTCTGAGTTGAGAAATTCACTAAGCAAATGGGTAAGTATCGTTCTGTCACGCTCTTTTGTGAGAAATCTGCTGAGACAGGACGATACTTACCCATTTGCTTAGTGAATTTCTCAACTCAGAAACCGGGCCTTTATGTTTTCTTTTCAGCCGCAAGTCGTGAAATAAAAATAACCTTCCTTTTAAGTTTTCCTCCAGAATCGGATTAAAATTAAATGTCCAATGTGTAAAAAACGCATACGAAGTCGCGGGCACAGCTAGTGTAATATAAAGAGGTGATAGAGGTGTCCAATCGTTCATCTTGTTTTTGCATATCGTCTAAGGCCCGTAAGATCAAGAGACAATTTAAACTCAGACCATAGATTAAACCTTGCATTTTGTAGGAAAATTAATCGACATATAGGGTTTAAACTAGCCTTTTTGGTTTAAACTGTGATTGATATTACCCCTCCGGCATTACGGGTCTAACTGCCGGTTTCTGATTTGACAAATTCGCTAAGCAAATGGGCAAGTATCGTCCTGTCTCTGCAGATTTCTCACAAAAGAGCGTGACAGAACGATAGTTAAGTATTTGCTTAGCAAAATTCTCAATTCAGAAACAGGGCCTAAGGCCCGTAAGATCAATCAAAGTTTAAACCAAAAAGCCTAGTTTAATTAAACCCTATCTATCGAGTAAATGTCAAACAAAATGCGAGATTTAATCTATAAATTGAGTTTAAACTGTGATTGATCATACGGGCCTAAGGGTACTAGCTACTTATATTACATATGGATTAGGGGATGTTAAATAAGTTTATAATTTTACTCAAAAAAGCTCGTAATGTGGACATTAATTCGACAACCTTCTTTGAGCAAAGTCGGACTTGCGGGCTACTTGGATTAGGCGCCAGAAAAGTTGTATGGAATTTCATTAATGTCGTGTTTTGCGGCCAGAAAAACATTAATGTCGAGTTTTGTTTCATAAATAGAACTCAAACATCAGGTGCAAAAAGTATTTATTTAGAATTGGGCTGTATGGGTACTGGCAGTCGACACATTGCACAGAAAAAAAAGCGCGGCCATATTGTTTTCGACTTTTCGCGCGTTGTTCGAAGTGATTTTTTTTTGTGTTTTTGTTGAAAAAGTGAACTCTCAAAGCGACGAATCCTCGGATTTAATGTGTTTAACACCGCCGGACATTCAAAATCAAGCGAAATTAGTAATTGGAAATCTATTGCCACCGAAGTCAAAAGAAAAATACAAGCAAGCTTACCAACAAAAAGTTTGCGGAATGGAAAATCGACAAAAAGTACTTAATCTACGACAAATGGTAAGCTAATTAAATTACTATTTTAATTACTATTCTAATTAATATTTTAATTACTCGCATTGTTTGAATAAAGCACTATACAAGCCTTGGTCTGCAATGAGTGCGCTTCTGGCCACGCTATGATTGCCTCGAGCTTAGCTTAGCTACGCTCTCGGCCCTCAAGTTTGGTCATCATTGCAGCCCTTGCTGGCCGCGCTATAAAGGCCTCGACCTTCGGTCTCGGCCTTCATTTCAGCTTGTCCATCAAGGGTTGCAATGCTGACCGCACTGTGAGGGCCTTGAGCTGCGCTACGCTGCGCTCTGTCGGCCATCAAAAGCGCGCCAGAAACGCACTCATTACAGATCGCGGCAGTAATGTACTATTTCGTCCGTCACTAGTCAGCCAAGTAATATGTGTAAATAATTATGTATAGTATAAGTTAACAACGGAATGTTGTCCACAGGCGTTCAAGATCCTTCGCAAGCACGGCCATCTGTTCCTGTCTCTGTTCTCGATGATGATATCCACCGGCCTCCCCGAGCTCAGCTCCGAGAAAGACCTGCAGTATCTGCGGGAGACACTAGTGAGTTCAGCCTTATTGCTATGCAGCTAAGGTTCAACATCCAGGGCTAATTCTCGGGAATCTCGCATTCGACACATCTCGAAGGAAAAACTTCATGTCAGCTTCAGTCAAAATCAGCTTAATCATTGTTGTTCTGTTGTTTACAATAATGAAAAGAATACAATTTCACTGCCGTAAACGAAAAATCGCTGAACAAAAATAGCTCAGTTTAGCTTAAGAAAAATTTTAATTTCCCGCCACGGCAGCATATCGTTGGACCTAAATCCTTTCTCGAATAATTCTAGATAAATAACGACCCAACTTCTTCCCCGCCAGGTACTTGACCTGACCGAGGAGAAGGCTGTGGAGCACTTCCGGTCCAAGTTCTACGAGGCGGTCAAGAACGCATGGACCACCTCGCTCAACTGGGCGCTCCATAACATCGACAAGAACAACCGGCAGTGACGGCGGCCGCCGCGCGACACCAAGCCGCCCGCGCCGCATCGACCGCTCACGCTCTAAGATACATCGAATACTAAGCGCAGGCGTCAAGCTCTGCTCTGAAGGTTCCCTAGCGTATAGGACAGATGGTATGTCTGGAATACAAAGAACAATCGACAGTGACAGCAGCTTCACGCTCTAACAGACATACAAACTACTTATTACAGATTTCAGGCCCTACTCTGAAGCGAAACAAAGCGTATAGGACAGATGGTATGTCTGGTATAGTTCTACGAGGCGTTCAAGAACGCATGGACCGCCTCCCACAACTGGCCGCCCGCGCCGCATCGACCGCTCACGCTCTAAGATACATCGAATACTAAGCGCAGGCGTAAGGTCTTGCTCCGAAGGTCCCCTAGCGTATAGGACAGATGGTTTGTCTGGTATACAAGAACAATCGACAGTGACAGCAGCTTCACGCTCTAACAGACACACTGACGCACTCTGAATGAGCGGTGGATCAGAGACGTGTTTTCATACATTTAAAAAATCGGTCCATCCCACTCGACCCTGATAACCGTTTCAAATGATAGTCATATCCTATCCGTACGTCTCTGCTTTGTTGCAATATGGGCATAAGAACTGGGCCCTTAGCCTGTAACGCAATGGCGGGTCAATGGCGTCCCGGCTGAAGGACAAAACCGGGCTCTCCTCGTTTTTCTCCTACAACCAGAGAACTAATCCTCTAGAATTAGAATCAAAATATTCTTTGCTGTACTACAAAAACATTAAAAGGACAGACAGCGTTAGCAAATCGTAATTGAAGTCGTCACCTGACAGCCCATTTTGGCACCATTGTGTTACAGGCTAAGGGCCCTGTTATTACAAACACAACTTTCAGACAGGGACAGCACTGAGTGAAGAAAATTGCAAAATCGTTCACTCGATTTTTATGTATGGTGTCCGTTCTGTTAGCGCTTGTGATTTAAAACTTAGACAATTCCACTCTAAAGTCGCAATCACGATAATAATCCCGATACATTTGAAAGGGATAGAAATAGATTCAAAAGTTAGACAATTGGGTACGCAAAGTTTTTTGTTCGAAAGTCCGTTATTGGCTTAAACTTATCTTTAGACAATATTGAGAAACTAATTTAAATATTTTTTATTTTGGTCCAGTAGTTTTGTTTTTATGCGCTAAAATGTTTTGTTCCTATGACCGCCAAACGTATGCAGACCGTCGCGTGAAGGTCATAAAACCGTATCTTTGAAACGTTGTAAAATCCAAACTACTGAACCAAAATAAAAAATATTGAAATTAGTTTCTCAATATTGTCTAAAGATAAGATTAAGCCAATAACGGACTTTCGAACAAAAAACTTTGCGTACCGAATTGCGCCCCAGTGCACAGGGATACACTCTGGCCTTGACTCTAGATTGAGAGCTACTATCATTGACGCATCTGTTCTAGTGCTTTGCGAGCTTCCTTCTAACGTTACTAGGTTAAAGTGGTAAATCGCGTGAAGGGAAGTGGATTGTTCAAAGACTGATAGTATTATAATGCTGGGAAAATGCCACGGCGACGCGGACGGCTGACGTTATTCGCATAGTCGTATCTTTACCTACTATTATAGTTATATTACAATCTTTTGAACGTCTCTGACTAACCAAATTAAGTCGACGAATAAAATAATATTATTACAAAGTTTTTTTTGGAGATGAAGTAACTAGCTAATACAGTTTGTGATGAATTGAAAAGAGACCGAATGTAATTGTAAAGTTCTGTCTCGTTTCAAAACGTGCATAGAGTAAAGGAACTCTTGAGGGTGCCCAGTAATGCTCAACAGTACTAATTATGCTTGTCAAACGAAACGGAACCTCATGGCTGGATTATTAAGGGTGAAAGTTGATCACGTTATGAAGTCGCGGCGGCCGTATTGGCTGTGATATTAAATAAGGGCTGCATATAGGCGGTCAAGCGTGTAAGCAATTATACATATGTTTTGTAGGTCGTGTTTAAAATGTGTCATTCACTTGTCATGAAGGAACTTTTGTTTTAGGAAGAACGATGCATTTTTGTTTTCTGCTCAATGTTTTGTAACTCTTTTGTGATTTAGACGAATTGTTCACTTGTTTCATATAAAATATGACCAACCTGTTGTTCGGCATTGAAAATGGAGATCATCCGTCATCTAGTTAAGGCGCATGTATACTGTATACTCTTTAGTTAAAATGTTAATGTTTAAGGGTGTTCTCTTTGCGATTGTGTTGGGATGGAACGTTGGAGGTAGGAGTGACGGCCGCCGCGACCTCGGGCCCCTCTTAACTTGTAATATACGTTAATTGTAACTATTAATTAATTAATCAATACATATTTGTAAATCACCGCATGTTACTTTTAGATATTTAGACGAATGAAACGCTCTCAATGGCATGTTGTAGATTAAGTAGTGAAAGCGTCGTGTTTCGAACGTTCGAATCTGTCAAGCGCGCAGTGACACTGACAACGTTGGCAAACTGGCAATGTACGGGTTTGTTTCTTTTTCCAACAAAAGTTCAACGATTGCTGTCAGCTCTGTTGCGACGTAGTGAGTGAGAAAAATGATTTAAGGCCCGGGTGTAGACACACTAGCGAAATCAATGAAAAAAAAAAAAAAATCTTTTCGGATGCGTTTTTATTTGCTAAAAATGAGCCGTTAAATGAGAATCCCTAGGCTTAAGTATTTTTAGGACCTAAGGTCTAGATTTCAGATCCTTGAACCTACGAATAAATTCCGCCAAAAAGAAATTAGGTTTTTTTTTAATATGTAACGGGTGATTTTTTAAGGGCTTGAGAACTTTTATAAAAAAAAAAACCCATAAAATTTGCAAAATCTCATCGGTTCTTTATTTGAAACGTTAGATTGGTCCATGACATTTACTTTTTGAAGATAATTTCATTTAAATGTTGACCGCGGCTGCGTCTTAGGTGGTCCATTCGGAAAGTCCAATTTTTGGCAACTTTTTCGAGCATTTCGGCCGGAATAGCCCGAATTTCTTCGGAAATGTTGTCTTCCAAAGCTGGAATAGTTGCTGGCTTATTTCTGTAGACTTTAGACTTGACGTAGCCCCACAAAAAATAGTCTAAAGGCGTCAAATCGCATGATCTTGGTGGCCAACTTACCGGTCCATTTCTTGAGATGAATTGTTCTCCGAAGTTTTCCCTCGTTGCCAAAAATTGGACTTTCCGAATGGACCACCTAAGACGCAGCCGCGGTCAACATTTAAATGAAATTATCTTCAAAAAGTAAATGTCATGGACCAATCTAACGTTTCAAATAAAGAACCGATGAGATTTTGCACATTTTATGCGTTTTTTTTTTATAAAAGTTCTCAAGCTCTTAAAAAATCACCCGTTAGTACATAATTTTTATTGAAATAAATGAATTTAATTGAATTGAATTGAATTGGTGGCGCTAGTGGTGACTTCCCCTTCGCCTCAAAAACGCTCATTGCGGTTGAATTCTCTCGCTATTTCAGAACGCAAGTGAACCGAGTGTAAGTAAACCAAGTATAAACCGGAAATATTTTGTGCGTCAACGCAGACAAACAATAGAATCTTCTGTCACTTGACGCTTTGACAGTTTTTTTTATTCGCGATCAGTTTGTAAACCCTGATGGGTTATATCATAGTTTTAGCAGTATTATAACGTCGACCATCAGTAGGAATACCATAAGGATCAAAGTAAAATCTAAGGCTCTTATTATAGAACTAAACTCAAGCGCAGATCTCTGTCCTTATTTATAATAACATTCTTATGTTATTGAGAGACTAAGTTCAGGCTAGGACTTGAACCCGCAACCTTTTACGTGCCGTGCCAGAAAGAGCTCCAACCGGCGAGCACTCTAACTGAGCTATTGAGCTAGTTCCCATCGATGCGAAATTGACAGTCTGTATTTGAACGTCCTTATGGCCTATAAAGTATCTGTCAAATATATGGCCACTATAATTTGAACTTTATTGCATCGGAATAGAGTCCAACACTAATGAAAAATTTGGACTAGCTCTTGCTCTGCCCTATAAAGGGCTAAGCTGACGTAGCGCCATCTCCCATGAATGCATTGTTTTTTAGTCTCTCAACATGTTGGCGAAAGTTAATAAGAAAAAAAAACACCTTTTTAATTCAGCCTATTATTTTTTTCTCAACAGAGACCAGCGCTAGAGTTCAGTCCTCTAATACGGGTCTAAAATTATGTTTAATTCTCGCTCTTAAGTTATTCGTTTAATTATCTGGCTACCTCATGGCGTTGTATAAGTCCTAAATAAAGGACTTCTTAGTTTATTGTTCTACTTGTCAATACAAAGAAAGTTTATTATATGTCAACTCAACAATCGGGAAATAAATCCATGCCTATAATCCATGAAAGCGAAGATTAGAGATGTTTTTCATACATTAGACATGTTCTGTTCAAACTGGTTCGAGAGGTGGAAATTTATGATACTGGTCTCGTCTCCTAAAACGGTTTTAGCTTTTTTGTGTTTTCTTGGATGGCCTCATAGTAAAGGTTGTTTGTATGACGTAACCTTTCCATAGTAGAGTGCCCAGCTCGCGTAGCATAAGGCTGGGTTAGAGCGTATCCATGGGTTTATAACTCTAGCTATCCCGCTCTACGTCAAATAAAAGAGTGAGATGCACATAGTTATAACCCCCTTATGTACTGCCTAACCCAGCCTTATGCTACGCTTGCTGTGTAGGCAACCCATAAGTTTAACCTCACTCATAGAAAGTTCGCTTAGTGAAAATGTTCAATTAAAAGTGGGAAATTAGTGAAAGGTTTTATAAAAACCATCGCCCCTGCTTAGTACCTAC
Source organism: Zelleria hepariella (assembly GCA_949319315.1). Classification (NCBI taxonomy): domain Eukaryota; kingdom Metazoa; phylum Arthropoda; class Insecta; order Lepidoptera; family Yponomeutidae; genus Zelleria; species Zelleria hepariella. The sequence continues at coordinate 9,839,303 of OX439384.1, forward strand.
TGTCTCAGGTCTTATCGATACTTTGATAGCGTTACGTTATTCGCTATAATGACATTTGTGCGTCTATAGAAGTTATAATGTGAACTATATTCTAATACGATCCTATATAAATTAAATAGATTAATTTTTGGTTTGATATTGCAGATATTGGCAGAATATTCGGGCCGTAGTCGAATAGTCGCGTACTAAAAACATAAAAGACAGCAAACATAATTTAATCATATTTTTTTTAAATACAAGCTTACAATGAGTAAAGGCTATTAGAAACAACATTATTCTAAAAATCCAAAAACTTCGATCAACTACAGACTGTCCGTTAACTCTAGAAATTAAATGGCAACTATTTTTCATAGTAAATCCGAAAAGTGGTCGGCTTTACTATGTAAAATTGTTGCCATTTAATTTCTAGAGTTAACGGACAGTCTGTACACGTAGGCTATCGCTGAAGATTATCCCGTGTAGTAGGTCGAAGCCCACAAAACCCAAAGTATATGTGTGTGCAAAAACTATACGTACTTATTAACTATTTTGAGACATATCACGTTACACCGTCTAAAACTTAGTAATCTGTAACTGAAACACCAATTTATCTTGCCACATGCCTTGTTGTTTAGCAAAAAGAATGTAGTTAACAATAAATTTAGAGCGTCCAAAACTTAGTACGGATTTATAATTTTAAAAAGTATTGATGTCGGTTCATTTCACACTTGAAGTGGTAAAACAAAAAAACAGACGATCAACGTGCCAATCTAACGGCTTATTACTAATCTTGTTGTCAATTAGATATACAAACAGAGCACAGAAGTCCATCTTCTGACCCATATATTATTGTCACTGAACATTTAGCTCTAAATGCATTAGCCCGACCGTGCATTTCAAACTGAACACTAATCAAACAATGCCTACGGTCAGTCCGTAAACACTGCCAATAAACCCAACCGTAGACTGATCGCTTGCGTGTGCGCATTATACACTAGTTAAGCCAATAGACTTAGTTAGGACGTGAAACTATACGCGTATATTGAGGAACCTTAATGTTTTACAGGACGAAATAGTATCCCTCCCTAAACAGCAAAAGGCCATGTTCCTGTCCATTTTTAAGTTAAACTTAACCAAAAGATCGAAACTCGCTATCCATTTATTTTATCTAGATGTATCAGAGAGTGAGAAAAACTTAATTATGATCTACTCAAATAAAATTAAGTAACATCTAGACTTCCAATATAGAAATAGCTTCCTCAAATAAAACTTAAATGTTAACATTCGCATACAATTTCCTATATTTTAATAGTAATTTTTACTGAATATTACTTTTTCATACACAATACATTGCTGCAGTTAGGTACAGCATTGTAATGATAATATGAAATTAATGTAGGACTCATTAGCATTAGCGAATAAAAAGTTTCCCAATATTATTCTAAACTCAAAACTTACATAATTTAACAAAAAATTTAGACATTTTGGTGTCTTTTGTTTCCAAATATTTTTCTGTTACGAAAGTAAAACTAACATTTACCTATGAAAGTAAATAAATAATTAGTATAAGACACACATTAAATAAAAGAATAAATAAATATGCTTCCTACGTTCGTGCTAAAAACTAATTATACCTATAGGTTTATAAAGTACCATTTAGAATAAACTATTCTCGATTTGTGCAATGTAAATAGATACCATTAACGTATTTATAATCATTCATACATACATAAGCTATATTGTCGTGGACAATTGCTTAACAAAATATAAAATTAAACAAACCTACTTAACCGATTATACGAAATTATTTAGATATTGTAAGGAGCCTTCAAGCCTTGAAACTGATAGCAAAAAGCCGCTGTTGAATTTATTTAAAACTCTGTATTCGAGCATAAAACGAATCACCTTAATGTTATGGTCAATTTGAACGGAAAACCGAAATAACCTTCTTTTGTTAGTGGGTTAAAAAGTTTCATCATCACTGACTACTTAGTTCGTTCAACCTAGACAAAATGTGTTGGATTAGGTGGGCCATTAAAAAAAAAAACAAACGACCTAAAAACTACGACAGAAGATATATTATACCAAACGCCCGATTGACTTGAAAAAAAGAAATGTTTCACCAAATAATAACTATTAATTGAGTGTATGGAAATATTGCAATGTCATTGTGAAATAGCGTATAAGTTTGCTTAATAATTAATTAAAAGTTTATAAAAGTGAATATGATAGCCATATTGCTGAAATCATATTACCTACTGTTAAGGATTCATAAAACATCTCAAGTCTACATACAATACATAGTTCCTTTTTCATGTGTCATTTTATAATTGTATCGCGTATCGAAAATATGAAAGGTATTCATTAAAAGAAATATTGTAAAAATAAACATAATTTACCGAATAATTTACTTGCTAAGCTCAAATATGTTTGTTTTTTGTCATGAATAAATAAACATTTACATACGAAAAGCACGCAGTTTTCTTGAAACACGCTAATGTTTCACGTTTATCTTGAAGGCTTGCGAATCTGTCTGTACCTACATACATTGTTTAAAATCAAGTTAAATAAAGAACTGCGAGTAAACAGAGATAGTTTAGTCTAGGCTTCTTGCAAGTTGTGGTTTGAACGCGCGGCGGACGATGCGACTCACGAGCGTCGAGTTTTCAATCGCGCGCCTCACTCGCCCGTAACATCGTCCGCGCGCGGTTGGCGGATCTGTCAAAAGCACACCAATTTTCCCGCCAAAAAATCCCGCTGTTTTTTTTCATGTTTTGAAGTGACGATAGTGAATCTGTGCAGCCGTGCTAGTTGTTGAAATAGTTTCTCTAAGATGACGGCGGGGAATGAGGAGCAGGAACCCCTGATCACGACGTCGGCTGAACACCAGAGGGTCGCGTACAATGCCTCTCCAACCGTGAGTTCATTTTTTAATTGTTTGAAGTTTTTTTTTAATTTGTAGAGTCAAGTGGACATAGATTTAGAAGTCCTTTGTAGTGAAAAATATATTATATTAGCAAAGAATTCAATTCAACCTTTTTCAACCTTCATTTGACAATATAGTTATTTATAATAACGATACCGAATAAGACAGGATCAAAAAGTTAATAAAGTATTATCACTAAAATGAGTAGATCAAGAGAACTCCTGAACGAAAAACTTAAGGCTATTTAAATAATTAATCTACAGCCTGTCTGTCATACATAAATCATAGCTGAGCAAATATAGCGATAATTATTTCAACGGTAAGAGGTTTCTTATACATACAGAGTGTTATAGGAAGGCCTTGTGTCCGATGACCCGAGGGGTTTTTAGTCATTTACTTAAAATTAGGAGTGAGGGAGTGAAAAAATTGCCTCGTAGAAGAACTGTTTGCCACCAATCCATCCGAAAAGAATTCAAATACTTAGAACGTCTTAGAACATTATCTTGAACTTAGACCAAGAAACTTTAGTAAGGAATATAATATATTTTTGCCGTCTCCGAGTAGGTAAAGTATGACAGGATTTGTAACACTCTGTATATAATTTCATTAGATACACTAGTGGAAACATTCTTAATAGATCCGGTTTTACCGACGCTCTTAGTTTTTATTTGAATGCCGGCCGAAACTTGGCTGACGAGGTTTTTTTTATATTAAAATGTCACAGACACGTTAAAATACTTATCAAACGTTAGGAAATGCATTAGAATATTATTTTTCAGATGCCTTCTCAGGTCGGCTATCATGTCCACCGATGCTCTTCGGAAGAGTTGCTGCTCGTGTTGAACAAATCAGCTAGATTTTTCTAGGTCTTCGAACGCCCTGTATTTTTCCTTGTAGGATCGATGATTAAGTTTTCTATATGCATGGGCAGTACCTATATGATAGTATGAGAAAAGATAGCATTTTGAAACCAGTAGACAAAAAGATTAGCAATGCGCCGCGATGTTTAGTGTAACAAGGAATGGGTTTATTATGTCCAACAGTGGGCTTCGTGGGCTGGATAGATAGATAAGAGCAAAATATGGATACCTATTGCCTTCCTGTAAGAGATCGCTTTTAGGTGAAGAAAATTGTTGTAAATATTTTTTTCCTGGTGAAGGTACAATAAAGTGTTCTCTATCTATCTATCTGTATATTTGATCAAAGAAGGATGCTGTTTTGCGGAAGTCCAAAACAATCCGAATTCCGTTATGAAACGAAATACAGGAGTTAATCCACGGTTTCATAAGATTATGACTAAAATTTTATTGCTGTCTACTTAGCAACAATGATGAAATCGTTAATCTTTAAAAAGTTTAAATGATGCTGGTCCTAAATGGGTTCTTTATGTAATTGATCGTTAACATAAATGAGAGAATTGTCATTAGAGTTAGGTAGGTAACTACAACTCTCATAATAGACCTTTTGAGCAATATTTGAAGGCGACACTGTGTCTGTTTCCTTCACGAAAATATTATTATCAAGTCTGAACTTTTTAATCTTGAACTAGCCTTTGCCCTTGACATCGTCCTGAACGTTTCTCATACCTACACACTTGTGAACGCTCTGTTTTCCTTAGGAGACTGGTACATACGGTAGTACGGGATGATTTTCAGGAATCTTGTCTCAAACACGTTTATAACCCTCATTTGAGTAGCTGCTATACTTTTTTTTTTCTGACTAATTATGGAGGTTGGCGCCCTCCATAGACTTACTTTTTTGTTTCTTGCCAAGCAAAATAAGGAAGAGGTAAGTACTTCGTTTTTTTTTATTTGTTACCTTAGAACTTTTTTCTAGGTGAATCGATTTTGATTATTCTTTTTTGTTTGATAGACTTTCCATGTGGTCCCATAAAATAGTGAAGATCTGATGAAGAACTTCGGAGATGGAGAACGAAACTCCCAACGGACAGCAGCAAATCTCTCGAAATAAGTGCAATAAGTAGCTTAATAACAGTGTATAGGTAGTACTTTTTCACCAGTTAAGCTGGGTTTTTTTTTAATTTAGATTTTGTTACTATAACCTGCCTGTTACATCTTACCTCTCTATTAATTTGTGTTCCCAAGTTGTTGGACGTAGACCACGTTCAACTTCAAACTATAAAAATATACATCCCCGAACCTCTTATCTAGGCCCAAATCACGTTGATTTACGATATAAATGCATCAGTTTCAAGGCCTGTGCCATTAGGGACCGTCCGAAACGGGTTTTTATTTCAACTCGATACACGGACTTTTTGTCTTTCCTAATGTTATATAAGTCCACAGAATAAAAAGGTTTGGAAGGCTTAGTTTTAAGTGGTTTGCCTATTTGTGCACGCCGTTTTACGGGCACTTAGGTACTTGCTTTAGCATGACCCGCCATATCGAAGTTTATAGCTGGATACCTACACGTACACATGTAAATTGTACGGCTCTATACAGAGTGTTACAAAAAGATCCTGTGATACTGATGAAGGCTTCGCTTAACTCACCAATACAAGCAAATTTTGCTATGGAACCAAGTGCGAAATCGCGAAAAATATATCAGCTGTTCCATACAAATGTATAAAGCAACTTTTTTCGAGATTTCGCACTTGGCCCCATAATAAAAGTTGCTTGAATTGGCGTGTTAAACGACCCCTTTCAGTGTCACAGGACCTTTCTAAAACATACTGTTTAGACATCAAAAGAGTGAGATAGAGTTATTGTAGGTATCCGCGTCATGCATGGATACGATACGATATACATATCTCTATCAGATATGGCGCTCATGCAAGGCCAGCAGCAGACTTCCTGCAGACTAATGGAAATCGGTTAAAAACAGATGGGCATATACCCGAACATGCACCCAAAAATGGGTATATAACTGGGTGTATACCAACTTTTTTTGGTATATACCCAGTCATCTACCCATTTTTGGTGCATATTCGGGTATATAGCCATCTCTGGTTGAAAATACATCCCACTTGCCAGAATATCTCACGGTGTTATCAGCATCAAGCTGCAATCTTGTTTGACCTAAAAATGTAGAGATGCAAAGCTTAAAACAAATATTAGGTAGGTACTAAACTACACCTGAAAAGTCATTTACCTTATTTACTTTGTTCCGCGTTCAAACTAATAGAGGTAGAGAAGCTACCATATTATTATGAATTATAATAAAATCCCTTCTATGACCAATCGCCAACCCGCATTGAGCACGCGTGGTGATTAAGCTCGAACTCTCTCTCTCTGAGAGAAGGCCTTCGTCCAGCTAGTGGGACATGTACAATTGTACAGGCTACATCTTACATCTTACTATGTCCATTGTAATCAAATTGTAATGCTAAAATGATAACATTCAGAAAAAGCGTCCAGCGGCATCACTAGATTTGGGGGAAGTGGCCACTCGGACGTTGTAGTGGGAATTTTCAATAGAGTAGGCTGGCCATAAGTCCTCTATAAACCAAGACCAATAAAACCTACCGACAATAAATCGTGTGAAAAAAATGTGTTAAGTTGTAGTCGGTCCCAATTCGTCAATTGCTCGTATCCTGCTCTTAAGCACTCATCTCAAAATATTTTCCAGTCACTATGCCAGTTTATAAAGCGATCAACATCTAAGAAAAGAATGAGCGAAGAAGACTCGAACAAAATCTCATTGATGGATGAATAATAATAATCATCAGCCTGTTGACACCCACTGCTGAGTAAAGGCCTCTTCATGCTCACGCCACCGCTCGCGATCCTGCGTCAGACACAACAACTGCTTTCCGGCTACTTAACCTCGTAACACCCAATGATATCATGTGAATACATAATCAACACAGCCAGTACCGCCCAAGCATAAAATTCATCTTGACAAATTACCGCCCAGTGTAATCACCCGAAAACATATTTGAATTTGCCGCCTAACTTTTAAATATGCGGAAATCGACACGATATTTTGTGGAGATGTGATTGGCTGTAGTCTATGGCCTTTTTTACCGGATGTCAGCTTAGAGAACCAATAACAGAAGTCCCATTTATTTGTGTCAAAATGGCGAACATGGCGAGGCGGCGAGGACGTGGTAAGTAAATCGAAATTTATTTCATTAATCTGTTGCGTTTATTGTGTAAAATTAAGTATGCTTAGGTAGTTAGAATCATACGGTTTCGAGGTATTGAATATTTTTATTAAAAAAACGCTGTAAAACGTCTAAAAGTTGCGTTCAAATAATATGTCATCAAGTGACAACACCGGGCCTTACCTTCTTGTTTCGCTGCTTTGATTTTGTTATCAGCTGACTACATTGGGACGCAACTCAATAATTAGAATAATTCTCATACTTACCTATATTTTATTTATTTCATTGTTTTTATTTATCTACTTCTTGTTTAGTCACTGATTTTAGTAAAATATATCAATCAATAAGACGTGGACATAAAAAGATCAATATTAAATTGATTTTGTTTTTATTTCAGTACGCGACGAAAATATATTAGAGTTGCTGACCGAATCAGATGTCGAAGATTTTAGTCCCAGTGACGAAGACAATGGAGACCCTCCCTACACTCAGGATATGCCACTATAATTGGAGTCGTACCAAGTGCACCACCTGCAACATCCATTTATGTCTGACGAAGAACAGAAATTGCTCTACGCTTTTCCATGATTGTCAACTGTACACTCTGGTACCTACCTATGCATAATATTTTGAAAAAATATTTATGGTTGTTTTAAAGACTGAATCCTTATGCCAAATTTGTTCCAAAGTTCCTAATAAGACAAAGATACAATAACTATAATTTAGCATGTTTTTTGTCTTTTTTATTTATCAATACAATATTTTATTTAACTATAAATATAATTTCTGATATGTAGGTATAGTCCCAATGTAATCACTTGAACACATATAATTTTGAAAAGATATTGGAATTAAGGCCCAATGTCATCACACGAAAACATAAAAAATACCAGATTCCATTAGAGGAAACTCATTTCCCAGGGTCAATCTATATCACAAAAAATACCATGATCACCTGTGACCAAGAACACCTTTATTTTTTCACTTTTTCTATGGTGGGCTGTAACCACTAAAAAATATATGTAATCAGGTAACAACAATGGGCAGTAGTTTTCCTCTTTTTTTTTTAGGCTTGGGCCTTACGAGGTTAAGAATAAGAATAAGAATAATTTATTTTAGCAAAATGCATGCACAATATACATTAGTAGGTATTATGAATTAAATAAAATGAAATTACAGAAAAAAGGTATAGTTTGGTACATTGCAAATCTACTTCATGATGACATAATGCATGATATTAATGGGCTGTGTCATCGGACCATCTGGCTGGTGGTCTCCAAATCGATCTCTTCCGATAGATGAATAAATCCGGCTATTTGTCGGGGTGGATGATACAAAGTGGGCAAAACGTAGGCCCCAACAAATAAGTTAGTCCCTCTGACTACCACTGAAATGACTTAGGCCTTAGGTTGTCGGTATAAGTAGGGAGTAGATAGGATAGAAACATGGTCTACGAATGAGCAACTCGGATGAATCCAAAAGATAGCAAGTACACAAGACAGCACGTTGACCCTTACACGTTAGCACTCTACTCGGTTAAGTTACGGGTGAATTTACAACAAAAATGTACCCTCTGACGTGCTATCGTGTGTACCAAGCCATACCTTACTGATATTTTGCTCTATCTATTTATGAGGCAAAAATGTCACACATTACTAACACTAGGTAAAAAGCCTCAACCAAACCAAAACGAGTTCCAAACCGGAATAGAGTTATGCAGACCATATTATTAGACTAATTAAGTACTAAAGAATTCGAAACCACACTTATGTTTCATTGGTAATTAATTCACAAAATACGACAATGAAAAGCGGTTAGTTCAGTGAGTACAAAAATACAATCTATGGGAACTTTTGGTCATTAACAAACATTTACGCTAACAGGGTTATGTAATTTTCCGTAGCAAGTTTCTAATTCCATGATTGACCATAGCTGTCGTGACCATAGCGTACCATAAGTACAGTCGGCCACACGCTAGGATACCCCTTTTTGTTCGATTGGCGCCCTTATGCCGCCCGCGGTAAGAGCTACCATGGGATATTCTAGACTGTGGCAGACCGTACCTAGATCAACAATCTGAGAGATAGTCGCTATCGCGTGCTATTGTACAGTCCTTCCTTGATATTTGTGGAAAAGACGTTACAAAATTTACTTTGGTAACTACCACCTAATGCACATTTTTTTACTTAAAAATTATTTCTAGAACTGCTCCACGCCATTTTAATTCGTAAGATGGCGAAAAAGATCTATCAAATTAATCTGTCTGTCCACATCTTTCCGTCTGTGGGTTATTGACATGACTCTATCAACCGTTATTATGTGGTATTAATTCCTTACTAAGGAGAAACAAGTTCAAAGCTGTGCTATTAAGTTGTCACTCAAGTTCTAGTCATTACTATAATCTAAACAATTTATGCGGGTAAATAATTGTGTGAATAATGTAGCCAAAAAACTTCATCGCAATAAGATAACTTCTAGGTTCATGGAGCTACCAGTATGTGGGTACCTCTGATTCAAACTAAAAGTTTGGACAAGTAGATAACCAGGGCCAACGGTCCGCCCTCTTTAGAGTTATGTAACCCCAAAAGTTACGTCAACTGGTTACAAATTATAGGCCAAAAAAACTAGGCACAGACCTTGAAACGGTTTTAGAACATCCATTATCGGACTCGAGCTTAAAACCTACGGCGGCCACGAAGTTAGCGATGCTATCTGTGATTAAAGGATAATAATGCAAATGGCCTGCTACTGAAAACTTCGTTTTGTTCTTTCTTTCGCTTTACTTATTGCACTTTCCGCTGCGCCATAAAGCAAGATGGCGGTACTCGATAGCGGGATAAAACATTTATCAATGCGTCGTGCCGTCAGGGCTGGTCTGTTAGCTCAGCAAGGACCATATCGAGGACTATAGCCAACAATTCGGTTCATATATTTGAATTTTGAATTTGTAAAACATTTATTTACTTAAACCACACACACACACACACACACACACACACACGTATACAGAGAGCACAAAGAAAGAGAAAATATTTTACACATGGAGCATATAAATTCGTCTATAGCGCTAGATTCAGTTCTTTCCCTGTCTCACTCATATATTCTCGTGTAAAGCGCATGTTTCGTGGCCAAGCCTTCTTAGGCTCAAAAAGCTCTTACGTAACTTAGATCTTTTTTATTTTGTTTTTCAAGTAGGCATTTTTAATATGCTTCTTTTGTCGTTGAATCTGTTTGCGTTAAAGTTAACGAAACAAACGCTTGATCGATTTTATTCCCTTTGATAGACGTTAAGCACACTTTTTAACAAAAAAAAACAAGTACACGTGACAGCACATTTTCGTTGCAAAGTCGCCCGTAACGTAAATGAATATAGTGCACGCGTGTAAGCGTCTACGTGCTGTCGTGTGTTCTTAAGTAAATGCCTAGCTAGTGTATCCTGCTTTGGAATAGTAAGAACCATAGAATAAATATATCGAGATCGTATCGAACTCAAGCATGTGAAGATGCAGCATGAGTCACATAACATGTAGAGTCAACTAATCAATCGGTGGCGTTTATAGGTAAAAACGTACCACGACGATCCTCTGTAGGAAAAAAAAGCTCATAAAAAAGCTTTGTAGTCAATACAAAAAAAAGAGTTTATTGCCCGTCGATGAGCCTACCCTACCTACACTCCGCTACGTGATGATAAGTTTTAGTAGAGAATATTAAACAATTTTATTCGAAACGAAGGCCTACGTTATTTTTTACTGAGTGGGCATGTTTGAGATCGGTTGGCAGACGACGGTTGGCAGACGGCTACTTGGGCTATGTCGTCGGTTGGCAGTCCGTCGTCGGACTGCCAACATAGCCCAAGTAGCCGGAAAACAGTGGTTGCGCCTGGCACAGGATCGTGAGAGGTGGCGTCAGTATGACTTTACTCAGTTGTGGGTGTTAACAGGCTGATGATGCAGTAAGATGGGCACTTTGCTCACCTAAAGTCGGACCCTATCTCGGCTCGCTGACTTCGTTCAATACTTGCGGAGCCAACTAAGTCCCCAACACAAAGTCACTAATAATGATTAGTGTCAAATTCAACACTCACGTCCCAGAGTTTATTTACCCCGAGGGTGTGGCACGTGAGAACACCCGACACGACACGAAACCGATACGAAAACACTTCCTAGTTCCGTCCTAGTTGAGCCGAGGTGTAAGCCGATACTTTTGGAACGTTTCCGATGGTGACGAATTGACGATGCGCCCCTTTTGTTGATGCTTTTCTCACGACAGATAAAGAGTTTAGAGTAGAGTTTTTTTTATATATTTTTTATATTAATTTAACTGATTGGTTCGATTTCGGCTCATAGATGCCCTGAGGGTATTGGAGAAAATTTCACGCCAACCGAGCGGTTTTACTTACTTTTAGTATTTGTCGGAATAAACCGTTAAATTAATATAAAAAATGTGCAATGCTTACGAAAGTTTAAGTTGTAACATAGAGTTTTTTTTAATGAACAAAAATCCACAGCAAATACAGTTATTGAAATGCTACTTATATAAATTACCAATAGAGCCAACAAATAATAGTTCGTAATTAAATGTTAATAAAAAGAAACAAACTACAAAGGTCACGTAACCCTTTATATTTTCGTAAGGGTGCACGCATGTAAAGGTGAATGTCCTGTCGACTGTACCTATAGTTAGCGTCACGCTAGGATACCCCATAGTATAGCCGGCCTCACCCAAAGATACCCCTTTTTGTTCGATTGGCGCCCTTATGCGGTGCGCGGTAAGAGCTACCAAGAGATACCATAATATCGCGGTTCATCAATCGAACAACATACTATTACGTAGTGTTGCTGATTGTAGCTGCTATACTTACACTAAAAAGCTCTAACATCTCTTTCAGGGATAAGCTAGCCTTTGTATGTACCTACATGATTGTGTTTTCTTACTGTTTTGTCCTCTAATCTGTTTGTGCGTACAATTAAGTATAACCTAAGTACATCTAATGATCCTATGTAAAGGTAGTTGTAAACTTTCCCCCTTCTTAGCGGACCCTAGCAGAAAGTATCGTTTTACGGCAATGCTTTCGCGATCAAGTCAGTCGACTGGAAAATGCTTAGCTGCCTGTATGATTTTAATATTTCAAGGATGTCTAGAGTTTCAGCGCACACTTACAATTATTACATTTAATTTGATATTTGAAAAGCTGCTCCATCCAGTACATAGCCATCTGTAAATATTTTTGAGATAGGTAGGTACATGTTACATATTTTCATGATACCTATTTAGTTTTTTTTTAAAGAATCCTGGCCTTATCTGGCCTTATCCAGGCCTTAAAGAATTGAATGAGATGCTGAGAGAATGAGAGAATGACATTGCTGTTTATAGTTCGTTTTATTTTTTGAAGCAAAAGGCGGTGGTGATATTTTTTCTATTAAAATGGCCAGTCGCACTGAACAAAGTTTACACGCTATATTTTTTTTTTCTTTTTATGAATCCTGGCATTTAGTAAATCGTTCGTTTTCTTTTTTGAAGCAAAAAGCGGCGGTGATATTTTTTTCCACGAAAATGGCCAGTCGCACTAAACAAATATTGTTTCATCGTACAAAATTAGAATAATAATGCTCTATAAAATCGATAAAAACATAAAAATCCACTTGGTGCAAGAAAGAAAGGAGGCCGATTACTATTTTGACCTGTCTTGTTTTTGTAAAGCAAAATATAGAAACCGCTATAAATAAGAAAAACATAGGTACTTGGATCCATCATGGACCAAACAAAATTGAAGGTATTGTTCAGGTCCGTGTATGAGGGATAAACTTATCAAGACAAAACCCGTCGTTGTTTTAGCTGATTTAACACTCGTTATTTATATTTTGTTTTTTTACGTTTTAAAGCCTTTTGCCTTTGCGAACCTTTGCGTATTCCCCAAATAACTCCCAACGTCCACCCACAGCACAGCCACAGCCCAGACGACACGCCACGAAATAGCGGCGGCGAAGTGACGCTCGCTATCCCGACCCAGAACAAGAACTATGGAGCCATAGGGGGCATCGAGAAGGTCACATACACCTGGGCTGACGTCAACGCCTTTGCCACTGAGTCCCGGTCTCGAGGAAGAAGGCTGTGCCCCTTCTGGAGGAGCTCGAACGATCGCATGTACCAGCAGAGGAAGCAGCTGCTCAAAAATGGTAAGGGGTTGGCATTGTTGGCTTACCTAAGAGTTTACTGTCAGTCTTTACATGGAGCAGGCAATCTAAAGCAATGTCCCAGGCACCGCAGCGCCGAGTATTGGAGTGAATGTACCATGCAAAATTAAGAATTAGGAACTAGTCGCCGACACGCACTGGACGCTGTATACATCATCTCATTACGCAGATACAAAGGCTTTTATTTTTTTTACTGTCAGTTTTTGATTTTGAAGGCGCGAGAATAAGGGTCGGAACAATTTTCTTCCAAGATTAGGTAGACTAGATTCTACTAAATCAGTAGGTATGCTTTAGTTAGAGTCTACAGTACCTGTACTGTAGGAAGGAACCCAAATGCTCTACATTTTATTTCATTGATTTGCATGACTCTACATTTTTTTTTTTTTTTTTTTCCTAATTTGGAATAAAAAGTCAACCAAAGTGTACTTACTCTATTTTTTTTACAATTTGAGATCATGATTAAAGGTGCTTTTCCCTTGACATTGGAGTGAAACAGGATTCAACGAAGGGTTGTTTTTATTGTAACGCCGCGGCTCTGTCGGGTTTGCAAGCCGTACAATCGGATTAAGACAATATAATCAATAAAACAACGCTCCTCTACTCGTAACAACGTGTTTTAAATACATTTTAGATTTCGAAGGAAGGTTCTTCAGGCTCGATATTGCACGTCATAGAACTCGAGCTCACAGCTAGAAAACCCTTTCGCGAAAAGAGCGAAAAAGTGCGCTCTATCGCGCGCTATCTGGCCCGAATAAGCTGGATCGTCCTAAGCTTGATGCATTTGTTTCACAAACTCCCCTTTCTCTAGTGAACGGCGCAGCGTACCCTGGCGAGCTCCTCGCCATAATGGGCTCATCGGGCGCTGGCAAGACGACCCTCCTCAACTCCCTGACCTTCCGAACCCCGTCAGGGGTGATGGCCAGCGGCACGCGCGCGCTGAACGGTCAGCCGGCCAACCCTGACGCCCTGGCGGCCATGTCGGCCTACGTGCAGCAACAGGACCTGTTCATCGGGACATTGACCGTCAAGGAGCACCTCGTATTTCAGGTCAGTGCCTATATAGCACCAGGATTGGAATTGTATGTAAAAAATGCAAATATCGAAAGATATTTGGAAGCAAAGCAACCTTTTCCTACGATACTAGGTAGGTACTGAGGTATAAGCGCAGCGGCTACTCAGATGCAGTTCGAGACTAGCCACGATGTCGCGAGGGCCGTCACGTTCTCCATGATTAAGGTCTCCGAATGAGAACCGAAACTAGTCGGCTACACCAACAAAATATAAGTGAGTTGTGAAGTGGTCACGAAAGTTTAAGTTTAAAAAAAGATAATTGCGTGTTCAACATTTACCAGGTTTGTAATTCAGAATGAAAAACATGCAACCTTCGAAGGAAATCTCGAAGCAATTATTTACTTCGACGATTGCGTTGGGAATGAAAAACTCGCAACCGTCGAAGGAAATCTCGAGAAAAAGCTTGTTTGAGAACCTAATATTGAATCTTCGGAAAAAAACAACTCGCGACTGTCGAAATCTAGAAGGTTAAATTTCCTTCGACATTTGCTTATTAGACATCCGCTATAGCCCCCTGAGCGCCCTAGCACGCGCACTAAGCGGCCAGCCGGTCAACCCTTACGCCCTGGCCCCAGGGTGCTGTTAAAAGCTATTTAAAATGAGAGATGGTACGAGATCGGTTGACAGACCACCAGTCAGATGGTCCGACGAAAGATCCCAAGTAGCCGGAAAACAGTGTCTGCGCCTTGCACAGGATCGTGAAAGGTGCGTGAGCATGAAGAGGTCTTTACTCTGCAGTGGGTGTTAACAGGCTGATGATAATGAGGTATAAGATGCTGCTGACAGGTGAACTTCTACTCGCCACTGCTGACCAAACAACATTCTGCATAGAGCAATGTGTCAATTGCCAACTAGGCACAAGTGTTCCTACCCATGTTCTTTGAAGTAATTTTGTAATCTGTGGAAGTAATCAACCATGTTTCCAACAGGCTCTAGTGCGAATGGACCGCCACATCCCGTACGCCCAGCGAATGCGCAGAGTCCAAGAAGTCATATCAGAGGTGAGTTTCTTCTTTTTTTTTCGTGTTGATGGTTCTGTGCTATATTGTTTTTTACCAGTATCTATGTTTTTATCGGCCAAACTCGATTTCTGGAATTCAGGGTTTTTGCTCTACGTAGTGAAATAAAGCAAAAAAAGCTGAGGTTTCTTTATTTTCATCATGTTTTTTTCCTGGAGACCGGTGAATAGATAACTCTGCATTGACGAAACCGGAATGGACGGAATGTCACTTTTAAACACATTTTAGATGAAAACCCGAATTGAAACCGTACAGAAGGTCTAAAGTTTATTTATACAGCATCAAGTGGCACCTACACCCATAGGTACTACCTACTAATTGGAAACTATTTTAGATTGGATAGAGCAGGCTTTCCCAGCACCTATTATATCAAACCTCTATTATTCACACACAGTGGCGTAGCTAGGTACCTAGCTGTAGCTTGGGCATGAAACAAACTGGGCCCCAACTAAACAGTTTAGGTTTTTCTAACACTATGGATTAAAATTACGTCTAAAATAAATGAATTGAATTGAATTTATCAAGTCAAAATATAGATAGGTATACAGGGTGGTCCAAAAAGGCGTCCAAAAATTTTTTTTACATTCCCGCACCTCGCCAAAAAAATTTGGCAGCTTGGATAGCACAACCTGGCAGAATTTTTTGGCTAGTTTAATACGAGGGGGTCCTCTGAGCTTGGGGGCCCGAGACATTGTCCCGCTTTGCCTCTAAGTAGCTACGCCACTGATTATTCGTTGGGGTAACATAAACAAGTCAGCAAACAATCCAGCTCTACCAGTTTTAACGCAAGGTCCGGAGTTAATTTTACTGGATCATTTCTACCTTACCTTAAACTTTTTAGAATTACGTACTTATGTATTATGGTTCGCACTGAACGGGTCTGCTGGGTCTTGATATTTTGTGACAAAAGTTCGTTTGAATGACGATCTTGTTGAAATAGCTGTTTGGTCAACGCACCATTTGCATACTAATGTATTAATTTTCAAAGTTTGGGTAGATTTTAAGACGACCGTCTGAATATTCAATTGAATACCAAATGTCAAACTTCCCATAACCTTTTTGACCGCTTTGACCGCTGACTAGGCCGATCTAGACTAGATAGAGCGACAGAGTGAGAGGGTTGTATCGCTTACTATTGAAACCTTCCCGGATCTTTTATATATTTTTCATTCTTGAGGCGTAGGGTCATCTATTAGTCACATGATGATTTTTACCAACTTTTTAACCCCCCCCCCCCCCCCTTTGAAAAATTAAAGATATTTCGAAACATCTTTAAAATACGATGCACGTGATATCTCACTACCTATTTCATATTTGGGTTAACAAAAGTTTGATATAACTTCAACAATTTCGGTCACACGAATAAGAAGAACTATTTCCCAACAGTTGGCCCTAACAAAGTGCCAAAACACAGTGATCGGCATACCCGGTCGCCTGAAGGGTATCTCCGGCGGAGAGATGAAGCGACTGTCCTTCGCCAGCGAGGTTCTGACGGACCCGCCGCTCATGTTCTGCGACGAGCCCACCTCGGGACTGGACTCGTTCATGGCTCAGAATGTTATCCAGGTGAGTAACATACACAGCCTAACAAAGGATACTGACTCTTTTCAAGAGAATCTAATCTAGCCTCCTTAGATCTGCTACATAGGTATGTACGTACGTGTGAGTACCGAACTTCAAGTTTCCAACTTCCAGTGTCAATTTTCTTCATTGTCATTGCAATTTGATGCTAGAATTTTAAGTTTCAACCGGAAATCTTAATCTTGAAGACCAGCCCTTTGTTAAAAGGACAGGCTTTTTTCATATGACGTTACTGGTTAACTGTACTTACGAGTTACGACGCCCATTTTAGAAAACTTTTTTAACAGCTTTTTACCTAAACAAGGTAAGTCAAGATTATCTGATGAAATACTGGACTTTGGCAGAGATTACCTTTCCTGTAGTAACTTTTTCAAAACTAGCTTTCACACCAGCGACATCTCCACCCAGGTACTCAAAGGCCTAGCCCAGAAGGGCAAAACGGTTGTGTGCACGATCCACCAGCCCTCCTCTGAGCTCTACGCCATGTTCGACAAGCTGCTCATCATGGCTGATGGAAGAGTCGCCTTCCTCGGCTCCCCTGACCAGGCCACCGAATTCTTTAGAGAGTGAGTATCTTCTCTCTCTTCTTCTTAATCTCATACCTAGAAAATATGAAAAAGGAAATAAATAAATATGCAGGGTGTCCCAAAAGACAGTGTCAAGCGTAAGTCCAAAGATAGAACACCCCTACGGGTACCCGAATCACCCCCATGTATGTTCAAAGATTTTTTGACATTTAGAAGATATGAGGCTTTTTGGGACACCCTGTATATAAAAGTAACCACTGACTAACGTATCAATGAATCTCCGAATCCACTCATCCTAGAAACTTAAATGTGGCTGCTCATTATGGCTGATGGGAAAATCGCCTTCCTCGGCTCACCCGATCAGGTCACCGAGTTCTTTAGAGAGTGAGTATCTTTTCTCTCTTCTTCTTAATCGATTTCTTGTGGCTGAGGATCGCGATCATGTCGTACTCGCTTCCATTGGGAGTGGTCTTCCGTCATATGAACGGCCCGGTGGATGCTTCCTCCAGCCGCTGCCCTTACCTCATCAGACCATCTGGTTGGTGCCCTTCCCCTGCCGCATTTTCCATTCACCTGCCCAATATTATGAGCTTCTCTAGACTATGCCTGGGAGACCGCACCATCCAAATAAGCTGAGGGTCTTTTCTTGGTATATAGTAGATAAGCGTCTTTGGATTTTGAGTTCTTTAATTATGGACACGTTATGGCGCACTGCGCCTTGCCGTCCAACGTCCAAGGTATTCTAAACAGCCTCCTCCAGCACCACATCTCGAAGGCGTCAATTTGTTGATGTCTTGTCTCTATCTCTACATACTTAGTATAAAATAAAGTAGCTATCCGCATCTGTATCTTTATCTGCTAACTCCTAAGCCTCGCAACGGATTTTATGCGGTTTTTACTGATCATGTTTAGTTTAAATTGTCCTTGCCGCCTTCCTTACCATGGAAATGGCCTATGAATACACAAAGTGCTACAAAGTGGAACCCACCCGTGGCGTTTAAATTGTCTTTTAGATATAAACTTAATTGCAGATTAACACGGCTGAGTTATCTATCTGACAGATTGATTTGATCTTGGAAAATAATTAAAGCAAACGTCGGCGTATTCTTGGAATCGCATTTGCATTAGGAGACGCGATTAGCGTAAAGTAAAGACTTATGTAAGGAACTTGAAATGGAATGGAAAATTAGACGAAGACAGATTCTTGACATCCTGATGTGGTGCGTAGGACACTCCTTGCGCATAATAGAAATGTAGGTACTGCTTGCGTAGAGCGCCACACAAAATAATTATTGACTTAAATAACATGGTAATAAAAGAACGTTTACAAGGGCGGATTTATATCTAAAGAAATTTCTTCCAGCCAGCCCTGATTTCTTCCAGCCATCCCTGACTGGAAGAAATCAGGGCTGGCTGGAAGAAATCAGGGCTGGCTGGAAGAAATTTCTTTAGATATAAATCCGCCCTTGATCCAGGCATCCCTGACTGGAAGAAATCAGGGCTGAAATCAGTGATTAGGCATTAATTCTAACCATACCTCCTAGGCTAGGCGCGGCGTGTCCAGCGAACTACAATCCGGCGGACCACTTCATCCAGATTCTCTCAGGCGTGCCTGGACGGGAGGAGGCCACACGGCACACGATAGACACGGTCTGCACATCCTTCGCCAAGAGCGAGATCGGATGCCGGATCGCGGCCGAAGCCGAGAACGCCTTGAGTTATCAGGTTGGTCTTCTTCAAGTGCCTCTCCACTCGTCCATAGGTACGCAGTGTTATTCTAAGCCAGACGAAACATCTTCCTTCCTGGCCACCCATTCGATGATGTCCAGGTCTTCTTCTGCTGACGACTCTTTTTCCCTTTACGTCAGTAAATGACAGAACAACTGCACAGAACATCTAAGCGCAACGTCTCATCACCAGAAAATCGGGAGATTCGGGATGCTCGCACAGACTTTCTACCGTATCTTCGCAGCGATATTTGGGACGTCCGACCGGCCGACGCCCTACGGGACGTCCCTAATATGCTCTCTTCGTAGCCAGATCTTCTCCCATTCTCTCGATGTGGCGAAGCCAACAGAGTCTTGCTGATTTAGTCTCCCCCATTATGTTGGGCTCGGCCAGCAGGTTTTCCAGGTCGGTGGTCTTGCGAATCCTCCATGAGCCATCTTCGCGTGTAGTCTAAGACATCCCATGCATGACCAGTATCCAGTGCAGGAGTTTTAGGGTGGTATTCTAAAACGCTCCTAGATAGCAGTTTAAACATGTAGTGTCGATAAAGCAGTACATGCTTAGATTCCCTAAGTTGTACTACCTGAACAAGTCAACTAGGCACAAGGCCTGTTTTGTATGCGGCTGCCTAGGTGCCAGGTGCCTAGTTGGCTTTGTCGGGTATGCAGGTTAGGGACATTCAATTAAAATTATGCACTGTTTTACCGACAGTCGATAATCCGACTGGGCAGGAATAGACACAGCATGGGCAGGAAGTAAACAGCGTTCTGGAATATCACCCTAAAATTTGTCTTGTTACTTTTTCCCCCTAGCGCAAGATCACGGCGGGCTGGGCCGACGCGCCCTGGGTGGGGGTGGCTAACATGCGCGCGCGCAGGTCGCCCTACAAGGCGTCGTGGTGGGCGCAGTTCCGCGCCGTCCTGTGGCGCTCCTGGCTCTCCGTCACTAAGGAGCCCATGCTCATCAAAGTGCGCTTCTTGCAGACCATTGTGAGTATTTAGCTAACAGAAACTACAGTAAGTATAGAATATTAAAATCATGACAACCCCACAGTAAATTACGCAATTTGGTTACCCGAGGTGAGTTTCTTGCAGGCTGAGTAGAGTCCTGAAAAAATTGCTGATGAGTAGATTTCTGAAACATTTTCTTATCTAATTTCTATTCTCATTTAGTTAACTAACCTAGCTATATGTATTAATATTCTAAAAACATAATATGGTAGACCGTAGACTCAGTTTTTGTCTACCACTTTCATACAATATCTCTTATAGCAAGCGACGAGCCAATAGTCTACGAGTTTATGGAAACCCTTCGACTAATCACCATACATCTGAGTTCGGGAAGCGTTTCCGACAGTTATTTGGATTTTAGCGCTGAGCTCGGGAAGGATTTTCATCAGTTTTTTTTTAATTCGAATTTTAAACCCTACCTCAACTGCCATAATAAGGTCCTATGGTTTGAATAAATCAGAATTTTACAGATTCATTCATATACATATTTAAAGTATTTATAGTTACTCTGCTTCATTATTTTTTGTACACCATAAGCCTATGGCCATGCTTCCTCCTCTAGATGGTCTCGATCCTGATCGGTGTGATCTACTTTGGACAAAACCTGGACCAAGATGGCGTGATGAACATTAACGGAGCCATCTTCATGTTCCTCACCAACATGACCTTCCAGAACATCTTCGCTGTTATTAATGTGAGTAACTTTAGCTGACCTGATAAAGTTTTTACATGCAGTGACTAGGTATCTACCCCTATACAAGCTTGTATTTTAATGGGTTTAAAATCGGAGGGAGGTATTCTGTTACACTAGTAATTAGGATCCAAATTCCAAAATTTCATCGCCAATCCGCATTCTCTCTCTGAGAGAAGGACTTTGCCCAGCTAGTGGGACATGTACAATTCTACGGCTGAATAGCGAATACGGCTGTCAAAATTAATCTGTGCTAAGCGAAATTAGACAGCCATATTCCGGTCCTTCTATGGCCACGCCTGTAGGCGCCATCTATGAAATCTTTTATGATATTTTGTTGAAAACGGCTCATTGTACAATGTACAGGCTACATCTTACATAAAAATACCGTGAAACAAAAACAAAAACACTCCCTCATACAAAAATTGCCAAAAATAAATAAAATTTCAGCGTGTTCACCACACTAGTAAGAATTTGTATTGTTGCGGCCTTTATACATGGTGCTTTTTTCTAGTCTCTAAGTGTCCACTGCTGGAAAAAGGCCTTCCCTTTCAGAACGGGTCATCCGGCTTTGAACACATTCAGGGTGTTAGTCAACTCATATGCTTATTACAGAACTATCAGAAGATAATCGTATTTCTACAAGACTGACGGATGACTCATGAATCATAATCATAGAATATACTCGACTACCTAGAACCTAGAGCCAGTTTTTCGTAAGCCGTAGGTGCATAATAAGTGCCCAGTTACTACCTACGTGCTTCTATAAATAACCACAACACATCCTAGTTTCCGTGTACCTAACTATACAATGTAACATCACGGCGATATATGTTTTTCACTCAGCTGATGGATGATACGGAAAATAAACTGCATCTTAGTATGACCTACCTGTGAGGAAATCTGCATTTAAAACAAGCATTTAACTAATAGTTTGCGTTACACAGTAGTTGCACAAGTAGTTGTCTATATTTTAGGATCATTCCTGAGAAAAGCGTTCTTCGCTGAGATCGGTGGCTTTTATTTTTTTTCAAGTTAGGTGAAAACTAAAAATACACCGTAAAAGATGGCTTAAAAACTAGTCAATATGTCGATGAGGCACACCTGTAGGCTTTATAGATTAATGAAAAAAAAATCTTCTTTTTTGACAAGCCACCGATCTCAGCAAAAAGGCCACCGATCTCAGATAGTGTCTAAAATTATTATAAACAGTAATTACAGTGAATAATAAACGTTTTTTATAAATTTAAACGTCACTCATGAACTGACACAGATAAAAGGGGGCTAAATTAAGCAAAAAATTTCTATTAAACATCATAAAAATTATCTAAAAAATCATATCTTTATTTTCATAAAATCATTGTAAAAGATCAATTACTAAGCTAAACATGCAAAATTATAGTCAACAAGCCTTCGCATCTATTTATACAGCGTCCAGTGGCACCTTCACTTACACTAGATGGGTGAAGAGACCAGTCGGCGCTGCAGTATCTGGGATATTGTTTTAGATGGAGTAGGCATGCCCAGCACCTATACCATCCTGACAGCTTGGTCGGCCTAGCCCACAAGAGAAGTCATTACGTGTGGAGCCAACTAAGTTGCGGGTTTCATCACGATGTTTTTCCTCACATTAGGGAGGGGTTTAGCTACTTCAAATTTACAAATTTATGTAACTTTGAAAAGAAACAAAGTCATGTTACATGGCTGCGCTGGGAATCGAACCTGGTTCTCTCGCATCGGCGACCAATGCTCTATTATATGTGTGACTGTAATAATTATACACTAAAATTGTCTGTCTATACGGATTTTGCTTTTTATTTGCGTGAAATTACATTTCCTTGCAAAAAACAGTACCTTAATAGCTTAAATGAAGTCCAAACTTTAGTCCATAGAAACAAACTGATACATTTTGAATAAGTCATAGCATCTTGTTCGGTGTGGTATCTAAAGAATCTGTGAAATTGATACAATATGTTGAAAACTTCTTTGAGATCCTTGGCTAATAACTGAGATCGGTGGCTTAAATCCACCGATCTCAGTGCCACCGATCTCAGAAATAACTAAAATGTAGCTATTTCTCTTAAACTATAGAAGCAATCGTATTTATTTTTACGACAATACCTACTCAGGGATATACGCATTCATGTACTTAGGACAGTTTAGTGTAGTCTTGTTTACTATACTAGCAAAACATGCCACCACTTTCAGCTACCTTACCGAACCAAAGTTTAAAAAAAGTCAAGAACTTACGTAAAAGTTTAGGCATGAAAGATAGCGACACATACGAACCATAATAGTTGATAAGGACCATTTGACGATATTTTGCACCAGTAACTAGAAACTTGCCGCGTATTTAAGCTTGTATAAAAACATACTTTCGTTGCACCATTTAAACTTTGCTCGCCGCGTGACATTTCTAGGAATGTCTACAGACACAAGAGTTTTCATTCTATTACAATGCTGGATATACGATTGGATAGAAGCACTCATTAGGCATTTAGAAAGGTATAAATTAGCAAAGTAGTGGGCACATGAGTAAAACCACAATCAAAAACATACCAGGCCCACACGCGTGTGACATGCAAAATACTCGCAAAATCACCCATTTTTTGACCTTCAAAGGGATATTTAGGCAATTTCCTTTATAAAATATTGATTTTATTTGATATGCCTCAATGGACCGTTAGTTAAGTAGACGATTAAGTGCTAATTTAGTACTGTGTGATGTATAGTTTAGTAGATACTAGGGTGTGACCAAAAAAATCGACCTCTCAAAGAATGACCCTTTAACCCTTTTTCGCGGGCAGTGTGTATCAAGATTATTCCAGATTTTTTCCAATCTGTGTATTTTCAAATATAAATTCTAAAATACTCTACTGAAGGTCGACAAACGAAACATCAAACCACGTTGGCTCGAATGAACGTAAGGTACAGTCGGCCACAGTCTCAGATACCCCTTTTTGTTCGATTGGCGCCCTTATGCCGCGCGCGATAAGAGCTGCCATGGGGTATCTGAGATTGTGGCCGACCGTACCTACTTAACAAACGCAAGCTCGAATTAATAAAGTTTCATGCTTTTTCTCCAAGAAAGATTAGAGCTAGTGAAGCTGGACATAATTAAGCAGCTGAATACTTAGTAGTAGATAGTACCTAATATTAATTTAATTTAAATCGTGACTTTCTGAATTTCGTGAATTAATTTTAATTTCACGTAGAATATTTTTTTTTACTTTCGATATTATTAGATTTGTTGTTTATTGGATATTGAATGAAAATATTTGAATATTTGATAACGACATCTTCTCGTTCTAAAAATCGGATGAATTCGTCGTGATAAAATGACGTGTTCTGTCTGAGGGTTAGATAGGTGCTAAGATGAGAAACTTCGGTATTCATGAATGATTAAGGCTTTATTTACTAGATACAAGCTTTATTATGAATTTCATAAATATTGAATAGTCATTGATATATTGGTTTCATTACTCAACAAGACAACAAATGCTTCTGATAACTAACCACGAGTTGACTACTTTATCTACTATCGCAATCATACAGGGTGCAATCGAATTATTCGATTGCGGAACTTTAAGTAACCTGTCTATTGGTCACGACAAACAACTTGTACAAGGTGGCAAAAAAAATGGAGCGAAAAAAATATCAGCTGTTCCATATATTTGGTGCAGGACTGAGTCTACCTTATGTATGGAACAGCTGATATTTTTTTCGCTCCATTTTTTTTGCCACCTATTACTTACATGTTGTTTGTAGTGATTAGTAGACAGGTTACTTAAAGTTCCGCTATCGAATTCCATTGCACCCTGTAGATAGATACGTTTTATCATCTACTTGCATCGCCCAACAGGTCTTCTGCTCGGAGCTGCCAATCTTCATCCGAGAGCATCACTCAGGGATGTACAGAGCTGACGTCTACTTCCTTTCAAAGACCTTAGCGGAGGCTCCGGTCTTCGCGACCATTCCACTGGTCTTTACCACGATAGCCTACTACATGATTGGGCTGAATCCAGCGCCGGAGAGATTCTTCATTGCGTCGGGGTTGGCAGCCCTGATTACTAACGTCGCGACCTCCTTTGGTGAGTAACTTTTTCGTGGTACTGGCCGTTTATGTCTGCAGATGCTGTTTAATATTACAGAACTTTTTTTACTCAAATTATTTCATGTTTGACTGCCAGTAATGTCTGGATATCGTTTTGACGAAAGAGGATCATCTAAAAACTCCTGACTTTGTTTTTTTCTAGCAGCTTCTAGGGAAATATTTTAAAGGTTTCTAAGATTGAAAATTATTACGGGACTTGTTAGACTTCCGCCGGGTTTAGAGTCCCAGGAAATTTGGTTAGAGCGCCAGCTCGGTTTGCTTGAGGTTAAGGCCGGGAACGCACGTCCAATTTTTTTATCCTACGTATTGTCTGATCCGACACATTTGTTTGAACATCGGATAAGATGTAGATCGGATGTGTGTTGAATGTTCATAAAAATTTATGGCGCGGACCCCTTATCATAGTCGGATCAGACAAAATTCAGACGTGTGTTCCCGGCCTAAGGGTTCAAGTCTTGTTCCGAGCAATTTTTTGGCCATTTAATCAATCTTAAAAAAAAAACTAAATACGTCAAACTTCCGATGTCCTGATAAGCTCAGATAATGATGATTTAATTGCACAATATGCGCAACTTATTATGAGTAACACTATGTGATTCTAATTCGTTTTTAATTGCTATACAATTATTGTCCATTAAAGAACTTATCTGTCAGCGTGTGTCATTCTTAAAAAACACGATTATAAAAAAAACTTGAAAGCATTATAGGTACGTGCCTACTAACAAGAACAGTAGCAATAGCAATGAATGAAATACTTCACGCATATTGAATTTCGTTTCATGAGAGAAAATGTTTGGACGTTACTCATTTGTAACGTCGGTGCTATTGAAAAATGATACAAGAATATTTTGTAGAGATATTGAGTGTAGTTTGGTCAATTAATCTCGTAGTAGGTTTGCGTAAAAAAGTATCACTAATAATATCGTCATATCATAAAGGTTTCGGGTGATATCGTTCCGTCGTTAAATAATGTTTTTCTTTCTGTCTTCTACTTTCTTTCTATTGATCAGTGAGTATATTCGACAGATTCGGTTGAAAAAACCTTTGTCCATCTACTAGTTTCACTCGTGTCATGGTCAGATTCGGGGGATTGAGTTGATTCCATCTATCATTGTCCTTTATGCTAACTAAACAACTTCTTAAGTAATGGCAGAGCATATGGGTCTAAAAACAGTTATCTATTCCTTTCCAGCCAATTTTGTGCCTTCAGCTCAAGCTCGGATATCCTAATTGCGAGATTGGACACTAAGCAACGTTAGGAAGTTTTAAAATATTAGACTTTCTCTCTTCTGTGTTCAATTTGGATACCATTTAAGATAAGATAAGATAAGATAAACGTTTATTAAATTGCCATAACACAAGTACAGGGTGGCTAAATTAAAAATATATAAATTAAAAACTAAGTGGTCGTTATTTGTCATGGCAATGAAAAGGGTTCTGAGCTCAGCGTGTGCTACAGATATTGCATAGCAACGACCTGTAGCGCTGGTTTTCAGTCAGAACCTAAGGAGTTAAATGACGTGACGCATTTCAGTGCTATTTTTGGAAAGACCTATCCAACGCCACTTCTGCAACTTCATTTCGCCTTTACCTACCTAAAACTAACATTTCGTTCAGCGTAGGTACCTATCTGATAAACTAGGGTTACTTTTTGTTTTTGCTAAAGCACTAACTATGGAAACATTATAAAGATTTTTCGACATCGACAGGCAATTGGTAAAGCGCCTGCAAGATATGCAAGAAGTTGCGGGCTCAAGTCCTGGGGCCTTAGCCTGTAACACAATGGCGTATCAATGGCATCACAGGTAGAAGGACAAAACCGGGATTTTTTCGTTGTTTCTCCTACAACCGGCGAACTAATCCTCTGGAATTAGAATCATAATATTCTTTGCTGTCCTACAAAAACATTAAAAGGACCGACACTTGACCGACAGCATTAATAAATCGTAATTGAAACCGTCAACCGGGAGCCCATTTTGGCACCATTGCGTTGCAGGCTAAGGGCCCTGTTCCGAGCGATTTTTGAACCTTAAAAAAATCTTTATAATCCTAACGTTAGTGTCAGAACTGTATTTCCTCCTTACTCTACCTAAAACTAAACCCGTCCATCCAGGCTACCTGATATCCTGCGCCAGCAGCAGCGTCAGCATGGCAGCGTCAGTGGGACCACCCATCATCATACCCTTCATGTTGTTTGGAGGGTTCTTCCTCAATTCGGGGTATGTAGCTTTCAACCTTTCAAACTAATGGACAATATATCATTTATTTTTGATACAGATTTTCCAGTATTTTTCTTGTATTCCTGCTAGGGGAGCACAATGTCACGATAAAAGTTTTATCCCATTATCGGCTATCGCCATCTTGCTTTATTCCATCCGCGTAAAGCGAGATGCCGCTACCCGATAGTGGGATAAAACGTTTATCTTGAAGTTGTGCTTCCCCTGCTGGAAGCTTAAACTCTTGAAACGGTTTTTTTATTTCAGCTTTTAATTATTTTAATATATGAGTGCCTGTGTATGAACTAATAATTAAAAAGTATTTACGTTTTCCACCTGAAAGCGTCAAAGGGTGGTACGGTCGGGCACATTCACAGATACCCCATGACAGCACTTACCGCGCGCGGCATAAGGGCGCCAATCGAACAAAAAGGGGTATCCTAGCATGTGGCCGACTTTACTAGCATAACCGACAAAGAAGTGTTTGGATGGAGAGCTTATGGAGAGTCAAATGTATTAATCTTTATAGTTTTTTATGGCGCTATCGGGCGAAAAAACAGATAATTATCGTCAGAATATTTTTACTTAAACACTGTAAAAAATGACAAAACTTTTATTTAGCAAAGCACACAGGAATACTTTGTAGACCAGACCAAAGAAAATAACATCAATTGAAATCATTGTGAAATAAAGAACTGATCTGTGAAGTAGTAAACATTTATGGAGATATCTGATTATAAGGCGCCACTTATAAACGCGTTTACGTGCCGTTATGTTATTAAAGTTATGATACAGTAAATTAAAACGCGATTAGGCGTGTCCAGCCGAACCTATCAATCAGCTAATTACCAGTAATTTGTTAAAAACTAGTGCCAATTTCAACCAGTAATTTGTTAAAAACTAGTACCAATTTCAACCAGTAATCTAACGATTTTAGCGTCAAAACCCGCTCGCCCAGTGAAAAGCCCTCCATAAGTAAAATCCGCGCGCGATGAGAATGGGATGGAACCTTGTCGAAGTCACTCGAAAATATACTTTATTTTACTTTGACAAGGTTGCTTCGACGCGAGTTTGCTTACCGCGCGCGTCTCAGTTCCAAAAGGTCGCATCCCATTCTCATCCCGCGCGGATTATAATGGCCATTGCATGACCATAACTTGCTCGTCTTCATGGTCTGGCATACATGAAAGAACAAGAAGACCAACTTACTAGTGACTAAAAAACTTAGCACTGCATCTAGGACAGAATTACTGATGATTTAGCAGCGCCCAGTTTCATCTCCACTCACATTGATGGTTGGAGCGACAACTCTGAAGGGATATATTAGGCTACTGTAGGCTTGCCCAGCACGATTCTCTCAGCTTAGTCGGCCTAATCCAAAGCAAAAGACAAAGACGGACGCACGTATTGACTAACGCCTAACCCCCAACAGATCCGTGCCTCCCTACCTGGGATGGATATCCTACCTGTCCTGGTTCCGATACGGAAACGAAGCTCTCCTGGTCAACCAATGGTCCGGAGTCGAGAGTATTGCCTGCACTAGGGAAAACTTCACCTGCCCGGCCTCTGGCCAGGTCGTTCTGGATACCCTGAGCTTCTCACAGGTAAGCTGGATAAACTCCTCTGGCCAGGTAGTGCTGGATACCCTGAGCTTCTCACAGGTAAGCTGGATAAACTCCTCTGGCCAGGTAGTGCTGGATACCCTGAGCTTCTCACAGGTAAGCTGGATAAACTCCTCTGGCCAGGTCATGCTGGATACACTGAGCTTCTCACAGGTAAGCTGCATATACTCCTCTGGCCAGTTCATGCTGGATACACTGAGCTTCTCACAGGTAAGCTGGATATACTCCTCCGGCCAGTTCATGCTGGATACACTGAGCTTCTCACAGGTAAGCTGGATATACTCCTCTGGCCAGTTCATGCTGGATACACTGAGCTTCTCACAGGTAAGCTGCATATACTCCTCTGGCCAGTTCATGCTGGATACACTGAGCTTCTCACAGGTAAGCTGGATATACTTCTCCGGCCAGTTCATGCTGGATACACTGAGCTTCTCACAGGTAAGCTGGATATACTCCTCTGGCTAGTTCATGCTGGATACACTGAGCTTCTCACGGGTAAGCTGGATATAATCCTCTGGCCAGTTCATGCTGGATACACTGAGCTTCTCACAGGTAAGCTGGATATACTCCTCTGGCCAGTTCATGCTGGATACACTGAGCTTCTCACAGGTAAGCTGCATATACTCCTCTGGCCAGTTCATGCTGGATACACTGAGCTTCTCACAGGTAAGCTGGATATACTCCTCCGGCCAGTTCATGCTGGATACACTGAGCTTCTCACAGGTAAGCTGGATATACTCCTCTGGCCAGTTCATGCTGGATACACTGAGCTTCTCACAGTGAAGCTGGATATACTCCTCTGGCTAGGTCGTGCTGGATACCCTGAGCTTCTCACACGTAAGCTGGATAAGTTCCTTTGGCCAGGTCGTGCTGGATACACTGAACTTCTCACAGGTAAGCTGGATAAACGTCACCTGCCCAGCCTCTGACCAGGTCGTGCTGAATACCCTAAACTTCTCACAGGTAAGCAGGTAAGCCTGTTCAGCTAAAGAGCGAAAAATAGAGGCATTAGAAAAAAATAATAGAATAATCCCAGTTAAGGTTTCAATCGTGCATCTTAGATAGTAAATACCCTCTGGCCAAGTGGTCCTATTGATCGGACCACACCAACGTTTTTTCTGTTGGTCGGAAACCAAGCGAGTCCATCGACTCTACAGGGTGCAATCGAATTCGATAGCGGAACTTTAAGCAGTAGAAAAAAAAATGCAGCAAAAAAATTCAGCTGTTCATACATAAGGTTGACTCAGTACTGCACCAAATACTGGGTGTTAAAAGACCGCCAACAAAGTGGGAAACCACGTATTGTCCTCATTATAAGGAACATTTTTGCCCAAGGAACTATGCCTGGGAAATCAACGGTTTCCGAGATATTGAGGTTCAAAGTCAGACTTTTCAAAACTTTTTTTTTGCATAAATGTATTTAGTATCAAGTACTTAATATTTCTTCTCAAGAAGCTATATCAAAATATTGAATATTTCTTACAAAAAATGACGTTAAAATTGCAACCCGCAATGTATTGTAAACATCGGCACCTCAAGTATAAGTAGTATAAACTTATGCCAACGCTTGCGTAATATGACTTCCGTGTGTTACACTTACATTGCGTAATAAAATATTTTTCAAAATTATAACCTAAAAAACCAAAATCATTTCCCAGCAATAATTTATCGAAAAAGTACTTTGTTTTGGTATCTAGTATGCGTGCCTTTCGGGTCTGTCGGCGGTCTTTTAACACCCTGTATATGGAACAGCAGTTTTTTTTTTCGCTCCATTTCTTTTGCCACCTAGTGCAAGTTGTTTGTAGTGATAAGTAGATATCCTAATTAAGGTTCCGGTATCGAATTTTATTACACTCTGTACAATACCTTTTTGCACCTACAGGATGACTTCACAATGGACGTGGTGAACATGGTGCTACTGTTCATCGGCTTCCGACTGCTCGCCTACATCGCTCTACTCTGGCGGACGCGCAGGGCTAAGTAAAGTAGGCTTCACATTCTAGCAATAATAGAGCCCTAAATAAAATGAAAAAATAATACTTTCGGCCACAATCACAGATACCCCATGGCAGCTCTTACCGCGCGCGGCATAAGGGCGCCAATCGAACAAAAAGGGGTATCCTAGCGAGTGGCCGACTGTGCCTACAGAAGAAACTATTGACATTCTGATGATTTGTTATTGATATTTTCACGCATCTGTTTGTGACGGTTTTTGTTTAATTTCACGCAATGTCTTAGAAATTAGAAATTGTCTTAGAAAGTACATAGGTTTAAACACATACATATTTCTGTGGAAATAAACTTTATAGGAGTAGTAAGCTATGACTTCTTGCCATAAAACAAGACTATAAATATGTACTTCATTTTGCTATAACCTAATCAATTAAGTTGTATCCTACACGTTCTTAGCAAACTAAGTTGTATGTAAATGATTGTATTTTATTAATATAAGTAATAAGTTAAAACTGCGGTATTTACTGAACGATCTTCCCATAAAATTATCTCCCCCTTTCCTATATCTTCTCATTCTTTCATGATATGTTAGAAATTCCGTAGATCTGTTGCAGTTTTACATTCAAACAAAAATAAAAGAGGTTACAAAAGGTCCTAAATCTTTCGGTGATAGGGACACAATATCCCAACCTTTTTTTTGCTCTACGAAGATCCGTTGAAATGTTAGGTCTGTGTCGGGAGGAAATAATGTTAAAAATTTAGTTTTCATTGATTTTCACCATGTTTTATCAACTTAAAACTATGTAGATACACACCTATATTTGAACAAAATCCACAAATTAACAAAATGAATATTTTTCATATTTGAACAAAATCCACAAATTAACAAAATGAATATTTTTCAGTTTACCTATGAATTAAAAACAAAAACTTTTTTGAAAAGAAATGTCATTTTGTTGACCAATAGGTTACACCATGCAAAAAAAGAGTCAAGACCTTTTGCAACACGTTGTATAAAGTTTAAAAAGAAAATGTAGAGCAGGAGGCAAACACTATAGGAACATAGGTACCTACAATCATAAGGAATGTTTTATTTACGGAGGACATGTTTGTCATCTTAGCGTCAGCTTTCAGTCCACGGCTAAACATAGGCCTTCATACATACTTAGGTATACCACTCTGTCTCATCCCGTGTGGCGGATCCAGGATTTTGGTTTAGGGGGGCTTGAATCCAATGAGCGTAAGTTTTTGACGATTACAAAGTATTCAAAATTTATTTTTATAGTGGGTCTCAGATGCTTTTTTGGGGCTTGAGCCCCTTAGCCCCCCCCCCCCCTCCCTAAATCCGCTAGTGTCTGTGCTGTAGCTAATGTCTAGAAACTCTGGTTTGCGAGACTACGTGGTAAAAAGTCACGTTGAGAACCGCTCGCCATCTCTCGGTCTCCTAATAACTATGTTATAAAAAGCTGTTTTGGACAAGGTCTTGGCAAGCGCGGGCCTCTAAATTTACATAACACCAGAACAGGTCATCAACCCCGAACTTCGGACTCCATAAGAGGTGTCTCCTAGAGCACTCGAAACTACCTTATTTAGGACACTTAAATATCAATTGGACGATCAATTTCGTTTGATTAAGACGGACGTTTGACTATCAGCGGGCCACTCGTCTAGGTCTTGACATGGATACCGCGATACGCTCGGCTAGAAAAGTTGTTGGGATTAGAAAATACACGGCCCGTCGTCGCCTTTCTTGAGTGCCAAACAGACCACTTTTGTCAAAAATTAACGTAGGTACAATTCGGTACGCAAAGTTTTTTGTTCGAAAGTCCGTTATTGGCTTAATCTTATCTTTAGACAATATTGAGAAACTTATTTCAATATTTTTTATTTTGGTTCAGTAGTTTGGATTTTACAACGTTTCAAAGATACGGTTTTATGACGTCACGCGACGGTCTGCTTATTGTTGGCGGTCATAGGAACAAAACATTTTAGCGCATAAAAACAAAACTACTGGACCAAAATAAAAAATATTGAAATTAGTTTCTCAATATTGTCTAAAGATAAGTTTAAGCCAATAACGGACTTTCGAACAAAAAACTTTGCGTACCGAATTATCTAACTTCCGCGTCTAGTACCTACCTATATCAAGATCTTTTTATAGATGGTAACAAAATATATGGCTAGTATGCTACAAAGTAACAAATAGGGCTAGATCCACTCTTTAGGTGATCTTCTCAAGCCCTGGACCTGGAATTCTGGTGGCCGAGAGGGGATTCTGATGAACCGATGCATAAATTCACTGAGATCCCTTTGGGGATTGGACTAGGGGATCTTGGTGGCCGAACTCCTTTGGACAGTCTGGTAAAAAGGGCCCGGACGCGAAATGACGTAGGTAGGTAAGTAGTAAGTCTTAGTAGCTCTACGAAATATTAAAAAGACCCAAATCGATAACGACGACCTCATTATAAAATGACCTAGCAGCAAAATAATAAATTATTAAATGACTTATAAAAAACAACAGAATTCAGTCATTGTCGCGCGAGTATGCACACGGCTGCACAGTGCACACTGCACATTCCTCAAGTTTAACACGAAATGGATCAAGAATGGTGCGTCGTCCAGACCTCGCGTGGTCCTCGCTTATCTGCATTCAAGGTAAGTAAAGATTTAATGATCAGTTTTAGTAAACACTAGGGCAATTAACAATTAAAAATAACCGTAAAGATACGTCCATAAACATCGCCATCATAAATCCACAATTAAAATATGATAGGTACCGTATTTTTTCTTGGATCCATATCTAAAAGTTAGATTTTCAGACCAGCCCCTCTACCCTTGACGCATTTTTTTCAATATGGGTCAATTTAGAAAATTCTATATTCAAGAATTAAGATAAATTTTATAATTTTACTGTACAAAAAAACCTGTACAAAAAAACCTTACCTTTGAATAAACATTATAAAGTAAAAGTATAAAGCATCAAAGCATGATCCTATGCTAATTAAAAGAGAATTTAATTATAAAAACTTCGTCGATATAAACGCAAAAGCGTCAAGGGTAACACCCCGGTTTGGTCTAAAAAACCGGCGGGCGGCGACCACGTCAAATTATCTTTAAAAAATTTTTAATCACATATCCTAAGATACAACCATAGACGAAAAGTTTGTAACAAATACACGGTGACTTTGAATTCCTTAGCCAAATGTTGAGGGGTCTGTCTAGTCCGGGAAATATGTAAATTAGTTATTACTAACTGCTACCTATCTTATGAAACAGATAATTATTTAAGCCCTATATTGCAGATTGAACATTTTACTGAAAGAAGACATTATTTTTATTTTAAAAACAATTTAAACTGCATTTATAGATATTGAAATAATTACATGGTTGAACCGGGAATCGAACCCGTTACATGACAAAAATAATTACCCTGTAGTTTTATCATACCGATTGAAAGGCTTCATGATAAGGATTATTTTTTGCTAAATAACATAGTGTCAGAAATAAAAGGAAGACCATGAATTTTAACATTTACCTGGCAGTATGCAACAAATCGAGCCGTATCCTGAGCCGAAAGACGCGTAAAATTTTGTCCAGCAATGCGGCTGGCTAATTATAAAGAAATAATTCAAAAATGTGTTTCATTTTCATACTTTTATTCTTTTGTTACTGTGATTTTCATTGATAAATTGATTAATGTGGTATTAAAAATGTTAAAATTCATGGTCTTCCTTTTTATTTCTGACACTATGTTATTTAGCAAAAAATAATCCTTATTATGATGAAGCCTTTCGATCGGTATGATAAAACTACAGGGTAATAATTTTTCTCACGTAACGGGTTCGATTCCCGGTTCAACCATGTAATTATTTCAATATCTATAAATGCAGTTTAAATTGTTTTTTAAATTAAAATAATGTCTTCTTTCAGTAAAATGTTCCATCTACAATATTTAAGGTACTTTCCCTCCATGTGGCATAGCCGTGGGACGCCCTGTATAATCCTATAGGGGTAGATTTTTAGGTATCTACACTATGTACTTACGGTAAAATGGGGTATGAGTATGAAGACTTTTGTCCGCCATGTTTCTTACGGATAAAAGAAGTCTAAACAAATTGATAGTCAACTGAACCGTCACCTACCGCCATTTCATCAAGCTTTAATCAATTATCTGGGGCTAGGTGGACTTTTCTTTCGCACCTTTTGAAAAATAACTGCCTTAGGTAGGAAACTCAAAATAAAAATATGTTGATATTTGCATTACATACAGGTGAATTTTCAACGAAAATGTAAAGGTTTAAGTTCTGTGGATGGTACTATCAGAATGTCACATTATCTGCTTATGTCTGTAGTGTCAAGTGAGTGACATTGACATTTCTAAATTATGTAAATGTGGAATGTGGACCAAAAACGAACAGATTCTGAGCTTACTCAAATAGTATTACGGATATTATTTATGGCTAATAAGTAGTTAGCTTATCACATCACTCAGTGATAGATAATGGAGACAAACGGGGTTCTCATATTATCTGTGAGACAATTATTGAAATAGAGCAATTCGCAAATATGACTGGCTGTGTCTACAGGAAGCTGTCATCGTCCACATTGATTTGTTATGAAAGAAACATAAGAGACTAGCTTTCGCCCGCGACTTCGTCCGCGCAGACTTAAATAAGAATCTTTGTCTCTAGAAGGTGTCGCTTTTCTCAACAATACAAGCAACTTTTACTATAGGGTCAAGTGCCAAATTTCGAAAAAAATATCAGCTGTTCCATACTAAAATTCGATAGGTACCTATACCTACTGTACCAAATGTATGGAGCAGCTGATATTTTTCTCGAGATTTGGCCCGATAGTTAAGTGAATTGTATTGATGACTTAAAAGACCCCTTTCAGTATCACAGGGCATTTCTGAAACACCCTGTATAAATATGTAAATGTGTAAAGAATGTAATAAATGACAATGTTCTAATTACCCAAACTACTAACTAAAAAACTTCTTTCAAAGACGTTACGTAACTCTACTTCGAATAATTTAACGAGCGAGCGAAGCGAGAGTTCGAGTCTACTTGAACAATCCAGCGTTTGTATGTATTTATGTAGGTATGTATGTATGAATGTTCGTTCGACGATAACTTCAGTATAATCGGATCGTCATGAAATTTGGTAGGCAGGGTAAATGAGGCAAAGATAATATTTAAGTTCGAACACGAGCCAAATAATCGAGGGGTTGCTGAGATATAGGTTCGGGGCGAACCACTAGTTAATTAATTTTTGTGTAGAGGCAATGTAGAGTCTAGCTAAAATGTTGTTTAGGTATGTATGTTCTATTTATTTGTCTAATTATATTACTACTGGAAACCTATCGAAACACCAATGCGTTACCGACTTGAGGCCCGACGTCATCCCCCAGCCTTGACACGACAATGTCATTGACACCCTGTACGCCGTCGTCGTTCCGGGCGGCAACAAAAACGGATTACACAGACTCGTTATCCAATAAACCGATGAATTCATGGACCGATTGGCACCCGTGTTAGCTCCAGACAGGGGCCTTAGCCTGTAATGCAAGGGTTAACTAGTGGTTTGCCCCGAACTATGAACTCGCGACCCCATATCTCAGCAACCCCTCGACCGATTTGACTTTCTAAAAATTCTCTTGGCCTCATTTACCTGCCTACCAAAAACCACTTTTTGTTTTTTCTAAAGCACTAACCCGTGCTAGGGAATAATTTAAACATTTATAATAAGTTGAAAAAATTCACTCGGGACAGGACTTGAACCCGCAACGGGTTCAAGTCCTGTCCCGAGTGAATTTTTTCAACTTATTATAAATGTTTAAAATGCCTACCAAAATTCATAACGATTAAATTTACTCAAGTTATCGTCAAACGAACATTCATACATTCATTCATACATACATACATACATACAAACGCCGGATTGTTCCAGTAGACTCGGAGAACTTCGCTCGATTCGCTCGCTCGTTCAAAAATGGGCTGTCAGTTGACGGCTTCAATTACGATTCATGAATGATGTCGGTCCTTTTAATGTTTTCGTAGTACAGCAAAGAATATTCTGATTCTAATTCTAGAGGATTAATTCTCTGGTTGTATGAGAAAAACGAGGAAACCCCGGTTTTGACATTCTGCTGGACGCCATCGACACGCCATTGCGTTACAGGCTAAGGCCCCAGGCTTACTTTCTAGGCCCTAACCGCGGAAGCCCAGTTATATGCTATGACCCGAATCGGGGCCGCCGGATCGGGTGACACCCCACGCCCGCCATTTTGGCTAAGAAACCCGACAATAGAGCTGTCAAATCGGTTTCTGTACGCCTATCGAGGCTTCAAGGTAGGGGACGGCTGCATTGCATTGCATGTAATGATGGTTGCATTGCATGTAAGGCGGTGGTGGTCTAGTGGGTAGAACAGTGGACTCTGAAGCGAAAGGTCCTAGGTTTGATTCCCGGTGCGGGCATGTATCTATGACTTTGTTTAATTTCAAAGTTACGTACATTTGTGAATTTGTAGTAGCAATACCACTCGCTGACGGTGAAGGAAAACATCGTAAGGAAACCTGAGCGTATGAGACATTATACCCTCAACGCAAAAATCGCCAACCCGCATTGAGCCCGCGTGGTGATTAAGCTCTCTCTCACTCTCTCTGAGAGAAGGCCTTTGCCCAGCTAGTGGGACATGTACAATAAAATTGTACAGGCTACATCTTACTTTTACACGTTACTAGTGGTTTGCTCCGA
The DNA here is from genome assembly GCA_949319315.1 of Zelleria hepariella. Classification (NCBI taxonomy): domain Eukaryota; kingdom Metazoa; phylum Arthropoda; class Insecta; order Lepidoptera; family Yponomeutidae; genus Zelleria; species Zelleria hepariella. The sequence continues at coordinate 9,876,759 of OX439384.1, forward strand.
ATCGCGCGATGTGTAACTTATTGCTAACACCTTTCGCGCACGCGCTTTTGCATATTATTATAAACTTTACAACCCCATCCATCACCCGGCAAACCCCTCTTTCGATTTGGCCCATGTTCGAATTTAAAAATGTCTTTAATTTAATTTACCCACCTACCAAATTTGATGGTGATTCGACCAAATTTACTCAAGTTAAGTATATTTATTTATTGTAGCTTAAGTAAATAAGTAAAAAAAAATCTGCTTATTCAAAGTAGACATAGCCTACAATAGCTGTTAACATCTTTATTCATAACCTAAGTTTAAAAATAAGTTATCATTATTATGCAATAAGTTTTTAATAGGTGTGTTAGCCTGGAAAACGAAAATTAATTACTTATGTTGTGTTCCTACTATACTGTGTACTGAGAGAACTGTGTACCTAATTATTATGTTAATAAAGACTTTTAAAAATCAAAATCAATCACTGAAGTTATCGTCGAACGAACATTCATACATCGGTACATACATAGCGCGAGATTGTTCCAGAAGACTCGTTTAATTAATACGCATAGCATAATGAAACTTTTTACTCTCTGAAACCTCTACTCTGAAAGCCGTTACTTCTGACGCAAATTTTCAATATTGTTGTCACGATCGACGGCCGTTATTTCAGGAATTCTGATAGGTATGATCTGAAGTTTTTTATTATTATAAAGTAGCCTTAGATTTGAATAATGAAAATGAAAATGAAAATGAAAATGAAAATGAAAATGAAAATGAAAATGAAAATGAAAATGAAAATGAAAATGAAAATGAAAATGAAAATGAAAATGAAAATGAAAAAATATTTATTCATACTTAAGAAAATATGTCACAGACAGCTATCTTTACATAATAATTGTTTTGTAAGTTTATTCACATGAAGAGGTTGCAAACAACTGTCCGAACCCATAAAACTGATGCCCTGACTACCAAACTAGGTTGCCCTGTATCATGGCAGTCAGTGATTCCACCGTCTTGGTAAATAAAGCATGACATAAAAGAAATCACGAATAAACATTCTATAGTAAGTACTTAGGTATGCAAGCTCCTGAGTATGGTAGGGACAACCCCTTTTAGGAAGTACGGTGGGCCACAGTCACAGATACCCCATGGCAGCTCTTAACGCGCGAGGCATAAGGGCGCCAATCGAACAAAAAGGGGTATCTTTGGGTGAGGCCGGCTGTACTTACCTACTTACTCCTTTTATAATAGTGTTAATAGTATTCTACTAGACACTGAAAAGGATATTTTTTTAGTTAAAGGTCAGATTGTGCAATAAAATAACCAAGTATTGTGCAATATCAGGGTCACTCGATTCATAGACTATGCATTTATATCGAGAGATGATGCACTATCGTAAAATCTAATAAAACTATTAGTGTTGTTAATGCAGACTGATGCATACTTATTTCTCAAATTGTGGCCTCAACATTTATTGAACGAGCGAGCGAAGCGAGCGAAGTTCTCCGAGTCTACTGGAACAATCCGGCGTTTGTATGTATGTATGTATGTATGTATGTATGTATGTATGTATGTATGTATGTATGTATGTATGTATGAATGTTCGTTCGACGATAACTTGAGTAAATTTAGTCGGATCGTCATGAAATTTGGTAGGCAGGTAAATGAGGCCAAGAGAATTTTTAAGTTCGAACATGAGCCAAATCGGTCGAGGGGTTACTGAGATATGGGGTCGCGAGTTCATAGTTCGGGGCGAACCACTAGTGTTAAGTAAGATTCCACTTTAAATACTGTTTCTGTTATGTTATCTATCTTGATCAGAAAAAATATTTTCTTTTAACCTATTATGTTCGTACACACAACAGCACACGACATTTGTTGTAAAGTCACCCGTAAAGTAACCGAGTAGTAGCTAGCGTGTAAGGGTCGACTAGATGTCGTGTGTACGGTCGGCCACAGTCACAGATAACCCATGGCAGCTCTTACTGTGCGCGGCTTAAAGGCGTCAATCGCACCAAAAGGGGTATCCTAGCGTGTGGCCGACTGTACATATCAACCGCTAAACTTTGCTGCATAAGTATAGATTGTTGCATTCTGTGACCTAGAGACTTTTTAAATAAACAAATATCGCACTTATTTACACACATCTCAGTACGTTGAATTTTTCATCCCTTTACAAATATTTTGTATCAAGGATGTCAGAAGATCAAGCAAACAAACCCGCTCTACAATGTCAAGAATTCTATTAATGCCGGGTTCACACTCTTACCGCGGGGCATCACAATCACGAGGCTACGCGAGTGTCGCGAGTTAGTACTTCACAACCCTAGTTGAGCAATCCTTGTGATTAGTAAAAAAAGTATATATATATATGTATATCTGTAATGTTTTCGCAAATAAATATTTTGAACTTTGAACTTTGAACAAAGTTTGGGCCGAGAGTAGGTTTGAATCTCATGAGTTAAGCAAGAGCACATCAACCTGCATAAAATCCTTGTCCATGAAATCGAAATGAGGTTCATTCTTGACATAGCTAAGTTCTACCAGCAGGGGTCTTCCGCACTATTTACATGCCAATACTGTGGACGTGGCATCCACTCCAGCATCGAGCTTTACAGCCACGAGCAAAAATGCCACGGGGATGCTGTATAAATCATCTGTAATAGATGTAAAGGTCCTTGATGATGATAAGTTCTAAAACTTTCTTCAAAGCCGATCTGAGAAATATTCAAATATTTCTCAGATCGGCTTTGAAGAAAGTTTTAGAACTTATCACCTTTTCGAAACACCTTTTCAAATAGAGAATCGGAAAAATTTAGTATCTATCTTTACTGTACCAAATTGGTTGAGAGTTGGCGCCACGCAGAGGCAAGCTCCAAAGAGTGTAGTGCCGACATTAGGTTTTTATTCCAAAAGTCATCCTTTGATTTAAGCCCCTATCGGCATTCCTTACGGATCAATTTCCTCTACAAAACAATCTACAAACATACTAACTTCTAAACTTGTTTTTTTACACTTTGGCAGTGGGCTGATAAAAATACGTCTATCTCTTTCCGCCCACGCTGGCCATCCCTCTCTAACACACGCCCGAAGTCAAATAGTTACGGTCGCGACGGAAGGCTGCCGCGCGCACTTTTGCCGCGAAAATACGCGCTACGAAAATCGAGCGGATTATTCAATGCTCGGCCGTTTTTCACACATTTCCTGATGACTTTTTTACCGGTTTTCTTCATAGTGTCATTTTAACGGGAAGAAGATGAGTAGTAAGAGTGGCAGTCAGGGCAGTGTGGAGCCCAAGGGGTCTTCGAAGAGTCCTTCTTTGAACAGTTCGCACCATTCGTCAGTGGACGAGACTTTTGTAAGTAGTAGTCATATCTAACCAACCTATTAATTACCTAGGCCTATTGTATTAGACTAACTATCACATAACGTCGTGTCTTGTATGTACTGAATAGATTTTATATTTGTCGAATCTAGCGAGCGAGTAGGTAGGTGCTACCTTACCTACTCGCTCGCTAGATTCCACAAGACTTCCACCCACACTAGGTGGATGAAAATCAGTCTAGCTTTATAAAGAACTAGCTGTGCCCGCGACTTCGTATGCGTTTTTAGGGTTCCGTACCTCAAAAGGCAAAACGGAACCATTACAGGATCACTCGTGCCTCTACCTGTCCATCGGTCACAGCCAATTTACTCCGAAACTACTGAACCGATCGTCTTTAAATTTGGGACACATAAGTAAGTTGAAAGGGCTCGTTGTGAGGATCTCAAATATTTTTTCAATCATTTTTAAATAAACGGTTTTGAAGTTATTTAAGTAACTACTGAGCCTAAAATTTTGAAAAAAATACATGTAATAGTTATTTACCTATAGATTACAGGAAAATCTATAAGAAGTCCACGGTGTATAAAATAATATAGGAAAATGATCATATAAGCCAACAGATGGCGCTCTACAGTCCTACATCGCGGATCGCTGTATGGTTTCTCAAAATTTGTGCGTTAATGAACTTTGGATGTACGGAACCCTCTCCTCGCGAATATATCTCGCACTTGACCCGTTTTTTTTAAGGTGTAGTCTCAGAGTGTCTAGAACGCAAAATTACTACATTACAAAGACATTTAATTTTAATCCGACTGTGGAGGAAAACTCAATAGAAAGGCTATTTTTACTTCATGACTTGCGGCAGCAAGGCTCAAAAGAGAACAATAAATAGAGTACGTAAAACGCTAGGAATCTAGGATACACCTTTTTGTTAAATAAATAATTATTTTTATTTTAGGCCTTTTTTAAGCCTTAAAATCCTTAATCTAAACAATACGACATATTTATAAATTTTCTAATAAAGCAGGAACTTTGCCACGTACGCGGCGGGTTTATAAATGTATTGTTTAGACGTGATAAAGCTTAGCATTAGTATGGCTTAAGAAGTTAAGGAGTTTATATGGATTTCACTCTTTTGATCGACGTAGAGTGGGACAGATTGAGTTATAAGTACGCCCATGGCCCATAGATAAGGTCTAACCCATTCTTATGCTAAGCCAGTAGAGGGTATCCTTGCGGGTCACTTTAAAGACACACGCCCTCGGTGCAAAGTTTGCTACCACTGGAGACGACATAGGCCCGGTTTCTAAATTGAGAATTTTACTAAGGAAATACTTAACTATCGTTCTGTCACGTTCTTTTGTGAGAAAACCGCAGAGGCAGAACGATATTTAAGTGCTTGCTTAGCGAATTTCTCAAATCAGAAACCGGCAGATAGAGAACCCATACCTATAGAATATTATGTCTATGTTAGTACCCCACATATCACAAACCTCCGATTTAAGTAAGTATAGTATTTAGGGTTGCAAAATGCATTTAGCGTTTCAGCTAAGAAGACAAAGTTTCACGAACGAATGAAGACTTTAAATTAAAATGTGGTTAGTTTCTAGTTCTAAATAAAAATGCTATACTTTAAGAAATTGGGAGGGTTTCACGAAAGATATTTTTTAATTGCGCTTAGTAAAGCTCGCACAGACTGAAAAACAGGGTTCGAAGTGTTAATTATCAAGATAAATATAGGTTGATAATTATCTTGATAACTATAATCGAAAATATTTGCCACTTGTAATTTTTTGCATTCAACGACTGCGTGTATTGGAACGCGCCAATATTGGTCTGTGAACGCGCCACTTACCGTCAATAGCGGGGATTCCCCGCATCGTCGGGTTTTCTTTACGTTTTGTATTGTCTGTGTGTGGCCGAAACTAAAAAAAAAACTGTCCCACTGCTGGGCAAAGGCCTCACCACTTTGATATCAGTAAAAAAGGATATCAGGATATCTATCCGATATCAGTTAAAAAAGGATTGCTAGGTTTATATCTGTTTGATAATTATCGGATAATTATCATGATAATTATCAAAGGGCTATTTATCTTGATAATTTCAAACCCTGCTGAAAAAAGAATCATCACAAAAAATTACAGTTTTAACATATTGGAATTCTAAGTAACAAAATCTAAGTTTTTTCTTACCAATTAAAAAAACAAAAAATACAAAAAGAAAAATGCGCTTAACCGAACGAAAAAAAAAAACACAATCATCCAGGCCTTGGTTCGAACCCAGAACCTATCGACCACGAAGTCAAAGCAGTACCGCCTGAGCTACGGTTACTTATTGGGGCCTGACGAAAAATGCAAACACTTCCTTGCAATACTTTTGGTAGGAAATCCAGTTGGTCATGGCTTTTTTCATTAATGCAAAACACAACCTTATTACATATTAGGTTAGTTCGTTTTTCCAAATATTGGAAAAATGAAATAATCGAGTTGGCCATGCCGATCGCATGTATGCAAAACACAACCTTATCATGTATAAAGTTTAGATCTGTTTTCCGAATAACAGTCATATTGTTTTTTTTTACTATGGCAAATGGGATGGTCCTGTATCGCCCGACAATGCTTATTAATTCAACTTTTATTATTTATCCCAAAAGTCGTAGCGTGATATAATATAGCCTAGATTGTGCCGGGAAACATGACTTATCACGGTACGACTGTTTGACTGAAGACTATTCAGCGGTATTCGCGTGATGAGGTAACACACAGACATAGGGACAGACAGTGTGACAGAGAGAGACAGGTAGAGTCAGACAGAGACAAAAATTTAGAGTTTTATTATAAGTATAGATATAGATGGGGTTAATTCAAAACTAATTTAAGTTTTGACGAAAGTCGCGTTGCGGGAAAGCCCAAACTTTTACAGTTTTATCGATTTTGTAGCTAAACTGAGATATTTTTGTTCAGCATTTTTTGTTTCACGACTGCAATCCAGTTTTTACTTAAAATAGAATTATTTTCTTTTTTTTTGCTTTAAAAACCAGAGTGGTACTGCCCAAAAAACTAGTAGTTTGAGCAAATCTCATCAGCAAAAAAGGAATTATTGTTGTTATTTTGTGTAGAATAATACTGTACTGAATTATACTGTTCAAACTATAGGTAGTGTATATTAATATGCTGAAAGCTACTCAACCTTGACATAAGCCAAGGCTTGACATTAGCCAATTTTTTTTCTGTGATCACCTACTTGAGCTCGAGCTTGAGTTGACGACTATTAATGCCACCCTAAGGTCTACATGAGCACTTTTTTAGATTCGTTTAGTGTATCTGATATAGAAATCGATTTTGTATGTACATTATTCACAATTTCAAGGCTTAATGAGTAGGTAGATATTGCAGTTCGCTGTGTGGTCGTCAGAAATGATAATACATATCTAATATGTGGCATATGCAAAATAGACCTAGGAAGAACATTAAAGACTCATTTACCTAAATAGACTGACAATGACACATCATTAAAATGCAAAAAATATGTACCTATCTCGAAGATGCTATCTGGTTTAAAAATAATATGTTTATTAGAAACTTGTAAAACCACGTTTTGTTTTACAGCATTATTTTGCGTTGAACCGTTTCACCATTTTTCGTTTGCGAATTTTCTAAAGTATGAGAAACACCTTTTTGAGGATCAATACCAGAATCCCCAACTTTCTCCTTTACTCACATAAGATGAAAGCTTTCGCCAACTCTACATAATTATATTTTTCTGTAATAGACATTTAATTTGAAATTGAAATGTATAGGTCCTGTCGTTTGAATCAGCGATACCAATTTTTTTTTATTGTGAATCTAAACAGAACCCTTTTAGCAACACTTAGGCCTTCTGATGATTTATACTGCGTCCAGTGGCATATCCACTCACTGGTTGGGTAAAGCGACCACTTTGACATGCTTTGGACATGTTTAGATAGAGCACGCTTACCCAGCACCTTTACCATCCTTTGAAAGCCACTGCAAAATGCCTTAGAAAGTATCTATCTTCTATACTATAATTATCTATCCAGCCCTAAAGTATCACCAGTGGCGTAGCTAGGCAACCGGGGGCCCTGGGGCAAAAACAAACTGGGGCCCCAACTAAACTGATCAGGTTTTATCAAGTCAAACTTTAGATTGAAAATACAATTGAATATTTAAAGGGCCCCTAAAAGTTTAGTCTAAAACGGAGAAATATCTATAACAATCATTTGAAACCACTTTATTTGTTCTAAGTAAAAATTCCGCCCCAAAATTCACCGATTTAACGTTTTTTTCGATCCGAGGGGGCCCCCTGAGCTTGGGGGCCCTGGGTCATTGCCCCTCTTTGCCCCTATGTAGCTACGCCACTGAGTATCACCCACTGCGGGCATGCATGGGCGCCGGCAGCAGTGTGCCATGGGGTGCACTTGAACCCCCCTGTCAAGAAAGAAAATACAAAATAAAAACTGAAGGCTCCAGGTTGCTGTACAATTAATTTAAACCGAAATCGGTAAATTTTCGGGCGCGTAGTCCTATTTAGGTACACACGACAGCACATCGACCCTTACACGCTAGCACTCTACTCGGTTACGTTACGGCCGACTTTACAACAAAAGTGTACACTCGGACGTGCTGTCGTGTGTACAATGATAGGAATCACGGTATCGAAAAATTAAGAATATGTACTAAGGCTGGTATGTACTACACGGCATAGGGCGGGCCAAAACTGTAAATCTGCCTTTGGATGAAGATGCAATATTATGCACCCCCCTGAAAGTAATCTTAGCGGCGCCCATGACTGCGGGGCATAGGCCTCTTCCTTTTCATACCACGAAAGTGTCTATTTACTCCTTTATGTTACCTCTTCTCCTGGTTTCTCTGCAGGAACTGGCGCCAGTTGGTGTCATCTACGTGGATAGCGGGCTGACGAAGACCAAGTTCGACTCGCTCTTCCCTGAGGTGGAAGAGGAGTGTCTATTTACTCCTTTATGTTACCTCTTCTCCTGTTTTCTCTGCAGGAACTGGCGCCTGCTGGTGCCATCTACGTGGATAGCGGCCTGACGAAGACCAAGTTCGACTCGCTCTTCCCTGAGGTGGAAGAGGTCCTCGGAGGAAGCAGAACACCGGCGCCCTGCACTCTGGTCTGGAGGGACCTGAGCGTCCATATCAAACAGAAGGGGGGGAAGCTCAAGAGATTGGTCAACAATGGTAACTACCTATGCCTTCTTCTTTTTTGGTGAGATGTCGTGAGATTTGGCTTTGACTCCCTCTGCCCCCCTTATCTCACGTGAGATTTTTCAAAATGCCGCTCGTTTGGCTGGCCGTTGGCGACTAAACAATCAAGGGGCTACACTGTGTCTCTGGGGCTACTGTGCTACTTTGAGAAGTTCGCATATCTGCGATAATAATATTATTCCTTTTGTTTCAATGTACCGTTTTATTCAATGAATGAATTTTTCATCTCCCATGCTAGGAAAGTATGCTGTTACTTTAAACATGCGATCGTAGAAACTCCTTTTTTAAACCATTTTGCATTTTTGTGCGCTGCGAAATTTGAACTCGACGCCCTAATAAAAAGAAATTTAAGGAACTCCTTCAACTTGTAGCGTTGCCTAGCAACTGGTTCTTGATTTTATGACACTTCAAGAAGACACGATTTGTAATCAATAACCCGTTGCTAGGCAATGCCACATACTCCTTTGTGCAGAAGCGAAGAAGAAGGAAACTCATTTCACTAACCTCTATGTCTATTGTTGGTCACGCATGGCTAACACAATCATTTCCTCGCTTCTGTGAGATGAAAAGTTTTGTGTCTTGAGCTTCTGAATACCTCGCTACGTTCAGGTTTCTTTTTTTGAACCACTCGCTACGCTCGTGGCCCAATTTTAGAAACCTTCGCTAGCTCGGTATTCAATACAAGCACTCGCCGCAAACAATAATTTTGCATTCTTGCATAACAAATAACTATTATTTGTATTTTGTATTTATCCATATTTTAATGGAAAAACGTGGGAAAAACCTACTTAATTTAACCCAATTTCCAACAGACTGTTTCTTGTGGAAAAAAATACGTGATATTTGCCGAGACCCCCCTTCACCCCCACCTGAGATTGGGTGAGATTTGGCTCGACCCCCGCCCCCGCCTAAAGGTTTCACGTAATTAATGGACGTCCCCCAAGTCCAGCTTTCGGAATGGCTTCGGAACCGCAGATCATGTTGTTTATGACTTTTGAAGTTGATATCGCGGTCTGCGGTCTAGCGGCACGCGCTAACTTTCCAAAGATCAAGTTGAAATTCTTGTGGTCTGCGAATTGTAAAATAATTAGCAGTTTCAAGCACAAATTCACAAAGCAAAATTACAGGAAAAATCTAAATCGAGAAAAAACATCCGTATTCCGGTTCTTCTATTGCCACGCCTGTAGGCGCCATGAAATGCTATGTGAAATTATGCTGAAAACGGCTCATTGACAAGCTAAAATATTGTTTAGTCTGTCCTTCTTTCTATACATGTTGCACTAAAGCAATGTCTTTTTAGTCCGAAATAGTTTGGTGGTCGGAAAATTATTGAACGAGCGAGCGAAGCGAGCGAAGTTCTCCGAGTCTACTGGAACAATCCGGCGTTTGTATGTATGTATGTATGTATGAAGGTTCGTTCGACGATAACTTCAGTAAATTTAGTCGGATCGTCATGAAATTTGGTAGGCAGGTAAATAAGGCAAAGAGATTTTTTTAAGTCTGAACATGAGCCAAATCGGTCGAGGGGTTCCTGAGATATGGGGTCGCGAGTTCATAGTTCGGGGCAAACCACTAGTTATCCTCAATCACGAATACTTATTTATTATTCTTAGGATGCTCATTCTCTTCTTGAGCGAAGCTTCAGGGTAGATAAAGCTACTTCTAAATGTATTTGTATTGTTACAGTGAGCGGAATTGCGAAACCCGGATCTTTAGTGGCGTTAATGGGACCCAGGTATGACTTTTAAAATTATTTTACCGAACTAAATACTTACTTTAATTTAAAAGACTGTCAAATGAGCTTTTAAGCTTCTTTTTTAAATGTAATGTAAGAATCAATGGGTTTATTCACCGGTCAAAGTGGTCAAATGGGTGTAAATGTTTACACGAAATCCTAACTTTGCCAAAAAAGGTACAATCACGACGGGGTCTACCTACCTACCTTTACGACACAGGTAGCAAAGCTGGCTAAAATACTAAATGCAACGCAACAGAATTTAATTGAATACCTACTTAGGGTGGCATTAATAGTCGTCGTCTAAGATCGAACTCAAGTAGGTGATCTCAGAAAAGTCAAATGCTTAATGTCGAGCCTTGGCTAATGTTAATTTCAATCTCAAGACAGTGTCTATTAATATGCTGACAGCTACTCAAGTTTGACATTAGCCAAGGCTTGACATTAGCATTTGACTTTTCAAGTACCACCCTTAAATCTTTATCTAATCTAAATCCATTCAAAATGCTATTAGTTATTTGACTATCGTTGAATTAGCTTATTCGATGGGTCATGTTATACCTACACCCAATGAGATCCCAATCCAAAATCTCATTGCCTGCACATTTGAATGTAAATTGGAGAAATAGAGGCGATTTAGCAATTTGAAAAATCAGGCTTCAAAATGCCAAAAAGAAAAAGAAAAAAATCTTTGCTAAGAATAGCAGATAGAAACCGGTGTCGACTAGTTGACACGATACCTTTTGGACAACGTCGACGAGTTTTGTACAAAACGAATACAAAACTCGTCGATGGAACAAAAATGGCTTCTTCCATTCCTTGTAAAAGAAAACGGCTGTCTGCCTTTACTAACTGTAGGGTGAAATTGAGATTATCGGTGTGGAAATAGAGCCAACATACTACCAGGAGGGTAGAGTTACTTGGTTTACCTAGTTGTCACTTAATGTCACCATATCCAGTTACATAGAGACAATTTTGCGGCCTTCTACCCATGACAAACTAGGCCTAATGTTACACTCATGTCATGGTGTTGTCACTTTGGTCTCTGGGTCTGGTCAAGTCTGGGCTTGACCGATGTGGAGGTTGTTAACGTCTTTATATTTCCTTTAATTTCATGATGTTTCGTTTACAGTGGGGCCGGAAAAACTACGCTCATGACAGCGTTAGCCCACAGAAGTCCAGGTAAGAATGATGCAATATTGCAAAATGCCAAAAGGAGCTTTTACGTAGGTGCTTGATTTCTACATTTCTCAAAACCCCATGAGGTGATAGGGTTTCGCAAAGGCAATTAATGCTCCATTTATTGCCTTCATTGTGCTCATTTACGTTACTTCCCTGTACAAGCGTGGGAGCTCGGCGATGGGCAAGCGCGTGAAACTCAACTACATACTCGCGAAAGGACACGAACACACGTATACTCATACAGGCGCATTGCCTTTCACTTTTCCCGCGCCCCGTCTCGCTCTGGGTGAACAGCTATAGAAACAGTGTTTCACGAGCTTGGCCATCGCCGAGTTCCCACGGTCCTACAGGGGATTCTTAAGAAACTCCTTTACAAAACTGTAGCTACTTTTCTAAGCCCCAACTTCACAGTTACGATTTCTCCCTTGAGATCCGGGATCTCAATTTTAAATCGCCGATCTTAAAGCGGTGAAATTTGCATTTATTAGTATTGTCACAGAATACATAATGCTTGCAACCTTTTATAAATAGTACTACGGATACTACGCACAGCTACACGTCTCAGATCTAGAGGTAAAGGTCCTTTAGACTTTTATTCTTCTTCTTCTTCTATATCCTTCTTCAGCATTTATATCGTCCACTGCTGGACGTATGCCTCTTTATGTCTTTTCCATATTATCAGGTCTGTGGCTATTGTGGTCCCGTTTGTGCCTGCTGTAGCTTTGATATCGTCGGACCATCGTGCAGCTGGACTTTTATTAAGACGAAATACGACGCACAACTAGCGCCGCTAATGAAAAAAAAAACATAATATCTCCTTTTTGGATGCGTTTTTAGCAAAAAACGCTCCTGCGATTTCTCAACGCGAGGCTTAACTATTTTTAGGACCTAAGGTTTGGATTCCAAAAAGTGGCCATTTTTGGCGAGAATCGATTGCATTCGTGGGAGGATCTGGAATCCAAACCTTAGGTCCTACAAATAGTTACCTAAGCATCGCGTTAAGAAATCCAAAAAGAAGATATGTTTTTTTTATTGGCGGCGCTAGTTGTGAGACCTACTGCGTCTTAAGTTGATCTATCTATCTCTGCAGTGGGGACGATAGCGGACGGAGATATTAAGATGAACGGCCGGCAAGTGGGTGACTTCATGCACGTGGAGAGCGGTTACATGCACCAGGATGACCTCTTTGTGGAGAACCTCACGGTCATGGAGCATCTCAGCATCATGGTAAGACTGGATTTTATAAATCCTTGTTAGAACAAGGGTTAAAAAAATAGAAGTTAAAAACTAAAACCCGATTACTAAAAGGCTTAAAACAAGACCTGCTTATCCTTAAAATAGACTCATAGATAATTAATCACAGTCGGAGGCCATCGGTTTATCAAATGCGAATGTGGTGTCCTCCGACTACGATTAATTATCTACGAGTCTAATTATCTATGAGGCAGGTCTTGTTTTAAGCCTTTTAGTAGTCGGGTTTTAGTTTTTAACTTCTATTCTTTTTTGAGCTTTTTAGTAAGTCATTTTGGACGACCACCCAGAATAGAACCAAGAAGGGCAAAAAAAAAAACACATTTTGGAATATTTTGTTCTATTTGTTATGTTGACGCTACATGTGTTATACATTTTTGAAAAGGTCTTTTAAAGCCCTTTCATTTGATACCCATGACGATGGTATCCGATAATTTTTATTTTTAGGTCCACCACTTTAGGGCGCAGCACAGCCGCCATCTTGTTTTTTTTTCAAAATTAAACTATCCTTTGTTACCTGGGTGATTAAGACGAATCTAACGACACCTCATTTGTTGAAATCGGCCGAGTAGTTTAGCCTCTGCGAGGGAACAGATGAACACACAAACATACATACATACATACCCACATACATACATACATACGCTGCTAAAATCATAACCCTCCTTTTTGCTTCCTTCTCGTAGTCGGGTAAAAAACTAGCCTGATTTCGCTTTAATTACTCCTAGCCAGTGAAGTTGTATCACCGTTCCAAATTTCAGCCAAATCCGTCCGGCTGTTTCAGCGTAAAAGAGTAACAAACACAAACACTCACTTACTAACTTTCGCGTTTATAATGTTAGTGGGATAGTGGGATGGGATATGTGGCGGCAATACTATCCGCTAAAGTTGGACGAAAATGTCGTGAGGAAATCTGAACGTCTAAGGGTGGTATTCTAGAACGCTACTTAAACTCAGTTCAAACTAGAATGCTACTTAAACTCTGTTTAAACTCAGTTCAAACTAGAAAGCTCCTTGAACTCTGTTTAAACTCAGTTTAAGTAGATTTTAGTAGTGTCGACTGTCGATAAAACAGTGCATGTTTTGATTTGAATATCCCTCCCTTCATATCAAAACATGCACTGCTTTATCGACAGTCTGAACTCTGTTTAAACTAAGTTTAAGTAGCGTTCTAGAATACCACCCTAAGACTTTTTTTACGGGGGCACGCTTGGTGATCTCTGTCTATGTTTTGTAGAGGCTATATCCTAGTCTATCCAAAGCCTGTACAAACCTAATATTTTGTAACCCAACCAGGCCCGTCTACGGATGGACCGGCGCACCCCTAGCGTGATCAGGAGGCGAAGAGTGAACCAGCTGCTCCGGCAGCTTACCCTGTACGGCTCCAGGTTCACGAGGATAGGGGGCCTGGACGGACGGAAGACCTTGTCCGGAGGGGAGAGGAAGAGACTGGCTTTCGCTACAGAGGTAAGTAAAGTTAGCCCCTGGACCACTGCAGCCCTCTAGCGCGCACTTTTCAACTTTGATTGTAAGAAAATGATTAAACTTTGGACGATAGAGTATAATTGCAGACATAGATAATCCCACCAAAAACATTTTCATGTAAAAAATAATGCCAAGACGTCACCATACACCTTGCACTGTCAAAAAGCTATCAGATCTCATGTAGAGCCAGCTTCTAACTCCACACGCCCTAAGCCCGAACTTCACAAACTCTACACCTTAGTCAAAATATTATGTGGCTTGGCCATTGCGTTGCCCCTGGTGTCGATCAGTGCAACAGAAAGCTATAGCTAACTGTCTAGGGATGAGCATATCCGAGATTGAGATGAAGGCGCAATATCGAAGGGAAAACTGTTTTGAGCTGATTAGGTATGACAGGAACAGAGGATGATGCGGACGCACGGACGACAGGGGACAAGAATGACAAAAAATCGTAGTGTGATCCGTCGGACCAACAGCCAAAACAGGTTTATGTAGTCTAAAGTCTAATCAATCGGACAAAGCAACGTTATTTTTGTCCCGGTGGCTTTACCCATAGGTCAAGATCAATCAAGGGTGCAATGGCTATTGATTTCTTATTTTTTTAACGTTTTGTGCAGAATGCGACCATCAGGCTGCCGCCAAGTTTTTGTAGTACAAAAGCGGAGCCTAATTTTCAAACACTAACTATCCATCTAGTCTAGTGACTCGTGGACGGCCACGAGTAACTGTATTACTATTAGGTGCAAGGTTACCTGCATTTTTATTATTCGCGATTTTATTGGAAACGGGTCGTTTACAACTTCTACGATTCAATCCGTTACGAATAAAATTACTACAAGGTTGTCTGAAAGAGATCATTTTGTGAATATTGTGAATATCGCGCAATAAATTACTTCCTATCCATTGCTATTGATATCAATCGCGATAGTTTTGTTTTTAGGATAACTTTACTATATCAATCATAAGATGGCAGCCGTAGCTTTTCTATCAACTTATATTTTGCAACTCTACATTAATTTCATAAAATAGAATAGAATATTATTTATTGTAGTAGAAAACATTTTAAGGTCAGTATTCATACATTTATGATAAAATTAGCGACCTTATTGCTAATAGCAATCTCTACATCAAGCGTGGACAAAAGCCGAGTCTATGGCTGCCATCTTAGGACCTCTGATTATGGAGCCATTGTTGTCCTACAATGACCACTTAACTGATACCCATTCGTTTCACAGCTCTTAACGGACCCAGGCCTTCTGTTCTGCGACGAGCCAACCACCGGCCTGGACTCCTTCTCAGCGCAGAAGATGATGACTCTCCTTCGAGCCAATGCCATCCAGGGGAAGACGGTGATCTGCACGATACACCAGCCTTCTTCTGAGCTGATGTCGCTTTTTGATTCGCTGGTGCTTCTGGCTGAAGGCAGAGTGGCGTATGCGGGAGCTGCGTCCGGCGCTCTGGCGTTCTTTGAAAGGTTCGTGGCATTTCTTGAAAAGTCCCCAGAGCAATAGATGATGACTCTCCTTCGAGCCAATGCCATCCAGGGGAAGACGGTGATCTGCACGATACACCAGCCTTCTTCTGAGCTGATGTCGCTTTTTGATTCACTGGTGCTTCTGGCTGAAGGCAGAGTGGCGTATGCGGGAGCTGCGTCCGGCGCTCTGGCGTTTTTTGAAAGGTTCGTGGATTACCTATCCATCTAGATCGGAGCAGATGCGTCGAGCTGTTAAAGCTAGACCCAGTAAAATTCCGAGTCTACTTGAGAAATACGACGATTGTATGTAAGTTGGGCTCGTTCGACGATAACTTGAATAAGTATCGTTGATCGGATCATCATGAAATTTGGTAGGCGGGTAAATAACACAAAAATAATTTTAAGTTCGAACATGAGACACATCGGTCGAGGGGTTGCCGAGATATGGGGTTGAGAGTTTACAGTTCGGAGCAAACCATTTAGAAACATTTCAAATTCAAAGTCGGTGCCTAATTGTACTAAAAATCTTCATGAAAGAGCCTCTATCTTTACAATCCACCCGGAAGGCCTTTATTAGGGTCAGTCGAACATAGCCAATTGATTGTGAAGCTCACGATCTAAGAACAGACTCTCGTAGTGTTTTACATAGTACGGAATATCTACTTTACGTTACGTCTTCATTCATGCCAAATGCCTTTAATTTTTTCATGCGACTATATGGCTCACATAATGACCAGTTTAGTTCGTGTGAGGCAATAAATACCTTTTTATCTTTTTCTTATCGTTATCTACTTATGTATTTTATTTCTACCCCATTGAGCGTTCCAGCCCAAGTGTAAAGTCCATCTGGCCAGGCCTCTTCCTTTTTCCCCTAATCCCCTTCAATTTAGACTCGTAATTTGCAGTAATTACCTAAACTTTCATTCCTAAAATAAAAGACAAATTGTTTTTAGATTATCACCCTGTATAATCATCTTTTTCCCAGCCTGGGCTACCACTGCCCGATCACGTACAATCCGACGGACTATTTCATCAAGGTGCTGGCCTCGACGCCGGGCTCGGAGTCGGCCTCCCGGCACGCCATCAAGAGCGTCTGCGACCGGTTCGCCGTCTCCGACGAGGCCAAAGAGCTAGATATGGAGATCCACCTGCAGTACCACTTGATTGACAACGAGGTTGAGGTAAGAAGGTTGACCCTCATTTACGCCAAGAAAGAGTACGAAGAAATATGGGACAAAATATGTAGATTATATCCTATTAATTCATTTTGTTATGTAAACCACAAGGTCCAAATCAAACTAAATATCAAAGTGAAAACACATACTTAATTTGAAAGATCTAGACATCAATTTCAAAGTTGGCACGTGAAACATACTAGTGTGAATGAAAAATATGCCCCACATTATCTATTCACCTTCTTCAATCTTCGATTTTTGTTTCAGGAACATAGAAATTACAAGGAAGACTACAAAAAGCCCTTCTTCTTCACAAAACTGTTTGTGCTGGTCTACAGATATTGGTTAATTATATTACGAGATCCTCGCGTACAGTTCTTGAGAATAGTACAAAAATTGGTAAGTTTTTCCACCAATAATAATTTTGAGATAAACCTGGTCAAAATAGTTTGCGTCCACTTGAGTTTCGTGAAGCCAATTGATCAAAAATCGCTCGTAAATCTACCCAAATATCTTAGCGCAGAAGGCCGTTATACTTTTTACCAGAATGGCTACCCGCGAGTAGATCAATCACGGATATCAGAAGAAGACAGACATGCCCTTCCACTCACCTTATAAATCCAAAGCTTCCATAATACGTATAGTTTTACTCTAAATTCCTTCGTTACTAAGAAATTAATATCACGATCTGTATTCTGTTCAATCCAGCTACCCCCTCCCACCTTAAAGAACTCTTCGAATATCTCCATGTCATCAATAGCCTTCGTTCATCCCTCAAGATCTTACTTACTTACTTTCCAGGCCATAGCGCTGACAGCAGGCCTCTGCTTTATCGGCACAGCGCGCCTCACGCAGGCCGGCATCCAGAACGTTCAAGGGGCCCTCTTCATCATCATAGCAGAGAACACCTTCACGCCGATGTACTCCGTGCTTCATATGTTTCCGGAGGAGTTCCCCTTGTTTCATAGAGAGCTAGGCGCTGGACTGTATTCGGTGCCGATTTACTACTTCGCCAGGATGACTGCTCTGGTAAGGGGACATGTTTTTTCGGCTTGTTTATTCCCCAAAAAAGCTTTCGCACAGCGCGTCTCATCCAGAACGTGCAAGTGGCCGTCTTGATCATCATAGCTGAGAATACCTTCACTCCGATTTACTCTGTGCTGTATATATTTCTGGAGGAGTTCCCCTTGTTCCATAGAGAGCTGGGCGCTGAACTGTATTCGGTGCCGATTTACTACATCGCCAGGATGACTGCTCTGGTAAGGGAACATGTTTTTTCGGCTCTCTTATTCCCCAAAAAGCTTTGGCACAGCGCGTCTCTTCCAGAACGTGCAAGTGGCTCTCTTGATCATCATAGCTGAGAATACCTTCACTCCAATTTACTCTGTGCTGTATATATTTCTGGAGGAGTTCCCCTTGTTCCATAGAGAGCTGGGCGCTGAACTGTATTCGGTGCCGATTTACTACATCGCCAGGATGACTGCTCTGGTAAGGGAACATGTTTTTTCGGCTCTCTTATTCCCCAAAAAGCTTTGGCACAGCGCGTCTCATCCAGAACGTGCAAGTGGCCCTCTTGATCATCATAGCTGAGAATACCCTCACTCCGATTTACTCTGTGCTGTATATATTTCTGGAGGAGTTCCCCTTGTTCCATAGAGAGCTGGGCGCTGAACTGTATTCGGTGCCGATTTACTACATCGCCAGGATGACTGCTCTGGTAAGGGAACATGTTTTTTCAGCTCTCTTATTCCCCAAAAAGCTTTGGCACAGCGCGCCTCATCCAGAACGTGCTCTCTTCATCATCATAGCTGATAATACCTTCACTCCGATGTACTCCGTGCTGCATATGTTTCTCGAGGAGTTCCGTTCCCCTTGTTTCATAGAGAGCTGGGAGGACTGTATTCGGTGCCGATTTACTATATCGTTAGGATGGCTGCTTTGGTAAGGCGACCTGTTTCATAGCTTATTTCTTTTCAAGGGTTTAGTCGTAGAATCAATGACTTTTTGAAAGTAGGTATTAGATTTTCTATCGTGTCTTCCAATCAGCTGGGCTTCAACATTATTATTTCAAACTAAACTCATATGTACGACGAAAGGCAGTCCAGCTTACTTCTTTTGAATTAAACTTGAGTTTAATACTATATCTGGGGGCACGGCAGTGCCCCCGCCAGGTCGAGCGCGAAGCAAACACTGCCGTACCATCCTTTACTGGAACCATTTCGCCGCATTTTCAGGCCCCTATTTGAGAACTTCTGGACAAGACCAGAACGCAGAAATTTTCGTCATCTAGTAAGCTATAATCACATACCTAAAATCCTAAATTTCAAATCTGTAAGTCATTTAGTTCCGAAGTTAAGCGAAAGCAAAGTTTCGCATTTATGACACACACTCACTCACTCACTCACTCATGATCATCATAATAGAACTAGTACTTCCCATAAACTCAGAGAGCTGAAATTTGGTACAGAGTTAGGGTTTAATGGCCACATAAAGGGAAAACTATAAAAACTAGGATAATCGAAGATCTGGAGTACCTGGTGACCCTGATTAGAAAACACAAGAGCCCTAATAGAACTAGTACTTCCCATAAACTCAGAGAGCTGAAATTTGGTACAGAGTTAGGGTTTAATGGTCACATAAAGGAAAAACTATAAAAACTAGGATAATCGAAGATCTGGAGTACCTGGTGACCCTGATTAGAAAACACAAGAGCCCTAATAGAACTAGTACTTCCCATAAACTCAGAGAGCTGAAATTTGGTACAGAGTTAGAGTTTAATGGCCACATAAAGGGAAAACTATAAAAAATAGGATAATCGAAGATCTGGAGTACCTGGTAACCCTGATTAGAAAACACAAGAGCCCAATCAAAATATTATAGATCGACATATACCACCCTTACAAAAAATATTCAACTTGGTGGGCCGCTTCATTTGATGTCAAAAATCGAAGGTCTGAAGTATCTGATGAAGAACTCTCAGCTGGTCTCAGCTGTATTAGAGATTATGGTAATGCCCCCATTCTACTATTGGTACATAAAAATATCGACTGTCATTGCAGAAATCCAGCGTATTGGGACACATCTTCTAATTTAATCTAGCCTATAGCGTTCTACTGCTGGGCGAATGCCTCCCCTTCTGCTTTTAATACGCATATAAATAAAATTAAAGGAAATCTCTGGATAAGACTAGACTGGCTTTTATACTTATACTTACAATTTAACAAGAAGAAATAGTCGAACGATTAACTTTATTCTACTCGAACATTACACAAATTAAAAAACTGTTTCCAATAATAAAATCTAATGAAATAAATCAATATGCCCACGTTTCTACAAAAAGAAGTGAAATCCCACCAAAAACATTCTGTAAAAAACTAGCCAGGTCTCGATGGAGCTGCTTGTTTATCTCTAAAAAGTAATGAAATCTAAGACAAAGTCGTGCCAAGTCTAAGGTCCCTTACTGCGATTTCTTTAGTATTACAGTTAATGTTGTGTGACTTGGCCATTGAAGGGTATACAAGGGTACAAAACCAGGTGCTCCATGACACCATTGCACCATTCTGACGCCAGAACCGCTTGTGTACCCTTCAACGGCCAAGTCACACAACATTAACTGTAATACTAAAGAAATCGCAGTAAGGGACCTTAGACTTGGCACGACTTTGTCTTAGATTTCATTACTTTTTAGAGATAAACAAGCAGCTCCATCGAGACCTGGCTAGTTTTTTACAGAATGTTTTTGGTGGGATAATACACATACGGTTTCATTTACACCGTCACCGACTACTTTCCTAGTTACCAACTTTGGGAATTGGGACCAATCCAACCGTCCAAAATTGATTGAATACTTATAGCACCAAAATTAAAGGTTGCATATCTAGGATATGTGTTCAGACACGAGAGATACAGCCTCCTGCAACTTATAATGATGGAAAAAGTCGCTGGCAATAGACGCGTCGGCCGAAGGAGAAAATCCTGGCTAAGAAACCTACGGGAGTGGACTGGGATCGCGAGTGCTGCCCAGCTATTTCATCTCGCGAGAGACAAAGAGGGATATGCAGAGCTGACCGCCAACCTTCGCTGAGCCGGAGAGGCACCCCAAGAAGAAGAAGCACCAAAATATCTTGATTTTGGCCTTAACCATAGTTTTTCCTGTCCCCAGCTGCCGGGCCTGATCGTGGAACCAACCCTCTTCACCCTGGTGGTGTATTGGCTCGCTGGTTTAAGGTGGACGCTCTACGCCTTCAGCTTCACCATCTTCCTCTCCATACTGGTCATCAACGTCGCTATTGCTTGTGGTAAGACCGAGTTTCAAAGTTACAACAGGATGAAATCATTTCCGTTCGTTGACTGCAGTGGGAAAAAAACGGCTCCTCTTTTAGAACTTCAAAACAATCGTTTTCTAGACTTATTGCTTTGCCACCCTGCAAAAGAGGTGACAAAAAATGTCGTCCCGCCCTCCCCGCCTTCATCAAATATGAAATTATCACCAAATATGGTTTACAATAAAGAGTTCGCTTTAAATCTGTCAACCTGGAATAAAATGGCAGCCCAGCAGGGGAAGCACAACTTCAAGATAAACTTTTTATTCCACTATCGGGTAGCGGCATCTCGCTTTACGCGGTGAAATAAAGCAAGATGGCGATAGCCGATAATGGGATAAAACTTTTATCGTAACATTGTGCTCCCCTAGCAGGGCTATATAAAAACTGAAGTCTCTTGTCTTTTGCAGGTGCATTCTTTTCATGCGCCTTCGGATCGATGCCGATCGCAATCGCTTACCTCGTGCCTTTCGACTACTCGCTCATGATGACTTCGGGTCTCTTCATTAAGCTCAAGTAACGATGGTTTTCTCACTCTTTCTTTATTAATTTGAAGTACCTACGTACTCCTTCAATTATCCAAGGAATTATATCAGGCAGAAATCACCTGTAAGACCCGAAAATATCGTTTATTGTCAACTTACGCCAGTGGTTTCAGTAAGCCACGAACTCCTTGTTTCTTTTGCTAACCTTCGATAGGATTGGATTCGGAACTATAAAAAGAAGAAGACGTAGGTACTACAGTCGACAGCACGTCAACCTATACACACGTGCTCGTATTTGCTTACTTTACGGGTGACTTTGCAATAAAAATTGATCTGCTGACAATCGTAGAAACTTATTTAATTGAACGAGCGAGCGAAGCGAGCGAAGTTCTCCGAGTCTACTGGAACAATCCGGCGTTTGTATGTATGTATGTATGTATGTATGTATGTATGTATGTATGTATGTATGTAGGTAAATGAGGCCAAGAGAATTTTTAAGTTCGAACATGAGCCAAATCGGTCGAGGGATTGCCGAGATATAAGGTTGTTAAGTTTATATGGGGTCGCGAGTTCACAGTTCGGGGCGAACCACTAGTTTAGGTTTAATTTGACGTTGAAAGTATTTCCACACGATAATCACACAATGTAATTGTTCTTTCACAGTACCATACCCAAATACATATCCTGGATCCGGCATTTATCATGGTTGATGTATACCAACGAAGCTATGAGCATAGTACAGTGGAATGGTGTCCAGAATATCAGTAAGTATTACCGATATTATTAGGTATGGCACATCATAGTGAGACCTACTCTCAATTTATTTTCGCGAGGTTTTACAAACGATCATGAAATCACAACCAACAGGGTAGGTACATAGTATAGGTACTGTCCTTTTCACCTAGGCTCCCATCTTCATGGTAGATATTCGACATTATTAGAGACTTGCATTTCGTCGGTTGCTTACAATGTTCATGTTGTTTATCTACAATGTAGCCGCTTAACTTGATTATTCTGACATTAAATAATAAAATGGTTAAACAGCAGACCATCCTTTGTTTGAGCAGTGCCCCAGCCCCATTCACTTTCAAATAACCAAAAGCCAGGTACCTATACAACCATATGGCGCTAAGGGAATCCCGCAAAAAATAACAATGCAATTATCGTAAGATACTATTAACCGAGAATAGAAAAAGCAGGTAATAAATAAACATTAGCCTTTGGGAGACTTACTACAATAGGCAAAGGAATTTTAGAGGAACGAGGTGTTGAAAAATAACACGCAAACAACAGCAGGTTTTGAGTGATGATTAGGCCTTTTCAAAAGGTGTCATTCGTTCGTATTTTTTTAGGCGGATTCTTAACGCCCAGCGTAGCAAATCTTTCCCTATTTTTTACCCGACTACGCGAAGCAAAAAGGAGGGTTATGATTTTAGCAGCGTATGTATGTATGTATGTATGTATGTATGTATGTATGTATGTTTGTGTGTTCATCTGTTCCCTCGCAGAGCCTAAACTACTCGGCCGATTTCAACAAATGAGGTGTCGTTGGATTCGTCTTAATCACCCAGGTAACATAGGATAGTTTAATTTTGAAAAAAACCAAGATGGCGGCTGTGCTGCGAGCTAAAGTGGTGGACCTAAAAATAAAAATTATCGGATACCATCGTCATGGGTATCAAATGAAAGGGCTTTAAAAGACCTTTTCAAAAATGTATAACACATGTAGCGTCAACATAACAAATAGAACAAGAAATTCCAAAATGTGTTTTTTTTTTGCCCTTCTTGGTTCTATTCTGGGTGATCGTCCAAAATGACTTACTAAAAAGCTCAAAAAAAAATAGAAGTTAAAAACTAAAACCCGACTACTAAAAGGCTTAAAACAAGACCTGTTTATCCTTAAAATAGACTCACAGATAATTAATCGTAGTCGGAGGACACCACATTCGCATTTGATAAACCGATGGCCTCCGACTACGATTAATTATCTGTGAGTCTATTTTAAGGATAAACAGGTCTTGTTTTAAGCCTTTTACAAGTTTCGATAACTTGAGTAGGGTTTTAGTTTTTAACTTCTGTAGCCATGGAGTAGGTACAGCTTCCAAAGAGGTTCAACAAGAAAGAAAGAAAATATGTAACAATACTCATAACATAGTAACATCAAAACAATAAAATCAAAACCGAACAAAAACTAGGAAAGACTATACCTACATTAATATTATTATTGAACGAGCGAGCGAAGCGAGCGAAGTTCTCCGAGTCTACTGGAACAATCCGGCGTTTGTATGTATGTATGTATGTATGTATGTATGTATGTATGTATGTATGTATGTATGTATGTATGAATGTTCGTTCGACGATAACTTGAGTAAATTTAGTCGGATCGTCATGAAATTTGGTAGGCAGGTAAATGAGGCCAAGAGAATTTTTAAGTTCGAAGATGAGCCAAATCGGTCGAGGGGTTGCTGAGATATGGGGTTGTTAATTTTATATGGGGTCGCGAGTTCATAGTTCGGGGCGAACCACTAGTAATTGAACGAGCGAGCGAAGCGAGCGAAGTTCTCCGAGTCTACTGGAACAATCCGGCGTTTGTATGTATGTATGTATGTATGTATGTATGTATGTATGTATGTATGTATGTATGTATGAATGTTCGTTCGACGATAACTTGAGTAAATTTGGTCGGATCGTTATGAAATTTGGTAGGCGGGTAAATGAAATTAAAAGAATTTTTAAGTTCGAACATGAGCCAAATCGGTCGAGGGGTTGCCGAGATATAGGGTTGTTAAGTTTATATGGGGTCGCGAGTTCACAGTTCGGGGCGAACCACTAGTTATAAGTTAACAACAGCTGTTTGTATCACCAATAGGGGCAAAAAGCAATTTTTATGACTTTTTTTATAAGTACCTATGTAAAATCTACTGTTGTACTTGCTAGATAAAAACAGGCAAAGTCAAGGTAGCCACTGAGTGCTGCAAAAAAAAGGACCCCTAAAGTGGTTCACCGGAACTCTCGGTTTCCTCGGCTCACTCTTTTCTACTGTAGCCACAGTTTTTTCCGTCGCTGATTCAATGGAGTAAGACACTTTTTCAGGCCTCAATCAAATTATGGCTAAAACGCCTATGGGATAAAGGCCCGGTTTCTGAGTTGAAAATTTTGCTAAGCAAATGGGTAAGTATCGTCCTGTCTCTGCAGATTTCTCACAAAAGAGCGTGACAGAGCGATACGTAAGTATGTGCTTAGTCAAATTCTCAACTCAGAAACCGGGCCCTAGTTACTTATCTGCATAACTAACTATACCTACTGCAGTACAAAAAGTCCTAAGTACTCTTAATTTATTTTTGGTCGACTGCATAAGATAGGAACGCCCGCAATGTCTAACCCTTCTTATGTTATGCCTCCTACAAAATTTACCCCTTCTTTATCTCCCCAACAGCTTGCAGTGCAACTGAAACTGGTGCCCCCTGCCTCAGCACGGGAGACGAGGTCTTGGACCAGTACGACTTCTTCAGCACCAAGCTCTGGCCTGACGTCTTCGCACTGCTCGGCCTCTACGGGGCCTTCCATCTGTTGGCCTTGCTGGCCCTGAGATATAGGACTAGGAGAAAATAAAGGTGGTGTTATGTTGTTGGTGTCTATTTGTTTTAATAGTGTTCGATTTAACTAAGGCTATAACTTTTAAGGACCACTTAACGGAACCTAAGATGAAAATATAAAAAGCCATTTGGTGATCGATATGTAGTCCTAAAAGGTAAGGTTGTTATTGGGAAATCGAACCAAGTTCCGTAGTTGAAGAAAAGATAAGTACTTTCTTCTTAAATCTTGCAATACGTTTCTACTACAAACTAGGGTACCTACCTCTACTAACATAACAAACTATCTCGTTGACATGGATGGTAAACCATGAAATGGTGTCTATAAATACTTGTGTGTGATATGAGTAAAGTTTAAAATAATAAAAAAATATAATATTATACCTATTCAGTTGACATATTTTGGTTTTATTTTAAATCTTAGAAATTTCATTTCTACAGAGCGTTCCATTCTTTTAATACCAAATATATCCATCAAATACTTTAGATTCGATTCATGGTTTTTGGAACACAATAATCATCCGGCTCGAAGGACCATCAATCATGGCTGTGAGTCAAGTGGCGCTATCTACGTTACAAATATTATACTGACTTGAGAATGAAACTCGCATCTGAGCCATCTGTAACCGACGCGTGCAAATGAACTATACAGTTTCACATTTACCGCCTAGATGGCAGCAGAATGCCGCCATGTTTTTTTTACCTGTTTGTGTTTGACAGCGCAAGCGTAGTTCAAATTCATCCGCCATATTCGTCGTGTCAGGCGAGGTGCAGTGCGCGCTCTGTGATGATAATATTTATCGTAAAATTGCATACGATAACTACAACGAGTTCTAAATGGTGCTTATTTTTTAATGAAAACTAATCAAATATGTGACGTGATGAACCTGTGCAAGAATTTTCGGCCCGTTTGTTGAGAAATAAATGCGTGAACGAACTGTACAATAGTGTTTATCATAGCAGGTTAACAGTATCCTCTGTCGTGTATTGTTTTTAGTAAAACCCATGCAATAGCCGGTGTTATTCGCTTGTGATATTATGCAAGGCAACATAACAGTGACCTTGGTGCCTGAAGACGGTGTCCGCGGTGCTTTTTGAGGTTAAAATGCAGCTTGGATTGTGAGCAGTTTGCGCCGAGCTACCAGGTTAGTAAAGTCATGTTTTGACAGTTATTTATCATTTCGCTGATAGAGTGGAGTGTTTACTTTATCGCGGCCTACTTACGGCCTGGGCCTAAAATTGTTAACTAACTCTATGGCCATTAGCCGTATCAGAGGACAAAAAACTATCTTCGGAAAAAAAAACAAAGAGCCGACTAAAGCGATTTTCGTGCAGTTGGTAGGTAATTACGTTTGGTTTGGTTACTAAGCGGGTGTGTTGGTAACATTGCATAGCATCTTGCTTGCTTGCCGCGGGCAGGCGGGAGGGATCAATGAGCAGAGCAGGGAATGCAGCCGCGACCGCGCCAGGAATCACAAAGCGAGCAATACGACTCGACGAAACCTAAAGGACGCTTCTTTTATATCCTCCTGCCTGTTTTTACGTGGCCGAGCACTTGAGATTGCCAGATTAGTGGTCTGCGGTTTCGGAAGGGATTCGGGGAAAGGGCTTAAAAGTGGTTACTTCGGGATCGTCCCGAAAGAGATAAAAAGAGAAAAAAGAACCAAAAGAGAATGAAGAACAAGAAAAACATTGTTTACTCCACTAATAAAAGAAAGAGTGAAAAGAGATAAACTATCAAATGAAGGAGAAGAAAAGAACGTAATTGAACGAGCGAGCGAAGCGAGCGAAGTTCTCCGAGTCTACTGGAACAATCCGGCGTTTGTATGTATGTATGTATGTATGTATGTATGTATGTATGTATGTATGTATGTATGAATGTTCGTTCGACGATAACTTGAGTAAATTTAGTCGGATCGTCATGAAATTTGGTAGGCGGGTAAATGAGGCCAAGAGAATTTTTAAGTTTGAACATGAGCCAAATCGGTCGAGGGGTTACTGAGATATGGGGTCGCGAGTTCATAGTTCGGGGCGAACCACTAGTTAATTTGAGGTGAAGTTACCGACGACAGCTAGAAAAATGTAGAGTGAAAAAGTTGCGGCAAACAAAATGCATTTTAGCGAATTCGCTACTACTTAGCAAATGGGAATTTATCGATCAACGCTCGTATCAGAAAGTGTTTCGGCGTTATCAGTTCGACTGGACAACAGGAGCACTTAGCAGAATCTATGTATTCCACTAACACTAACATTATCTTGGCACACGAGATAAAACTATCTGTATCATTCTCCAATAGTGACGTCGTCGTCGTAAACCAACCCACAACCGCACAAAGGGGTATTGATGCGCAATGTTTACTCAAATATCAAAAGGTGCCTCATGCTGTGCATCTTCGATTGGCAACGAATTAGACCCAAGTATAATAAATGAATGTCCGAACAAACTTTTCTGTCTGGCTCTAAATTAATTGGCAATCAAGATTAGGTACCCACCAGGTCGTTCTGCCTGGTGGTCTATTAGCGGTATGTGCTGAATTGGGTATTCGCCTAAAGACTTCCGGCAGTGTTTGCGCTGTCAGAATGTCATTGACACTTACTTTTTGCATCTTATAAGGTCGATGTCATCTAAATCCGATTTGGAATCTCTAACAAGTCTCACCGATACTTTAATGAGGCTCGCGACTAGTCCGTCGGCACTGCGACAACTACGGATACGATTCATTAAATCCTTACCTGGGTTTCCGTTTTAACCAGTTCTCAATGGTATAATCAGGGTTTTAGTCGGCTCTGCTTAGAAATAGACCATTTTAATGAGATCTAATGAGATGGCCCTCTAAGGTTAATTTGCAAGAAATGGCCGGTGAAGACATGAAAGCAAGAACTTAAATTAATTTATCCCCATCATTAAACATTCGCAACGAGTGCTCTCAATTCTATTAGCAACAAGTTTGCGGCACTAATCGCGTGAAGTGGCTGCGATCCGTCTGTGTCAATAGAGACTGGACATCGTGAGCCAAATTTATCGTAAGCACGGTATCAATAGGGGGACCAAATTTTGTGAAAACTTCCGGCTTTGATACCCAGTCTACATTATTCGATCAAATGGGGGTTCCATTATAAGAAGCTTTGGGATGATTCACAAATAATCACGACTGTCATGCATGATTTCACTGACATTATCGATTAAATTGGAAACTCTGGAACGTGTAATTTTATCCGTCTCTGCTCCGTCCCAAAGATTATTCATCGCTGAGTAAACATCATCAAACTTTCCACCGACATAATTTCGCACTCATCGTCAGTGGCGATTCATGAAACCATGCATAAATAAACTTCAACGCTATTTAATGGTGATTATTAGATAAATACCGCAATGATATTAGTGCTAATTCGTTTTGTCCAAATCGGGACGAAATGTAATTTGAGCGGCGAGGTGACCGATGAGCTTTGCAATTAGCGGGTTACCTTGTACGACGAAGGTGAAAGGCGAGAGTCTTATGATCCTCATTTCCAAGCCTACAGCCATTATAATGATCTTCACTTGTGGTTTGGCTTCTCCGAATATTGTTATGGCTTCGTCGTGATCACATTTTCGGCTTACAAGGCTACGAGACTCGGTTTTTCTTCACGTTATGCAATGCAAATAAGTATACAAGTACTTCTTTTGGTTCACTGTCCCGCGAACGTGCTGACTGGTCACTTGATAACCACTCAAAGATTACGGCATGATAAAGCGGGGCGATGCAGTCGATGAACCTATTCAACGGATGATATTTCTCAACCCGACGAGAAGTACAACAAAAATAGATCATCCCATTGGTTTGCCTTCTTCGATCTCGCATTCTTAGTCAGGCATTAGCGGAGCAACATCCGGGACGACGAAACTTACAGTTAATACGCATTTCGAAATTATTATTATTATTGGTTAAAGATAATAATTTCGCCTTGCGGCCTGTCTGTTGCAGTCGGTTTGGTCTCAAAACCAATTACTACGGTATCGCATTAACAGACAAGTGAAAGTATATAATTATGCCTAGCTGTTGATGAGAACATTATTGAGAATCATTGGCAATTAGGTAGTTTAAGGAAGAATACATTCCTGGAGGCTGTTGTCATTCTTCGAGGAAAAAACACGTGAGAAAAGGTATCGGAGTATTTACAACCAGATTTGGTATGACGGGATGAAATGCTGGAACTGGTTTGTCTGTACTCTGCAGCTCGTTAAGAACGCGTCTCGATGTCTCACGTAGTTGGACAAAAAGCTGGTCGCCCGGGATTGGTCACTTGTTTTGGACAATACCACCAACCGACAGCTGAATGCCGTTGCGTTGTTCGCTATAACCATCGAACTTCAGACGCTACTGTCTTTGGTCAGCCTCACGAGTGTCAGTCCTAAAGTGTTACGTGTGATTCTTAAACAACCCATCTGACTTTGTAAGCTTTTCGTAATGCAGTGTAGAGGCTCAAGAAAGAGCCATTGTCTCCCCCTGAAGGTCACAGCTCACAGAGATAATAGCTCACCGCAAACAATCCGGGTATTGTTGCGAAAGGCAGACGCGGGCACACGACTAAGGCAAGATTTATTCAACCTAGCCAATGTTACCATTAATTATTTCAACTGTACACAAATGGAACGTATTCAGGAAACAGAAACCCGCTGCGGTGGGTGCCGCTAACGGGTAGAGGTTAAATTTTAGCACTAGGCCGCTGTATGCTAAGCAAGCCTGGGGCGACGACCTCTAATTACCTATACACTTGGTACCGCTGCAGGCAGTGCAATGCTCCAGTAAAATTCAGTATAACAAGCCTTTATTAAGCCCTTGCTTGGCGCCAACTCGGGTTAGGGTCAACGGCTGCGCATGTAACTCCTCCTTGATCATGATTTTGTTGCGCATTTAGGACTGCACCTTTTGTTTGAGAGTTTTTCTGATTAGGTACTCTGTTTTGCGTTGACCTCCGCCCGTTTGCGCCCAAGTGTTCTCATTTGCACATAATGCACGTGTATGCAAGTTGTTTTGCGCCGCGTTGCAAATGCGTTAGGCACATACAGTGGCCTGTTTGGTGTAAAATAACACACCGCCGGATAAGCCGTAGTTCTTCCGAAGCCGCTTGAGTTCGTCGAATCACTCGCTATCGAGTGTCCAGTTGAATTACGTTTGCGCGCCAATCGTTACCGAACGAAGCCTTTCATGGCGGTTAAACAGCAAAAATCCGATTATCTCCGCAAATTGATAGCATACGGATCGGAAGATTCATTTCAGTGAATCATCGACATCTTTTCTGGTCGAACGTTGCGCAATCGTGAGGCAAGTATGGGCAGTAATAAGTGTGGTGTCAAAACTGCACTATCTGTCAGTCACACATTTCTACTGCTGCTGTTTAGTACGTGTTTGATAACAGTAATTGCTGTTGCACATTGGGTACGGCTAATATCTTTGCCAACAAATTAAACCTGTTCCTTTGTACCGGGAAAGTGGCACAATATCTACGTTCAAAGTAATGACACTCTTGTCCGTAGAAGGCGGTGTGAATGTGTGCTAATAAGCTCAGACTTACAGATTATACGTTTTCGTTAACCGGTAAAAACTGGCAATTATGACGATAAGGTGAAAAGTGAAAAGCCATAACTGCCGGAAAGTTTCTCTGACACCTCGAGCCAAATCGTCAAAGTCAAGTTGCTGTAAAAGGCATGGTTTCCCGTTAGCATGCCTCTGTACACAAGTACAACATACGGGTGTTACAAAAAGGTCCCATCATATTTAAGTACCTGGGGCGAGTTTTTAAACGACCATTATGGGGTCAACCATGAAATCGGGAAAAATATGTCAACAGCACCATTCTCTTTATTTCTGACAGCTGAACACTGAAATATGAAGTTAAAGTAGGTATCTAGTTTGTGCTTGTTAATTCAAAGAACTAACAAAAGCACTGCACTGCATAGTATACCACGGGTATATTGCGTTAATATTTGACCTTCCATATACCTACATGTTCTGCAGTCAACTTGTGTAAAACGAGGTAATTAGCAATATTTACTTGGTAATTACGCAGAGTAATTTTAGGATTTATGGTCTTGCTAAGCCTTCATTGCTTGAATGGGACTAGGTAGCAAGTCAGCTGGTATAATTACAAACAACGTTATTTACTCAAATGCCTTCATAAGAGTAGGCTCATCTTATTGTTTACGGTCGAGGTTGAAGGAGAAGATTCTGTTAATACTACGAATATTTAACAAAAGCGTCACAAGTTCGTTTTAGTAATTTTACCTATGTAAAGCGAATGTCTCAAAGCAGTTCTCGGAGATCCACGCTATTTATCCAAGAAGATATTGAATTATGTATACTATCTTGATACTATCAATTAATTAATGCTAGTAAGTACGCAAAGCATAATCAATTTATAATAAGTGACCGGAGAGAACGTGTGTGTCACAAATCAATAAAAGCAAAACATACAACGACCACTCAATGTTAGCAAAGGATGCTTTATCTATTCAGCCTTTAGAAGAAGATTGGGATAACATAACTGTCATCCCTACTGGCCATCCTCCTTAGTTTGTAAGTTGAGCCTGTTACTTAATAAAGTTGACACATGACACGTAATTTTACATTATATTTCGACACGTGATGGTCGAAACCTGAAAAGGATATGTAATTACGAGGCGCTGAATATGGGCTCCCTAATAATGTTAAATTTCAAAAAATCTGTACCTACTAAAACCCTATCTACATTGAAAGAACCCGTTGACGCACTTCTGTCTAACTATTTGAGCTCCACATATTGTAAACAAGCGATAATTAAGGTCAGCCGTCCATATCGATGCGGACTCAATCAATATTTATTATTATGCAGCGGACGGAACGGTCGGGTCAGATTGTTAGATAAGTGCCACGCGAGAATGGTTCGGGTCATGCTATACTTCCATCCAGTCCTTATTTGGCTCGATATTGTTTGGCGGTTTGGCGGTGGTAGGTAGTGGCACAAACATTCCGTGGTCGATAGAAATCCGAGGAAGCCTCACGTTTCAAGTTGCACTTTGTCGACGCTTTTGTGTTGGCAAATTGATACAAAATTGCTGGCATAAAGACAGGCGTAATGTTTTTCAAACCTTTAATAACAAAGCACGGTACACTATTACACCGGAGCTTACAACAAAATTGTTAAGTGCAAAAACAAAAACCGAAACCGACCACAATGCGCTCGCATGGAGGGCTGATCGCAAAAAGAAGACAACAGTTTACTGCCAGTAGTAAAAATATATCTAAGAGACGTAATAATTCACTTGAAGAGTGTTGCCAGCGAAGGAGAAGATTGTCATTAGGCAAGAAAGGCTTACGAACGGTAAGCCGTTTCGAGAAGTACTCCTCACGCGCATCGCAGTTCTGACCTTGGCGCGATAAGCTGCGCCAGCGCAGGCCGATTGCCATGGCCCATCGGTAATGGCGCAAAATAAGGAGATACAGAACTCGCTGAGATTGTAAGGAAGGACTTAAAAACCTTTGCATCTATGTAATGAGACGATTTATACAGCGTCCAGTGGCATCTTCAGTCACTCTAGATGGGTGAACTGACCACTTGGACGTTGCAGCGCCCGGGACATGGTTTTAGATGGGGTAGGCTTGCAAGGATGGAATCCCATCAAATATGAAGCACCAAAGGGTGCGTACAGTCCAACCCAGCGAGGCTGTCACGCCGGGCTTATGCTTGGTCAGTTCGGTATGGGGCGGCTCGCCCAGTCAGGACCGGGCACAGATTGATCTGTGGGACCAGGCTACTGATAAAGCATTTGCCTCGCGCGGTAGCTACTCGGTCAGCCTGTACTACTTAATCACTAAATTAATGATAATCCTAACTGGGATCTAGATACACAGTGCGCCAAACTTATAGATCACTTGAAGTGTCGTAAAAAGACGCGTCGTCGCTTTCAGGACGCCGTTTTGTGCACCCCGGTGGGCAATACCACATCACGGAAAACTGCAAAAGAACCCTGTAATGAGCGAATTTCCTCTTCTCGAGCCGAATTGGACCTCTGTGTCTCTCTTTCTATTTTCATCTTGTAATGGCTTGGCATTATCGTAAACGCTCCGCTCCATACAGAGTGTCTGTTCTCGGGCAATTATGGCCCTTGCTTGTTTTGTTTGGCTAATGGTCGAAATGCGCCAGAAGGGTCAATTATTGATTTTACATTTTACAGTAATTGATTGACGAAGGGTTATGGGCTGCCTGTTTTTTTGTCTTTCTAAAGAGTCATGGGAGAGCAAATCCTTCCACTAAATCTTATCTGCCTGCCTATACGCCATTTATACGGTATGCCTATTTATACGGAAGACTGATGCATACGTACCTGACGTTCAATTGCAAGAAATGTAGCGTTCCATCCGGTAAAACTGGATGCCTCTTAAAATATACATAATCCCTCCCAGAATCGCATTTTGCTAGAGTGCTGCATTAAACGGCTTCGGTGTAATGTCGAATCATGGGTACGCGCTTCATAACCTACCTATGTTTCACATAGGATCAGCGCCTATCACATAGGGGCTGTGTACGTAGAACCCCGACTTCTCATAGTACCAAAGTTTGAATGCTTATCTCGCGTGCCTGCCTATGACACTGTGGCCTATGCAGCTATGTGGCTTTGTTTTATTGCGAGGCTCTGCGCCCTCCGCAAGCACCTGATAGTTGGGTTGAGTTATCGTTATGACATGTCGTTACCGTGACTCAACCGCAGATAGTGCACGTTTCATACCTTACGCTGGTGGATGAAACGTAGAAGGCTCGATTTGCTACGCTGTGAGATGGAGGGGAAGAGGCGCAATGGTAGAATGGAGGGAAAGGGTGGAGATAATTTTTCATATTTAAAAGGTTAAATTTTTCCTTTCGTTTGTTTTGGCAAGACTTGCCCTTGAAACAAAAGTTTATCACTACTTATGTGTCTGCTTTCTTCATTACATTTTCTTTGCGCCTACTTGTACGTGAACTTTTATTTCTTTTTAATTTGTAGTTGCGATATTACAAAGTCAAATTTCGTACTCGATTGGTGTTATTCACTGGGCACTTCCCTTCTATCTCTACTAAGCCGTATTTATACTCTTCGGCTCAATGTTTTCTAAGCAAGTGTCAGGGTCTACTTTCCTTCTATTTGCATTTTCATTAACCTGTGTTACGTCTTTATCATCATCTAAAGTTGTTTCCTTTGTAAATCATTTCAGTTGGTAAGAATAATCGGTTGACGCTATAAAATATCAATATCCATGCTTGGACTATCTGCAATCTGCAAGGTTTATTATGCATGATTGAAAACTACTGAGAATACGAAGATGCGTTTGCTCAGATGCGGATGTTGCCTTAATGATAGTTTTATAAAAATCTTCTTGAGGTGCTATCTCCTATCATAGAGGTTGGTTATCATTATATATGGCTGCTTGGGAGTGTCAACTCTTTAAAAAGTTGTGTGTTGCTCCTGATGGGGGTTGGCGTGAAAAGGAAGAGCCCTATCCCCAACAGTTATTTGTGGGCTGGATAGACAGATAGATAGTTGCTCCTGAAAATTTTGGAGCCATAAAGCTTTTCGGCAGTCAGATCTTCGACTTGTTTTGCTTGTATTTCTTGAAATCGACTTACTTTACCCGTGTATTTTCTACCGCCATAAAATGTCTGGCGTGTATGACAGTATCACGTGTCAGATTACGAGTCCGCGACGGTCCTGCGGTTAGATAAGGCATGCAATGGCGGCCAGCTGCGTTTGCTTATCTCGCCGTATTAACTTAGTCTGCGTTTGGTATTTTTCCACTAAAGCCATAACGATCGATGCAAGGCTCGAGACCGAGGACCGAGACCTTTTGGCTCATGAATTTTTTCCTCTCAGATTTTGCCATCTCGATTTGAGAACAATCGTGTTTGGCCGAAATGCGACTCCTATACGAAATGCGCCTGTTGTCTATGTCTGTCTAAGTCACAGATCTGTGGAGTGGAGCATGTTATCAATCGTTATCGACTCGATATGGCGCTCACGCTGGGCATTCCTACTTCCAATCATAGATTATTCGCTATGAATAAAATAACACACAAAAAAACTCCTAAAATTTGTAATACAAGGTGCTTGAGGAGTACCTGTTACTCTAACGAACAATAAATACTACTTGAATCTGTGTGATCACAATCGTCCGATTCAAAATCGATTCCTTTGAAAGCACTGACTTTTTCATTCGATTCATCACTAACTTTCGATTTGGTCGCAAACAAATCGAACCGTTTGTCTGAAATGTGGGTCGGCAGTCTCATTTCGTTTCCTATCGTTGTTCTCATCAGTCTTTATGTCAACGCTAAAAGCTCAATTAAGGCGCCATCACGTACGCGCATCGGTGTTTGGGTACGTTGTAACGGGTTCTAAAGGCGATGCATATAGGCAATTTACAATAACGGAGATGTGTTGTGAATAGACGGATGGGCTTTCTATGCTATGGGACTAGTAGGCGCAGTGATGAAATAAATTGTTGGTTTTATGATGATTGCCTATAACGATAAGCTTTTTTAAGGGTTCGAATAACATTTATTATTAACAGTTACGTTTTCCTTGCCAATTAAAATTTCTTAGATAGCATTCGCAAATAGCTATGATGAATGAATTAATATAAAAGCGAGACGAATATTTTTACAACTGTCGCTGTCAAGACTTTCAGAATACGTTTTAGTGGTTTTATTATGTGCAATTCATAGTTTTTACAATCCGTCTAAACCCGTTATCAGAAGAGCTTTTTGTGATGGACAGAAATAAAAAAACCCATGTACCTGAGCAGTAAGTAATACAAAAAGGAGCAGCGAATGTGAATGTAAATACAATAGAAGCATTTATTGAAGTGTCGGCGAGACGAGAATTGGCCACTTGTCGAGATGAAAGGCCCATCAATACGATTTAAGATGCTGTCTCCAATTCAAGCTTAATTCGGTCTCATTGTATCATCTCAAGAGCTATTTTTGTATTTTAACGAGTGTTCCTCTTTATTTAGTCAATGTCATGAGAGATTCCATTGACTCAAAGTAGTAGCTAATTTCATTTCACTACTATCTTCAGCATGTAGTTTGTAACTCTGATATTGACTGTCTGTCACGCAAGTGACACTGCCAAACTAGTAGGTAGATAGATAGATAGATAGAAAACTCTTTATTGTACACGAAAATAATAATCATCCAAGCTGCGAGATTATCATAATTGATGCGACAACCCACAGAGTTTGTCTGTTTGTTCAAAGTCAACAGCATATTTATTATTTACTTTCGGTTTCGGCCGTGCGTGCATCGTTTCGACTCCCACGCACTTTGGAATTTGGAACTGCTTGACCACCGTATCTCCTACTGTGTAAGATAGGCCATGGTTACTGTTTGTTTTTTTTTTAATACTAGCCTTCTAATTCATAGCATTCAGTGTTGTTAAGGAAAAAAAATCTCTCAAGTGTGGATTTGGTGATGTGCCTATTACCCCAAATCTCGGCAACCCCTCGACCGGTTTGGCTCATTTTCGAAATGAACAAATATTTTTGTCTTATTTACCCGTCTACCACATGACCGACCACCCGACCAAATTTACTCAAGTTATCGTCGAACGAACATTCCTACATAAAGGCGCCGGATTGTTGCAGTACACACGGAAAACTTCTCGCTTCACTCGCTCGTTCAATTCGATCTACAGCATGTAGGTATTCTAGATTCCAACTCAAGAGAACCATGCTAATGACCAGCCGAAACTCGAAACACATCTTAATGTGTTTCGAGTTTCGGCTGGTATCCTTAAATAACAAATTGCAAATATGTCTCGACGAATTAACTTAAGTCTGAGCACCAGTTACTCATCGAGCTGTCTCAATAACTCTTATAGTGATGGAATTAAACGCTGGATATGCGGCAGGAAACAAGAAATGGAGCTTTAATTAGGATTCAGTGTTCGGTACATGGATGACAAACAGACACAAAACAATTTGATAGTCAAGTTCATAGAGAATATCGAATACAACCTATTTATGTTTATCATATTCCTACATCCTCCCTTAAACATAAACCCATATTCGATGAACAGTTCTTCAACTTTGGTCAGAAATAGTCTTGCAGTTGCACACACGCCACGGTCGGTTGTCTTTTAGAACTCTTTTGTCCTCCCTGAAAGACAATCGTATAGCCTGTACAAGAACATTGCTGCAAGGGCAAACAAGTATCCAAGTGTTATCATACTCAGTACAGGTGAATATACTTCTTTATATTCCAAAACTTTCTCCTGCTGCGCGCATCCTTTCACAGCCAATCGTGCCTTGTATTTCACCATGTTACCTTCTTCGTCGGTTTTCGTTTCTAAATCCCACTTGCAAGGTAAAGCACGATTACTCTTTGGTAGTTCGGTGAGTTGCCATGTAGCTTTTGTCATGAGGGATTCTTCATCCATCGCCTCTTTCCAGCATTCTGCATCTGGACGTGACAAAGCTTCGCCAACCTTCAGTTGATCTGTAGTTGGACAACTTTCATGATCGACAGCGACACACATATAGTTACTTGCCATATGTCTCTGATGGCTTCTCAGAGTAATGTTCCTTTCGACGGGTGTGTCACAGCTGTCCTCTAGCTCACTGCTGCTAGGCTGATAGGTCTCATCACTACCTCCACAAGAGTCAAATCGCGTTGATTGTGAAGACTCAGCTGTATCACTTGATGCTTGATACTCATCATTGCTTACCTCCTCTACATGAGCTTCTGAGGTGAGCTCTACGGAAGCCTGTAATGGCTTTGGTGTGGCAGTCTCAAGTATCTGTGGTGGCTCCCTGAAATAGTTCTCCATAAATGTCACATCTCTGCTTTTGACAATCTTCGCAGCCTTCTTATCGAAAAGCCGGTACCCTTTAGTGTTCTCACAGTAGCCCATGAACGTCATTTCCTGTGATTTACGATCCCACTTACGTCGTTTTTCTTTTGGAACATGAACCATGGCTTGAGAACCAAAAATCCGCATATGAGAAATATTAGGCTTCTTACCTGTCCATTTCTCTTCTGGGGTTACCTCGGAGAGTACTCGAGATGGTGACCGGTTTATTACATACGCTGCTGTCACCACAGCTTCTGCCCAAAACTTCTTCGGGAGCTTTGCATCAAACAGCATGCACTTGCCTCGTTCCACAAGCGTCCTGTTCATGCGCTCGGCCAGGCCGTTCTGCTCCGGAGTGTACGGAGTGCTGGTCTGGTGCTTGATGCCGGATCTCTCTAGAAATTGCAAGAAATTCTTATTGCAGTACTCGGTACCATTATCTGTCCTAAGGATCTTGATTTTCCTGTCTAACTGGTTCTCAACTTCATTTTTGAACTTTTCAAAAACCTCCTTTATGTCCTGTTTGTTCTTCAGAGGATAAACAAACACTTTTCGAGAAAAGTCATCGATAAAGGTGATGAAGTATTTTGCTCCACCCATAGACAGCGTCTCCATAGGTCCACACAGATCAGAGTGTATAGTATGCAATAATTCGCTTGCCCTGGTACCATCGTGAGGGAAAGAAAGTCGCGTTTGTTTTCCCTCCAAGCATGGTATGCAAGTTGAACTTTCTTCTTTCTTATCAAGAATCATCCCCTCAACACATTTCTCGAGCCTCTTAACATCTGCTATGTTTAAATGACCCATCCTTCTATGCCACACATCAATGCTAGCCTTGTTCTCCGAGCTCACTGCAGCATAAGCAAAGTTTTCAGCGGTAATCAATCGGTACATGTTGTTAATCTGCTTTGCGCACGCTACTAGTTTGCCTTGAGAATTATGAATTAAACAGCCAGTATCAGTGAATTTCACGGAGCAGCCGTTCTTAGTTAGCTGACTTACTGATAGCAGGTTCGTGCTAAGCTCAGGAATAAGTAAAACATCTCTCACCTGGATCTGATGCTCATCATTACTCACACAGGTTGTCAGGTTGACATTACCCATTGTTTGCACGGTGATGACATCGTTGTTGGCCACCTTTATCTTCTGGATCGGAGGTGCCTTTGTATCATACATCCAGTCGGAACGCTTTGACATATGCATCGATGCACCGGAGTCTACGTACCATTCATTGTCGTTCACTGAGCTATAGGCTGAAAAAATGGCTGAAAAAACATTTTCATTAGTCTTGGCTGCCTTGGTACACTGCGTCTTGTAGTGTCCATACTCATTGCAGTTGTAGCAACGGGGGCCTTTTCCTTGGGGCTTGTGTTGATTTCTGGGGGTATTCTCATGGTTTTTGTTCAGCTTGTGTTTCGTGTAAAAGGCTGAAGACTCGGAAACTTTCACCTCCTGTAGAAGTTTTGTCTTCACGAAGTCTGACGAAATCTTGATTCCAGAGCTTTCTAGTCCCATGATCATAGGTTTATAGATATCTGGCAATCCCGCGAGCATGAGCGTGCCCAGCCATTCATCATCGACTTTAAAGCCTATGTTCCGTAGCTTATGAGCGGTCGTCAAAATTCGGTTGACGTATTCCTCAACGTTAGAGCAACTATCCAGCGAAGTATTGATAAGATCCTTCAGCAGACCAACTTTCCTTGACAATCCTGAATCGTCGAAGGCTTTTTGTAGATTCGTCCAGACTTCTCGCGAAGTTGACGCCTCTTCAATGTGTACGAAGTTGATTGGATCTACGAGCAAAATTATTTTCGATTTTGCTTTCACATCTTTCGCTGCATCCACCTTGGTTGTGCTATCTGGATTCACACAATCCCACAACTCTTCGTGCTCTAAGTACGCTTTCACGGCGAACTTCCATGTATTGTAGTTTTCTCTGCCAGACAATTTTTCGATTTGCGAGTTTGACATCGCCATGTCACGGACCGATCGATAATTGTTACAGAGAAATTTTTTTTTCAACAATCCTCGGATTAAACTTTATTTCCTGTTATGCCCAGGCGCTGGGGCCAAAACCTGATGGAATTAAACGCTGGATATGCGGCAGGAAACAAGAAATGGAGCTTTAATTAGGATTCAGTGTTCGGTACATGGATGACAAACAGACACAAAACAATTTGATAGTCAAGTTCATAGAGAATATCGAATACAACCTATTTATGTTTATCATATTCCTACATATAGCTATTTTACAAATCCGATTTGTCTTTGTTATTTAGCTTTGTTTATTTTACCTGACCATTGTGAAGCCCAAAATAGGGCTTAGAAAGCTTAAAGATATTCTTCGTCCACGCACGTGCCCGTGTCATAAAGTTGCTGAAGTTCGCACTCGCGTCACAGACTGTAACATGTGAATATAATACTCGATCGTAAAAGTAGGTTGACATGCGCCTATGATGCGGTTGGATCGATTTCAAGGTTCCGCGGTTTACGGTGCGACCGGTTTTTGGGAGTTGTGCCGTGCAGTTAGGTAATGTACCATGGCTGTTTATCTTGATAGAGTTTTGATGGATTATGTAAAAACCAGATGGTCTTGAATTTTTTAAAATTATAATCCATGCAGTCAATGAGTGACGACCACTGGTATGCATAGGCTTTTTCCTTTAACACCAGCCCCCTTGGTCAAAATCTAATCTCGTCCATCGTTTCCAACTTCAGAACCAAGCCTTGATTAAAATTTTATAACAAGAAATAAATCCAACTTAAAGTACTAATGACTCAAACTCAACATATAATCAGCGCGGGATGAGAATGGGATGCGACCTTTTGGAACTGAGACGCGCGCGGTAAGCAAACTCGCATCGAAGCAACCTTGTCAAAGTAAAATAAAGTATATTTTCGATTGACTTCGACAAGGTTCCATCCCATTCTCATCGCGCGCGGATTATACCAGTCTTTAGTACGGCTATCTCGTGTAATGTCTTAGCGTTAAAGGTCAATTTCTAAGAAATCATAAAGGTCCTGCCTAGGGAACTCGTATCAAAACACAACATTGTGATCCAGTGACCGAGTGCCCGGCAGCAGTTCACTATGTTAGCGTTAACTCACCAAACTTGTATCATTATCTCCCTAAGTCCCCATTAAGATCCATATCAAATAGAAATTATAGCCTTTTACATCACGTGCGCTGCCGCAAACTATACTAGATCTTACATTTCTGT
The DNA here is from genome assembly GCA_949319315.1 of Zelleria hepariella. NCBI lineage: Eukaryota > Metazoa > Arthropoda > Insecta > Lepidoptera > Yponomeutidae > Zelleria > Zelleria hepariella. Next base: position 9,918,082 of record OX439384.1, read on the forward strand.
GTATGAAACTTTATGTTCCTCGTAGGATATTTTATAATTGAGGTACCATGAAATTAAAGGAATTTTGAATTATTAACACCTTACCCAGTTCGACGTCTGTTTCCCCTTTGATCTAACTTTCGATAAAACCCCAGAGATTTCTTTTTCTGAATAAGAAAGAAATGTAATAATTATGACCAACATATTAATAAAATAATACTCTGGTTCTGTACAAAGCTCATTTTGTTCTCAGGAACTGAATAGCGATGCTAATTTAGACGTGAATGTACAGTCGGCCACAGTCTCAGATACCCCTTATTGTTCGATTGGCGCCCTTATGCCGCGCGCGGTAAGAGCTGCCATGGGGTATCTGAGATTGTGGCCGACCGTACCAAGAACTTCTTGCTCAACCTGTGTTTCGGTGAAATTGAACAAAAGTGAATTTTCAAAGCTTTTTCATTGAAGAACTTACTTACCTAGGTATACTGGTTGGTTGCCACTTGCCATATTACGAAATCAAGAAATCTTTACAATGTTGCATTTTGCGTCGAGTGATTCTTAAATACAAACATTACCGATATTTTTTGCGCTGCGTATGGCAGCGCAAAAAATATCGGTAATGTACATAAATTGAATTCACCAGTATTAAGCCACGGTACGTCCATGGCCGATTTATTGGTGACTTATTATATTTCTTAGCAGCTGATATTTTTTTGCCGAGGTGTGCTTTAAGAATAATTCCGTACGAAATGACTTCATCTTTGTCGTTGGCAGGCAGTTTATGAGAAATTTCGGCAACCTCATGTTTAAAGGCGTTTCCCAAAAAGTGGCTCGTGACGGCCCCCCAATAAGGAATTCGACTAAAATTCTTTATACGCCGCCGCCGATGCGTGCGCTTTACGAACTTCTCGCGGGTCGTAATTCACAATACACCTGTGTGCGCTGACCTTAACATTAAACAGAGCAAACACACGATCGATATAAATCATTTACACTGTATTTGTGTTCCGTAGAATAAATCTTAAGTTCGTTTTGAAATCAAAGTCGTGTTATCAGGCATATAGTCGATTACCAGCTTTGATGTAGACGTTTATAGGAGTGTAAAATGGCGCAACGTTTTTATTCGCCGGCGGTGGCGGGTTTGTTTTCTATTGCTTTACAGTTGCCCGTTGGCTCACGGTGGCCGTGTGAGGCTGGCCAGTGGTTGTTGCTCCGGGAATAGTTTATTTCACTGTAGGTCTCGAGTTCGTCGGACCCGCTTCCATTCAGGGTGGTCTGCTCTTTGCTGCGCTCGCTAACTTTAATAGTTGACAATTTCACGCTCGATCGAAATTCGTCATTAAGCTCGTACCGGCTACCGTCGCGTCGATGTGTTTGTGACTCAATACTGCTGCATCGGAGTATTGAGTTTCATCATTTATACAATGTACAATGTTCTCTACATCGGTATCGCTTTTGTTAGTTGGCTCGTCGTAATTAGACTCTGTTTGTGAATCACAATTGAAACAATAATGCAACTGTGTCATCGATATTACGAGTAGAACTGGCTCAGTCTTGTGTTTCTACACCAGAATTTATTAGGTGTAGATGCAGAAGACTGTTAACGGCCTTTGAAGTATTTAGCTGGTACCATTCTCTCAGCGGGTACGTTTATTTATTTCCGTTCGAAATAAAACAATAACATTCCTATTCAACACTTGATAGTAAACAGAAATTGGCGCTGCTGCGTGGTATTGAAAGGCAATATTTATTTGCAACCTTACCTCAGGCTTTTAAATCAGAAAGCTGAGTGGTAAAGGCTCGGCTTCTGAATTGAGAATTTTACCAAGCAAATACTTAAGTATCGTTCTGTCACGTTCTTTTGTCAGAAATCTGCAGAGACAGAACGATACATAAGCGATTGCTTCACGAATTTCTCAATTCAGAAATCGACAGAAAACGTTGTACTTAGCAAGCAAAGTGAACTGTTAGCAAATGATTTCCAGCCGTTTTCTATTTTTGCATCGCCACTATCATTATCTCTCCAAGTTAACAGCAATAACACACATTTAAAGGCTACAAAAGGTAGCTGGGGTTGTTATTGTAACACGCCACGTCTTGATCTCAACCTTGCTGCGCTGGCGCATATTGTAATAGCTATCGGCGAACGTAACACGACTTTATTGATACTTGAATGACATGTACGAGCATATTGAAATAGTAATAACGCAATTTCTTGCTTGCTATAAGGAAACGTTGGCAGGTAATAATATTTCCAGCTACCTATACTTATTGTTTTTTCTGCGTGTTGCAATTTAAGTTGCCATGCAAAAAATATACCTATGCTGAGTTAAAAAAAACTTCTGACATTATTATTATTATTATTATGTAGGTAGGTACAGAGTGTTTTAAAAAGGTCCTGTAAAACTGAAAGGGGTAGCTTAGGACTCATCAATACTTCTCGTTAGCTGAATTAGGTGGCTGGAGTGCAATGAGCCAACTTTCCGGCACCTATGACTATGATACCTTAATAAAGAATAATATATCCTGCCAATAAATTAACAGAGACAGTATTGGATTCCAGCAACCACCCAGCAACTCGCAAGAGGAACTTTTTAAATGTCTTGAAGGCGATAATTTTGCAATATTTAGTAGTTCAGTCAGAATATGTGGTTTAGTTCAGTTCAAGTTTACAAATCTCGCGATGTAGCATGAAATCGGGCAAGTACCAACTAATTAACTTTTAAGACCCTTCTCAAGCCGCTGCTAAAGATTCTGGAACAACTCTGTCTGAGACTGCCGCCACATATTTTGTAATCTGTGCAGTAAAGTAAAGAAAAAAAAAACAAAATTAAAAGATCTAATTTGTGGAATCTATTTTAAACAAGCAGTCAAGACTTTCGGCCGCTGAGTCCTGGGAGCTATTCTCATGAAACCGAAATACGCGACTGTTGAAGTTATCCAACTAATATCACAAAAAACAAACAATTTCTTTTGAAAAGAGCTTGTTTGACATTCCCCACAACATTCTCCTGGCTGCCGATTGAGCAACACCGTACGAAGAGCCTTAAATGGTATAGGTATCGATAGTGGTGGCTTTAATTAGTATTGTCATGCAAATTAATTGCGTGCCGTTTATTACCTCAGCTGATTGTTTGTCTGCTATGATTGTGGACCTACAACAACGAATACGACAGAGGCAAGGCATAGAGGCATCATCCGAGAAAAGGCCATCATCTTTGGGCACAATAATCTGTGGTATCCCAAGCATATTATAAATGACCGGAAGAAAGGAAAAGTATTACGGGAATAGTAGTTCTATTTTTGAAGTTCTGTTCTTTACAAAGTAGTTCTTTGAGCCGGAACGGGAAGCTCATAGTCTTGAGACAAGTGAACGGGATAAGATGCTGGTAGGCTGGCAGTAGTGGCAGATTAGATCAGTGGTTTATGCTAAGCTGTCGTTCTGTTGTATGGTCAATGACGTGGTAGGTAAAGGTTGCACTGGAATTACCCGATATCACGCAACTGGTGTATTTTATTATGGCACCGTTGCTCGCATTCGCCAGTTGGTAATTGATTCGTGTTAAATTGCTCTGTGAGAAATGGCCGGTGTAAAGGTCGTGACCGAAAATACAATAATGCTGTGATTGATACGATTATAAACTACTTGCTTTAGTTGGAAGGGCTATGTTTTCATTTGTATTTTAGTTGATTTCCCGTCTTGTAGATCTTGCCAGGGCATTATTGAGTGGTCACTTCACTCCCTTAGTGTGGCCAAAAGTAGTTACCAGATTATATTTTATACTCTGCAATCATCTACAAAACAAAAAAAATAAAAAAATGTCAGTTTCCGATACCGGGAATCGAACCCGAGCCTCCTGGGTGAGAGCCAGGTATCCTAGCCACTAGACCATATCGGATGATGAGGGCATAGGCGAATAACACAATACGCTTAATTTTATCATATCAGCAGAGTTATTTTTGACGATACCACTGACCTCTCTCGGTATGCTGAGATATTGAGTTATTCGTCTCACTGTCGATTTTATGAACGCACGGAAATAGAATCGGTGTTATTTATAATCTGGGACGGCGATGCCTCAAAATAAATAAGATTTGTAAAGGCTACGTACGTTCCGCATTTTTTTTACATTATAGGTATTGTTCTGATGAAATTGCAGCAAATGCATTGGAATTTGGAAAAAAATCTTTTTTTTATTGTACAAAATAGTCATAGATTTGAATTAAGTAAAATCCAAGCCTTTTTGCAGTATCACATAGATTCTTTTTAGAAAATTTCGTCAATTTTTACTCAATAGCGTCGAGGATAGATGTACTGATTTGAATTTTACAACTGGCCGTCTTGTTGTCTCCGCATAACATTGTATTTGTTCCAATAATTTATATTTCTGTTAATATCGTAAATCAGCTTTTTACAAGACTTATCGCGCCGTCACGTGACCGAGTCAATGAGATAAGAGGGTTGTAGAGGCCTTTCTTGTCTTGTAGATTCGCAAGCCATTTCACTTTATCAGAGCTACAACTTTGGCTTTCTTGTTTCTTATTTGGATAGATAGGTATGTGCGATAAAGTTACTGACATGGAGTTTGTTCAGCGGCTTCCGTTCTACAAAAGTAGGTAGGTATTAAAAAAGTAAGTATTTCTACCTAACTTAAGTGTTGAATAAAAAACATTGAGAAGAATAGAATAGAATAGAAAACTCTTTATTGTACACGAAAATAATTTACAAAGGAATTCTTAAAACTTATCAGCAAGCATACAATTGGCGGCCTTAACGCTAAAAGCGATCTCTACCAGGCAACCAGATGAACTGTGTTGAATACCTAGGTATCTCTCATCACATCACTAAACTTATTGAAGTCAGTCGAACTGAAATTTCACCTGCAGCTACAGCTAGAAGGTCGGACGACATCGTTGTGGTGACAGAGGTTCCGTGGATCCATGGACCATGCAGGTGGCGAAGGCCCGCGGTAGGTGGTGCGAGCTGAAAATGGCCTATACCTACCTAGCAGTGGGCAGAGGTGGGCTGATAATAATGATTTTAAGCTGTCAAATCAAACTGTAAAAAAAACATTTCTAGACCTGAATTCCATTTTTATCCTGTCCCCGTAGCATGACTTTTATCGAGGCGGATTTATCCAACAAAATGGCGGTTTATCAGCATTTTTGACGTCTATAGTGGGTTATATATCGTCGAGAGGGAAAGTAAAAGTCATGCTCCCCCCGCTGGTACAGACAATACAAGTGAACACATAGTATCTTCAAAAGCAAAGTACCTAACTCATGCTAGTAGGCGAGGCTCATATGGAGAGGTAACGCCAACTCTGGTCCCTTGCAGTTGCAGGAACCGGGGAGCCTATTCCATCTGTCTATTTCGAATTGTTTACAGCTCGCTCCATTCATGGCTAATAAAGACGCGAGCTCAATGATAATGATAAACCAGAAGTAGCAACAGGAGAAGTTCTCCTGTTACTTTAGCACTTAATTTAGCACTCCTATCGTGCGTGGTCCAATTTCATTTCCCCACCTTTGTTAAGAACTACAAAAAAAAAATATTTTTTTTAATACTTAGGTATTCATCATCATCATCTACCCACTGGTGATTATAGGCCTTACGAATTATCAATTTTACAAATTGTTTACACACACTTTCCTATAACCTATCCTCATGCAAGCGTTCTATTGAGCGTGCATCACTTTCGTGAGCATTGCACATTTTTCTATTAGGTCAACGGTTTGACTCACTTGTATTTTGTCAGTGTAGCCGACTAGTTTCGGTTCTCATTCGGAGACCTTAATTATGGAGAACGAGTAGCCTCGGAATACGCGCGAGTAGCAACGGTGTAAACGTCGTTGCTATAGACAACGCAGTACCCATCCGTGCACCACACCATTAAGACGATGGCGTTTCAATGCACGTGCCTCTAAACCATTACATCATCTATTTCGTCCTTCTGCTGTATTTATTGTAGCGGCGCGCACCCATTGTGACCACATTATGGCTTCTATTTAAAGGGGAACGCTCTCTAAAGATGTGTGAAAATGTCCCTAACTAACCCCTTGCTCCTGAACGCAACTTTGAATTCTTCCCGAAGATTTATGGGAAAATTACTAAGGTCTTTGAAGAAAGGATTTCCAAAGTTGCAGAAGATAATACGGAACGTTTTACTGTCCTTATGGCCGGAACTAAAAGTCACCGCGAGCAATAAGCACGGTTATTCTGGATTTCCAAAAGTGCAAATCTTGTCGAAAAATTTTCTATAATTTTCAGTAGCTGGACTTTTTTAAAATATCATCCAGAAGCGTGACATAACTTCAGAGTGAGATCATAGAGGAAACGCCGCATTATTTCACTAGACGAGACAAAACGTAAATTGTATTTCATTTGTATGGTAATTGTGGGCTTCCGTTCTACATTGTGTTTGTCAGAGTCTATGTCTATCTGATGTGATGTCGGAATCCTGTTATAGGACTAGTTTCTCGTAATTTGTGATCCGTACCTTTCCGTTAGATTGTGTTGGTAATTAACATGGTTAGGTTTGAATTGATAACACCCTATATCCACCGTAACGTAACATTTTAACGTTACATTTGTTTGCATCATGTAGAAATGCAACATTGTTTTGGCATTCTTTTGAGTTTCCTTATTGATCCTTCTCTGTACACTAACTGCAGTCCTTAACGCTGATTGGCAAATCCTTTCACCACGATCACACACGTCATCTTAGTTCAGCCTTTGATCCGGCGCTGAGCGCAAGGGTTCTCTTAGAAAAGACTAACTACCATTCCTTTAATATTCACACATCACCGACAAAGTTTCCTTCTTTGTCTTTAACATAATTAACGGATGCACTGTTTATAATATGGTATCATAATATCCTGCATCTATACCTACTGGCTGTCAATCTCGAGCGGTGTGGTGCCATGCACAAACACCACATGTTTGCCTATTGTTTGTAGCCGAGTCTCAACCACGTCATACGCAGAGTTTCCAAACAATTGCTCTATTCTGAGCGGTTAATGTTGTTCACCTTCCTTGCGTATTTTCGGTCTACTGTATAAGTTTACTGCTTGACTTGCTTGTTATGTCATGCTTATAGAAGTTCGTAGTAATCTTGCGTTTTTATACCGTTGTTTATACCAATATCATCCTCTCAGCTTAGTCATTCTTTCACTGGAAAGACATATTGAATACGTCCAGAGTGACGCTGTAGTCGTAGGCATTGCATCGTCCAAAAAATCACTTCCCACATAAAAGGTGCCACTGGATAATGTATTGGTAATGTCATAAGTTTTTTCATACCAGTTTCAGAGTTTCAATAGTTCTCGATCTATTTAGTCGAAGCTAACTACAGAAGCCAACCATCAGAGTTCAGACTCGTAAATCTAAACAATAGAAAGTAGCGTTGTAAGAAAACTATCAGCAATATGCATGCATTACTCAACATCAGCGTTAATAAATAGGCCGTTGGCAGGCAAGCTTCTGCAACATTGCAAGATAAATCTCTGGAAATAATGTAACGTTCCAAATATTTCACGTCCCAGTCTGTACGTACAATGTCGCTTCATTTTCCTCTGATTGACGTGCATTCAACAGATTCTCGCGTTCTCCTGAGAAACGTTTAATATTTCGGAAATGTTTATTGCCACTTATTTTTGCTCATATTTACAGCAAATTCTTGCGTGTTTACGATTGTATCCCATTGACTAGTTGCATGCATCTCAGTCTGTTCAGTGCCATTGGTTGGCCGCATTTCAGAACTGGGGTTATTAAAATACTCGACGCTCTTGTTGCATTAATTTCAGCTGTCATACTATTTGTCGCCAAAATTTGAGTTACAGCGGCGCTACCTTTCTTTAGTTTTCTTGAGGTGTTATATTTTAATAACGCCAAGTCTCGATATAAAATCTGTCCCTCTTGTCGCCAAAATTTTAGTTACTGTGGAGCTATTCTTAACGATTTCGGTTTTATTGAGGTAATATAACTATTTCAATCCACCTACCAAAAGATGCCAAGTCTCGATATAAAATCGGTCTCTCGTCCACGTCCAATTCACAGGTTATTCGTAATATATCCGGTCCCATACCCGTATCGGGACCTAAACATCGTCAAAATGTAGACCTTGGTGCCCACGCACTTGTCTGAACTAGTAGTTGTCATAATTACGAAGCTGTAGCGATCAGCAAACTCTGCGCACCTGCCGGGACGTGGGTGGCGCGTGCGATGGCGGACGAAAATGTAAAGCTTTACCTGCTGGCCGAATTGCGAATTACGTGAACAGGTTGTCCCGCTGATAGATGGGATGAAGTACTGCAGAATTTCGCCGAAATTGTATTTTCAAACGAAGTAGTATCTGGTTACCAGTTTTCTTCCGAGAAAACTGAAACTCCTATTAGAGCTATCAAATATCGTTAGGTTTTTAAGGACCTGCAAAATCATTGGTCAACGTTTGTATGATGCCAAAACGATTTGTGATGTGATAACTACTTAGTTATCATATCACAAATCATTTTGGCAGATCGTGAAGTTTATTATTGTTTGTCTTTCTTTGCTATCTCTTATAGGACGTTGGGAAATTAAGTAGTTCGCCTGTCGAAGTTTCATCATCAAACAAAAAGCTCTAGCGAAGATGCAGAAACGGCCTATTTCCGATCCGACTTCCAGCGTCGGAGGAGGATGAATGCCTTCCCGGCATTCGTCATTAGGCTTAGCATACCACGACGTCTCCGTGCAAAATTTCTACGACCCCCTGTGTCTGCGGGAACTTATAAATAAATTCCCGCTCGTCAGTGGCGATCGCGGCGCGCCAAACCGCGGACGGCGCGGGCGCGCGCGCGCTTTACTTCTCCCCTAATCGATTGTACCACGATTTATCTCTCGATCGATGTCTTTGCTCGATCAATTTTCCTAGACCTCGGAAGCTCCGGTGGTGCTACAGCCTCCGCGTGATCAATCGACACGGGAATCCCAGTGAACGCCGCGGGTTATTTAGGAAGTGAAGTGCTTAGTGAAGTAGTTTTCAGTGTTTTACCTACAAGTGGTTAGTGCGTTAGATTAGCTGAACTTTTGAAAACTTGACAGTTAGTGTGTGAAAGCTTTTGATTTTGCGACACAACTTTAGGCTGGGTTTAACCTGGGCTTGGATGACATAAATGTGACGTGACCAATTTGCGTCTTCGCTAACTTTGTATTGTAGGTGTTCCTCATTGGTCTGCGCACCAATTACGTCCATTGTGGACGTCTAGAATATCGGTTATTTTTTTACTTCTTACGTTTGTCCTGGGCGTTTCTTGACCGTCACTTCGAGCCCACTTCGCACATTTGACGCCTCAAATTTGAGAAGTAATAAATCGTCTTGTGCGAGACTTGCGTAATGGCTGACGAGTGATTTATTATCTTTCACTCAACTGTTAGTTTAAAAGAAATGTTTGTGCTTGTTATTTTGAAGGTCCAGTACCTACTTAATCCAGGTGTCTGTAATGTTCGTAGATGTAGATAAAGTTTATATTTTTTACTTTTGCTATCATCATTTCATCAAGGAGGTCATCTGGATCAGTTGATAAAAACTCGCTTTAAGAATTTATTTTAATGTTTGATCAGATCAGCGAGATAAATAGTTACCAATGGTTTGTAGGACCTTGAAAACATTCCTTAAATTAATGTGTCCTTAGTTTTTATGGAATGCAAGTATGTATCCTATCTTCACTTGTTTCTCGCTACAGCATCGGTCATTTCAGTCTAATTTTACTGTGTATTCAAGATGATGTCTCATTAGTGTCTACATTATAGTACAGACTGGTATTGTCAGGTCTATTTTCGTGAAAATCTGCAAGTTCGAGCAGAATTTTGAAAACCTCTGTATTTGCTTTAATTATAGAGAGGTGTTACGAAAACATATCCAAGCCTTTCTTTGTTCAATGTTATCGTCAACTAGTTTTTTCTCATCATCATTTGTTATTGTCTCTTTTTATAATTTAACTACTGTGAAGGTTACTTCAGTCATGGAGTCTCTTTGAGCAAATACGGTTCATCGCTTTATACAGGTGACAGAGTTGATGATCATTGCTTGGTGATTTTTTCTCGCTCGTTCTTTTCATTGTCTTCAGAAACTACTTAACCGTGACACGTGACAGATGATCTAATTTGTTTATTTTTACTCGAGCGAGACAAAGATGTCAGTTCGTCCGCGCCAGTGTTCTTGTTGTTGCTATCCGCCGTGTTACTGATACATAAATTCTAAAAACGCCTCTTAAATCTTCGACGAAACGCGGATTCGTGCCAAAATTTTTAAACGCAGCGCCATCAATTTGCACTTTGCATCTCGCCCCTGAAACAATGCCTTGTAAAATACTTATAGGAGTTTTTCCTTCCATTGTGTATGGGATTCTCTCGTAATTTCTTTGTATGCAACCATAACTTAACTCAATACTACTTCTCAAACTTTCAGCATCTTTAGGTCGCGAAAGGTTAAATAAACGGCAGCTGTATCGAAGCTTATTGCATCACGTTTGAATGTTATTGTGGTCAGTTTTACCATTATCATCGTGGGCGTACGGCGAACAACGCATCTAACCGACCTTGGCTTTAAATTTTTCGTTATGGCCTTTTTATGCAGATTTGAGATATGCTTTTAATGCTACGGCCATGTTGGCGTCATTCAATCAAACTTAACAAAGGCATTTGTTTGCCTTGTTGGTTTCCTTGACATCAGACAAAAAGGTATCGTAGATACTTAATGCTGGTAGTGTTATATTTCTAACTGCTTCGTTCAAGTTATCAGTTCGGACATTCAAGTGTAGGTAATTGCTAATAGATAGTTACGCAAATCTGATTGATGATAACACTCTAGCCAGTGTTAACCGTTACTTCAATTTGGCCACCGTACAACGTCCATACTTGGGTCGTCGACCTAAGAATTTAAGCTGAGATCCCATGCGAGCGGGTAGTAAACTGTAAAGGTATTTGCCGAATCCGATGCAGCCGATTTAATAGGTTTCGTGTCTTTTATCTCGGTACGGCATCTACTTTTTATTAATTTCAGATGCTGTTATGTTTTTTGTGGTTTCGATATCTCGGCTGCAATCGTTTTGGCGTCTATTGTGTTGTCGATGTCTTTATTCTAGTATCGAAATAATCTTTGTCATTCAACTCCATCTCAGGCTCTTTCCTTCCGCAGAAAATCTATAGCTCACAATAAGTTTGCAAAAAAAAGCCAAGATGATGCAAGGATTGCTGGAGTCGCTGTACAAGATCTACTCAGGTGAGTAAGATTGCTTGTGGTTTCGCTTGTAACACAAAACAATGTTCTTCATGTTCCATGGTTACTAAATAGGGTAAGAAAAAATCGACAATCTCCAGCAACCACTCTTGCGGGAGATTGTCGAACCTTGCCTCAAATGTCAAAACTTAAATTGCAAGGTTTTGACATTTGGGACACCAACTACATGATAATGCTATGCAACACCACACGATGTTCTACTGAACCAAATTAATTTGAGTTGAGATGTCTAGTGGCACAATTAGTATAACAGGACATTTCTGTAACACCAAAGCACCTTCCCTTCTTGGCGTAACAAAGAAGAGGCTATGCCCAACGGTGGGCGACATTCATGAGCTGGATAGACAGATAATATAGAAAGCACATTAAGTCTTAGGTAGTAAATGAATGCAGAGGAGACCACCAATCAAGCTACAATGAAAATATGTCGACGGTTTGGTTCAACAAACGCTCCATCACTTGGATTGCAATTTGGAAAGGCAACCTTATTGATTGCAGTCAGTTCAAACCATCGTGCACTCATGCCAAACTTGGCATTGAACCTTGGGTCAGCAGGCAAAACAAATGGCATTGCTCTATAGAGAATCTTTATTGCGCTGTAAAATACTCCTACTAACAAGATACCTACATTTAATTTTGAAGGGTATCAGAGAAAGAACGGACAAACTGCCCCAGAAGGAGGGTTATGTTTTTAAACTGTATGTATGTAAGTATGTGGATTTCTTTGGCACGCTCTGTAGCCTAAACGGCAAAATAACAAAGAAAACCCAACTGCATCCACAGTCTTAGCAGGCGGGCGGGTACCAACCCAAATTAGACCCAGGTTCAAACATAATGGTCCCACATGCAAAGACTGTGATGCAGTTGGGTTTTCTTTGTTATTTAACAGATTTTTTTACGCAGTTGGGTTTTTTATTGAACGAGCGAGCGAAGCGAGTATGTATGTATGTATGGTTGTATGTATGTATGAATGTTCGTTCGACGATAACTTGAGTAGGTAAATTTAGTCGGATCGTCATGAAATTTGGTAGGCGGGTAAATGAGGCAAAGAGAATTTTTGAGTTCGAACATGAGCCAAATCGGTCAAGGGGTTGCTGAGATATGGGGTCTAGAGTTCGGAGTACGGTGCGAACCACTAGTTTATTTTAATTTACCAGTAACTTCAGACTGTAAAAGCAAGTATAAGTATTCCTTTCGAAACTGCAGTGTCTTCTAAGTGGTATTTTCACTGTATTAAATATCACTGCACAATGCCTAAGATTTGGCCGATCCCCGCTACACTACAGGATCATAACTTAAAATGATGTTGCCTGCAGCTTCTAAGCTGCCACCTCCCAGGGATCATTGCCCGTTAAACGCCCATAAAAAAAAAGTACAAAAAATAAATAACCGACTGTAAAAAAATAAGTAAACTGCTTAGACACAAACAATTGAGCCTCAGCAGGCGGGACCGGAGTAACTTAATATGGAGGGAGCGGACTAATGAAATAAATAGTTTTCGAATATAGTTTATTGTCCAATAATACCAACTTGCGAATAACGACGCCATCGGCGATCATTTGACACCTCAGCCTTTACCCTGATCGTGGTCATAGAGAAACATACGTACAAGCGTGCGAGAACCTTACCATCCTTTAGCACAGTCGGTTCAAACCCATCTAAACCCGAAAGAATTACGAACTAAGTATTAATTCGCGAGTGGCCCGCCCCTGACGAAACTCACTCCGTAAGTCGTGACCGCGCTCCGGGTTAATTAAATTCTGTGTATAATAGCAATAGCTCTTGTTGAGCAAAAAAAAAAAACGCCAGCACGCTTGAGGAAAAGAGCTGGGTAGCAGTATGTATGTAGTACCTGGTATTATTATTTGAGGCAATTATAGAGATTGGTCAGTTAGGTATGTCTGTATGCAACAAATTCACAAATCACGTACCTAACTTTGAAATAAATCAAAAGCCTAGGTACATAGCCGCAGCGGCAATTGAACCTGGATCTCTCGCTTCCGAGTCCATTGTTAGTTCTACCCACTAGGCACAGAGGCCACCACCGTTCCTCCGCAAAATTTGTAGTAGCAATACCACTCGCCAAGGGTAAAGGAAAACATCTGTAAAACTGAGGTTTACCTACCCTCAACGCAAAAATGTCTAATGGTGATTCAGCCCGAACACTCGCTGAGAGAAGGCCTTTGCCCAGCTAGTGGTACATGTACAACTTTTACAGGCTACATCATCTTACTAGGTCTGTATTCACAACTTGTGAGTTACTTGCCAGTTTACTGGTATTATTCCCACAGGGATTCCTCTGTTATGGCAGGAGTGCATCCTCGAGGGTCTGCTCACAATGGGGTCTGTGCAATGTACAATGTGCAATTGTGCATGTATACAGGTGCGCGGGTCTTCATCGCCCCGCAAGGTCGAGTCCATGCCGCGGCCGCCCTGCTATTCAATGAAGGAATTTAAACTGGGGTTTAAGTTCTCGGACGAGGGATAATGAAGGAGCAAGTTTTTCACGGACAATTTTCAATTATGGCAATTAAATACAATATTAATATTATCTAACAATTCTACAATAAAATACAATAAAGTGTTCTCTATCTATCTATCTATCTATCATTGTGTAAAAAACCAAAGCCTTTGCATCTACGTAATGAGATGATTTATACAGCGTCCAGTGCAACCTTCCGAGTGGTCTCTTCACCCACTACATTGTGTAGCCGGTTAGCATACTACGCCCGCCGCGGCCGCTCTGCTATTCAATGAGGGATTTTTTGCTGGGAGGTTTAGGTGCCTTGCCAATCTATCTGAATCATGTTTCAGGCACTCCATGGAAGGTGTACAAATTATCATCTATTGATGTAAGGGCGAACCTGAATCTGATCACAACCGCTGAAAGTGACCTAAGCTGTGATTTAAATTGCGATTTAAATTGAAACTCGGCAGACATCATTTGGCTGCAAGACAGTGAAAAGCAGCCGCAAAGCTATGCGTTACGTGGTATGCGATAAAACTGACAAACTCAACGTAGTCATAAACAATTCTCTCGACACTTTACAATGATCAGTTTCGCTAAACCAACGTCTAAGAACCTTTCTGAATATCTCTCCTGCAGCATAGAATGTGTAAAACTAAAGCTCTATCCATTGTTGTCGGCTTGTGCAATTAACATGCCATCGCTAAACGGAGTAGGCGACATCTCGGACAAAATATTTTCGGACACTTTGTCCGAAATGTCGCTTTGTATTTTTAATATTTTTGAGGTGACATCTCGGAACTCTCAAAATATTGAACCTGTATCGTACAGTCAGATACTAAAGTATTCAAATATAATACACAGAGAAAGAACGTTACCACATCTGCCTATTTTAGGATAGCTAAAGCGGCTTAAAAAAGCCGTTTTCCTTGACAGTTAAAGCCTGAATTTAAGCACTCAGATCCCGTTCGGCTCGTTTTTGATGAAAAAGTACTAGGCTTACATAAGGTGCTAGGAGGATCATCACCTCAGTTCTCACATCATTTTGTTCTTTACCAACCCCGCGTAATGATGTGAGAACTGAGGTGGTGATCCTCCTAGCACCTTATGTAAGCCTAGTACTTTTTCATCAAAAATGATTTGATTTAACACTACCCTACGCTACGTCTTGATAAAACACTATAACTAGTGGGACTTATTGGCTGTGCTGAGCCTTTGTTACCTGCGCAGTGACTTGAGACGCGGGGCAGATTGTCAAACGTTGGTACACGAGGCAAAACATTCAAATATTGTCAACATAATATAGTTAAGATAAGCATACAATTATTATAAGAATAAGCATAAATACATAAAATTAATGAAATAAAATGTGTGTCGCGAGCGACACACTTGCTTGGGAGAGCAAATATTGAAGACTGCATAAGTACACAAGATATTATTTTCATGTGAGTTTTTAAAATTTTTATTAGTCTCCTCATAAATAAGATCGATGGGAGTTTTTTATCCGACTGTACAAAACAGCTTTATTTGTAAGTGTCCGAGATGTCGCCTCAAAAATATTAAAATAAAAAAGCGACATTTCGGACAAAGTGTCCGAAAATATTTTGTCCGAGATGTCGCCTACTCGCTAAACGGCCTATTGGTGATTTTTATCGCAAATACGTAAGTTTGGATGGTGTATATTTTGTAAACTCGCAAGTTCGTTTTATATGGATAGCTAACGTCGTTGATGCTAAGGTAAATTAAAACATAAAAAGGTATTAATACTGTTTTATTGGAGTGAAACAAAAATCGCTAAGCAAAATAGCTCAGTTTAACTACAACATTGATAAAAACTGTGAAAATTGTGCAGTTTCCGCCACGCTTCCTTAGTTGAACCATAAAGGAACCTTGCTACAGTGTCCTTTGTAATTTGATACGACATTTGATTTTTTTTCGAATGAAAGCCAATTTGTCACAGAAAGTCCCATTATTTGTCAAGATCGACCGTACAACAAACATGGGAAGGCAATAAAAATAGATAGGAAACTAACTTTGGACAAGCAACACATCGTAACTTCGATAAGGAGCGATATCTCCGACAGATATCGTCGTTTAAACCCGAACTTATCCGCTCGTATCGATGTTGTTTTGTAACAAAAAAATGCATTTTATCGATAATATCACTTAGTAGGCCAAGAGAACATTAACTTATGTAATTATTAAGCGTTGAGCATTAAATATTTAAGACTTGCGTTTTTATAAAGAAACCAGCAACAAGCTTATTGAATTTTATTTTTATAGGCTTATTGAATATTTACGACATCCTTTTTCTGTCTATCTTAAGTACATAAATATCTGTGTGATTTGTTCAGCCTTCGCTCGCACGCCTATAAAATTATTCACCGCCATCGTCACCGGCTGACGAAAAATAGAGTTGCCAGATTTGTCTATTTCCAATAATACTCCCAAATGTCAAGATTCAAAACTCTATACGATCTTTAAATTACGCGGTATGAATTCACTATTCACCGGCAATGGCGGCGATATATCCACTTGTCCATCAGTGACCATCCGAATCAAAGATTGG
Source organism: Zelleria hepariella (assembly GCA_949319315.1). Classification (NCBI taxonomy): domain Eukaryota; kingdom Metazoa; phylum Arthropoda; class Insecta; order Lepidoptera; family Yponomeutidae; genus Zelleria; species Zelleria hepariella. Next base: position 9,934,376 of record OX439384.1, read on the forward strand.
CTCATGATGCCCATGATGACCAGAATGTGGCATGACCATGGGTCGCCATACAAGTATTATGGGCATCATGAACAAGTCTCTATCATATCACCAACCTATCCACTTTTAATTTAACGTACCCATCCTAGGAGAAGCTTTTCAAAAACACACACCCGCATAGCTCCACTACCGCAGGCACCCTCCTCAGTTATGCGCTATGCCTTATGGTGTGGCAACAAGGAGCTGCCAGTAAAAACAAATTTCTTAAATACGCACAAGAGTCTCTAAACTTTTAGCCAAACTGTTCTCTCCCATCCTAGAGATGTTCGTGCTCTTCGATTTCGCTTGTACGATATTTACGGCTTCGGCCGTGTCTTTAACACGGAGTACATGGGCCGTAAAGTTGGTACGACACGATGCTGCGCGCTCTAAGGGAAACTGGCCTTTAGGAAAGTTAGTGCTGAGGAGGATCGTGAGCTTGGTTTAGGCCGAAAATTGCTTGCATGAAATTGTAGAGTTCTTCAGTTTGGATTTTGTGAAGATTATTCTTGATTGAGAATACAGTATACACCCCTTCTGAGGGATAGGTTCTGTTTCAGCGGGCTATCTGTGCTAGTCTGCGCGTGTGAGTGTTCTCTGTGTGCCCAACTTCTCACGCGAGGCTCTCTCTGAATATCCTTTAATTAACCTTTCCAAAGGTATAACCTTCGTGACAAATGTGATTCCTTTACTGGCTTAATTAAATGAAACCGTTTATTTGTTTGTTTATGGGTATGGCTCTTTGAGTTACGGCCTTTTTATTACCCGACTACGCGAAGCAAAAAGGAGGGTTATGATTTTAGCAGCGTATGTATGTATGTATGTATGTATGTATGTATGTATGTATGTATGTATGTATGTATGTATGTATGTATGTATGTTTGTGTGTTCATCTGTTCCCTCGCAGAGCCTAAACTACTCGGCCGATTTCAACAAATGAGGTGTCGTTAGATTTGTCTTAATTACCCAGGTAACATAGGATAGTTTAATTTTGAAAAAAACCAAGATGGCGGCTGTGCTGCGCCCTAAAGTGGTGGACCTAAAAATAAAAATTATCGGATACCATCGTCATGGGTATCAAATGAAAGGGCTTTAAAAGACCTTTTCAAAAATGTATAATACATGTAGCGTCAACATAACAAATAAGACAAAAAAATCAAAAATGTGTTTTTTTTGCCCTTCTTGGTTCTATTCTTGGTGATCGTCCAAAATGACTTACTAAAAAGCTCAAAAAAAAAATAGAAGTTAAAAACTAAAACCCGACTACTAAAAGGCTTAAAACAAGACCTGTTTATCCTTAAAATAGACTCATAGATAATTAATCGTAGTCGGAGGACACCACATTCGCATTTGATAAACCGATGGCCTCCGACTACGATTAATTATCTATGAGTCTATTTTAAGGATAAACAGGTCTTGTTTTAAGCCTTTTAGTAGTCGGGTTTTAGTTTTTAACTTCTATTTTTTTGATTTCTTTAAAGTTATTACCCTTAATTATTTTGTTTATTAGGTTACTGGTAAGGTACGTACTTTGGATAGGAGTTTGGCTGAAGTGGTACTAAACAAATTATCTATAATAAAAAGCTCAAAAAAAAAATAGAAGTTAAAAACTAAAACCCGACTAGTAAAAGGCTTAAAACAAGACCTGCTTATCCTTAAAATAGACTCATAGATAATTTAGTCGGAGGCCATCGGTTTATCAAATGCGAATGTGGTGTCCTCCGACTACGATTAATTATCTATGAGTCTATTTTAAGGATAAGCAGGTCTTGTTTTAAGCCTTTTAGTAGTCGGGTTTTAGTTTTTAACTTCTATTTTTTTTTTGAGCTGTTTAGTTAGTTATTTTGGATGATCACCTAAAATAGAACCAAGAATAGCAAAAAAAAAACACATTTTGGAATATTTTGTTCTATTTGTTATGTTGACGCTACATGTGTTATACATTTTTGAAAAGGTCTTTTAAAGCCCTTTTATTTGATACCCATGACGATGGTATCCGATAATTTTTATTTTTAGGTCCACCACTTTAGGGCGCAGCACAGCCGCCATCTTGTTTTTTTATTAAATTAAACTATCCTATGTTACCTGGGTGATTAAGACGAATCCAACGACACCTCATTTGTTGAAATCGGCCGAGTAGTTTAGGCTCTGCGAGGGAACAGATGAACACACAAACATACATACATACATACATACATACATACATACATACATACATACATACGCTGCTAAATTATAACCCTCCTTTTTGCTTCGCGTAGTCGGGTAAAAAATAGGTTAAATCGTCAAGTATACTCATCATCATCATAATTTTCTGTTATCTCTTATCAGGCTCTCAAAACAGTCTTCCATTCTCGCCGATTTTTGCTCAAGTTAGTTACATGACTCAAGTAACAAAAAGATAAAAATAACTGATAGAAGCAAACAGGTCAATATGAGTATTTCACATGATATTAAGTCTACATTAAACAGTAATGCAGACAGAAAATCTACTTTCCTGACGTGTCTAATCTTCATCTTCTTTGGTTTCAGGTAAAAAAGCAAACTAAAATACTGCGCACTCTACGCTCTGGCAGCAGGGCGGGCGAACTGACAAAACTCATAAGTGTTGGCAAGTACCCATAACATTATCGTTAGGTATCGTTAGGTAATAATACTCTAAGGTGAATGTCAGCCTGTCCGTAAGGTATTATTTGAGCGGCAATTGTTTAACAACATTGCGATAAAGCGATGATAAATTACAGACAGACGGATCGAGGTGTTCAACACGCACTTCGAGTTAGGCTGGTTGCACACCCGCGTCCATCTCAGAAATTTATTTCTTCGAGAATTTCGCATAATAATTTATTCGATTTTTTAAAACGGGCCAGCGAATTAATTTAGCGCCCTTCACGATCGGCCATAGCAGAAGTTATTTGTTCATTGATGCGTTTTTAGTTCAGTTCGTGATCCCAAATAACTTTCAGAAAAATGACAAAGGTAAAAATTAGAAAAACATCAATCCTGTTTTGTGCTTTGCTATGCTTGTGGGTTTATGATTATTGATAAAATTTCAAAAAACGGAACCGGCTGTATTGTTGTCGTTTCCCAATCTGTGATGCTTAATGAATGTTTGACCATTTACCAAACTTAATGAATTCCCCAATTTAGGGACTAAGACAAAAAAAATTATTACAAACTGAAATGGTGTCATTACGGATTTCAGGAATTATGGGAGGCAAATTGAAACCTACATCACGGTATTTTGAAGTTTGGTCTTGGACTGGAGGCGTTTTTGCCCTAGTTTCACACTATTTGAGGGCGGCCTTAGCGCGTTATAAATGTGCCTGAGTGCATTTGTTTATTGTATTGCGAAACAAGGTCAACACTCAGCCTCAATAACCGATACTAAAAGTACAAACCACTCTGTCCCTTCTAACCTTTACGTCAATTATCACAAGGGCCATAATCGAACGAAAACTGTCGCTCACTTCGGCCTCGTAAAGCCCTTTGTTACGTTTTTTCGCCCTAATTTGTTTTTAATTATAGCAAACGGACGATATCAAGATAAATGCCACGCTAATAGAATTGAACAACGGCTCTCTACTCGGAATACGTCTAAGTTTCAAAGGCAGGTTCGGCCCAAAAAAAAAAAAAGATTTATGATTATGACTCATAATAAGACCAAATACGACGAATTTATCAGCAAGACCAGTGTCCTGCTGATACATTTTCTTTATTTAGACTTTACATTTGGGACATTTTACAGAACGGCGCTTTTATAGAAATGGGCATTGATCAGTGAGGCATCGATTGTCGTAAATTGAAAACCATTTCGAGGAATAGGGATACTGATTACTATTAGGGGTTAAAATAAGTAAAATTAAAACGTATAATAATATTTATCGCCAAAAATTTTTACTTCATTTTTCTTTCGATGACGTAGTCATAGCCTCTAATGCGGTAGTTCCATTGCCTACAAATATTTAAAAAATACATACGTCAACAACAACTGTCAAAAGTGTCAAATAACTGAGAAAATAACCTTCTTGTTGACTTGACACTGACATTTGTCAAACGTCAACATATTTTTATTTTTTAAAAGCATGAATGAATGCAATGAACTTAGTACATAATGGCAGTGGTGACGTCACACACAAAACTTTTAGAAATTTTAAATTATTAATAAAAAAAAAATTACATAAAAAATTTAAAAAAAAAATTAAATTAGTTTCTTATATTTGTCTATATTTTCGATTTATAGAATAAAAAATAGGATTTGACGATGCTCATTGCCACTAGCTGGAGTTTGCATACGATTTAATCAATAATTGAGAAAACTTCCCGTATGGCAAACATATTGATAAATTATTTTTTAAGTATTTATTAGGTACCTAAAAGAGAGGTAAAGAAGTGCATGTGACTTAATGTAATGCAAAATGTGCTTTTTTGTTGTTAAATACATATTTTTTAATTTTTTTTTTACTTACACGTTAGTTTTTTTTTATATTCACAAAACACATCTCTTTCCACCCCATCGTGTCAAAAACTCTTTCAGAGTAGATGATTTGAGAGACCATCACATGCCAAAATAATAGGACCCAACCTGCAATAATATTATGGCTGGATGCCAAACTTGAATATGGCTCGTGTTTTGACTTGACAGTTTCAAATGTCGGCTGGTAGTCGAGAGTAGACACCCCATCGCTCTATCTATGGCGTTTGGATAGATGCCTTTGTAATCTGTTGTTATTGTAATTAGAGGAGAAATCGTAACGAAACGCCCTCGTTACCGTTGGTTTTGTATTGAAAATTAAACTAGTAATTCGCCCCGAACGGTGAACTCGCAATGTAAGAAATAAATTACAACCCCATACCTTGGCCATGCCTAGATCGATTTGGCTCACGTTCGAAGTTCAAAAATATTTTTGTATTATTTACTTGCCTCCGGACTGAAAGAAAGAAAGAACAATTTGATATCCACATCTTCATCTTATTCACTGTTCAAGTACCTAAACTTCTTTTTTGTAATATGTGACCTAAACTCAGAGAACTTCGCTTAGGCCCGTAAGATCAATCATAGTTTAAACTCAGACTATAGATTAAACTTCGCATTTTGTATGAAAATTAATCGACAGTTAAGGTTTAAATTAGTCTTTTTGGTTTAAACTGTGATTGATCTTACGGGCTTTAGTCGTTCAAAATCTTAGATCTCTACAACAGAATAATAGGCAGTGACACAATACCACAAACTTTAAAATAATGAGCATAGTTTTCAAAACAATACACGCTTCGATAATGAAAAATTCAAGAGATAGGCCTTGTTTACACAAGCGTTAAGAAGTCTTAATGATCAGCGTGGGAAACGCGTAAGTTTTGTTTATTTCATGAAGAAGATGTGTCGGTCGATGATTTGATGTTAAGATGATGTAATGAAGCAATGTATTTGAGAGATTAGAAGAATCTTATTTCTATGAGATAAAAGACACAGACGCTTCGTTATGTCAACATTTTGAAAAATATACCTTAAACCTCTACCGTCTAAACTCTAGGACATTTTGGATATCTGCCCAAGCATCAGGACCATCACAATCTAACATAATTTCAATATTAATATTTTGTAAAAAAAAAATTGAAATAATGCACAATTAAAACATCTTTATAAATAGTGAGTATTGTTGACTGCTCTTCAGATCTTTCAACAAGCTTCACCTGAATTCCGCAACGGTTTTACAGGTGTTATGAAACGTTACAGTGCAACCGAACTAGACGCCTTAGCCTATTTTCGTTTTATTTATTCCAAAACGGTGACGCAATTGGGTAATAAAAACCCTGCTGGTTACTGTCAGCTCAGCACCAAATGGAATGTTCAGAAGGCTAGAGGCCCTGACATGGGACCCGTAGACTAGGGTATTGTCTATGCGTGCTGCAGATATTTTCCTTACGTAGCCTGTAGGTTGTCCCACGGCTGGACAAAGGCCTCCCCCTTTTTCAGAACAGGGGGGTAATTGTCTAACTTTTGAATCTATTGCGATCCCTTTCAAATTGACTTTTGAAGGGTGCTGACGAACTCAGACTGCATTTATTTGACACTATCATTGAAAGCGATTGGGATAGGGATAGGGATTGCGACTCGATTTTGAAGGATATTGAGTAAAGAAAAAAGCAAAATCGTTCGTTCAATATCATTCAATTTATATGGCGGTTTGAGTCATCCGTTCTGTTAGCGATTGTGCAATCAAGATCATAATCTCGATGCCTTTGAAAGGCATCGCGATAGATTCAAAAGTTAGACTGCGCCCCAGGTCTTCCGGTCTTGAGCCACTTCCTACCATTCCGGCAGATATTGGGCGAGATTGTCTCGCCATCGTCCTTTTGGCCGAACTCGGCTGTGTAGTATTTGAATTCGAATTCAAACACTTTATTGATGCCAATTTGCCAACTTTAGAACCGCGGTGTGGAAGTGATTATTCTGTTCATTTTTTTTCACTCATCACAATGTATGGTGTCAGTATTCGCATTTAGTTTTTATGCAAATCGTTCGAGGTACGTGCTGCGATTATGGCCGGTTCTTTTGTCAGTGATAATTAATGTTTGTCGAACAAAACCCCTCGTGGACGTGACTGTATTTTGTTTGAGTTGAGATATATGATGATTTGCTGAGGGTGAAGAAACATTTGATTGGTAGAAAACTAGCAACCCTGAACGTCTGAGGTAATTTATGAACCTAACCCGTCAGATTAAAGTGGGATAAATTACGCTTAGGTCTTTAATTCAGAGAACAAACTATTGTATATTATTATTGTGCAGTGCTTACGAAAGTGTCAGTGTTAAAATATTGTATTTTTATTAATTTCTGAGCAAATAAAATGTAGTTTGCTCTCGATACTTTATGAAAGTATAAATTGATGTAGAGTGCTTGGTTATCTAAATTACCTACTTATTAGCACCTCTCTCTATGTTCCTTAACCCTTAGGTTCAGCATTTTTTCTGTAGAAGTGTTACCTTCTTTAATTGATAACAAGTCACGTATGAATCATATCTCTACTTATGTATGCCTTTTTTGTAGGTGTCGGATTAATCATCTGATCTAATAATAATATTGTACAAAATATTCATAGTCTCATAGATACCATTACAATCACAGCACCTTGTAGATCTAAACATAAAAACCTGTTCAGGCAAAATCACAATAATGGGCCTCGGCTTATATCGGGGAGTCAGTTTTTGTACGGGGTCATTGCCATTTCCACCTCCCGCTCCTAACAAATAGCAGGCAACACTTGAAATGATCGATTGGTTCACTCACTTGTGCTTTAGTACCGAGAGTTCTGAGTTTGGTAATAGTAAAAAGGTAAAACGAATAGGTGTTTCTCAGGGATATATCTTAAAGCTGATGCTTTTTCTTGTGCATATCATATCTCAGCTGCTGCTTATTTTCTTGTCTGGGGTTAATACATCAGTATTTTTTAAATTGGGTAGAACAGGAAAATAAAATGAATGATAGAATAGAATATTCTTTATTGTACTAGAAAACATTGATAACGGTTATATACGTATTGTATTAATATCCACCACAGTTTGTAAGCATTGTAAACCACATCAAAATAAAAAAGACGTTTTTTTTACAAGACCTTTTTGTACAACCTCCAATGATTAAGGGTACATGGTAGGTAGGCCACGAATGTTATTCAACACAACAATATCATTTTTTCCTCCAAACTGATGATTATGGTACAGTTGGCTGGCGATGATGTCATTTGCTGTAAGGCTGTCATTGTCGGGGTCCCGATGGGATTAACATAATATCTGTTCCTACCATATCTTCTCGTGTCGCACCTTCTTCTGATTCCTTTACTCTATTGGAGTTAAGCAGTCTGTTCTATGTTCTCTAACTTTGTAATCAGAATGTAATCTAGTTATCTATTGAGCGTTACTTACCCTTACAATAATAAAATATTCCGTCATCTTCACACTTTTTACACACCAGTCTAATTTCCGGCCAAGCACATCAACACACTCAATAACAATTTGATACACTAGCCACGCTTTAGTGAATTATTTCTCACAATAAGTTGATTAATGATGAAGGTGCCGTTTGCTGGTTTTTGCCTATGCCGGTGATATCAGACACTAAGCCTCGGGTACCTAATGGTGTGCGAGGCTACTGTTGGTAGGTACTTCTTTTTGCGCATTTTTTGTGCCACTCAGTTGAAAAAGAGTAGTTGTTGCTGCTTTTGGGTGTATTATACATATTCCTTTCTAACTTCAAGAACTTTTATGAAATACATTACTTACAGGGTGATAAAAGATTGTGCATAAGAAGAATAGAATCAAAATAATGGTTATCACATCAATACTAAGGTAGCTGCGGAATTGCGGATCTAAACTAAAAATTCCATAGTATGTTTTCTGTGCGTATAGAATGACGTCATGAACTCGTGACTTTCGAAGTGGTCAACGCTCTTTTACCCCGTGAATGACAACAAAAACTAACATCATCATTTCATTTGACATCAGAACTTGAAGCAGTTAACAGTTAACCGCGCAATAAAGCGACTAACTGGCACCCTCAAAGGCGTGTAAAACACACAATGCTCCATAAATTAATGCACGGCGATGCGACAGCCGCTGTCCGTTATCCTCAGCGCCAAGCTGCGGAATATAGAGCAAGGGGCGAACCACGAGTAGCGATGAGTCAAAGAAAGGTTGGAGATTATATTATTCTATCAAGGATATAATTATTTGACACTTCCACGCGCATCAGCCTGGCCATTAAAAGCGGCAACGCTGCCAGCATCCTGGGGACTCTCCTTTAGTTTAATTTTAGGTTTAAGGTTTGAATGCGAGTTGAAAGTAATGTTTTCTTCGCAGAATCTCAAATGCGACATACCCTAGAATTGGCACCTGGTTTTACGACAACCTACTTGTTGAAGGGCAATTTGTCAATTTCCATTTTATCGACGACAATAAGCGGACCGATGAGTAGCGATGGGTCGTAAATAATACTTATTTTCCGTCAATTTATAAATGAGTTTTTTGCTAACCCCAGGGCGAGGCGCGCGGTGAAGGAACAAGCTTTCTTCGCCAGGTGTAACCATCTTGCTGATACTTCAGAAACTCTGCTAATCACATTGGTTCTTTGAGTTATCTTCTTCATACATCGAGAGTATCGAGACCAAACTAACCGTGATGTAAGAACTAACTATAAAACGTAGTATGAACTATGCAGCCAGTGCTCATCTCATGGTTAGCTTTACAGCGCTCAGTTATTATATTAGGGCTTCCTCAATTTGAGATTATTGCGGGCTCTCCGGTAAACTGGTCCAGTTGAGCTCTTGAGTGTAATTGAAAAGAGAACGGATAAACAACGTGAGGAAACCTGTCTGTGTTGTTAGTATTGTGTTCTTGCCACTCGCCGGGACGTATGTAAAACAGCATGGATTGACGCGTCTCGACATTTCCTTTTCAATGCAGCCACCCGATTTTATCGCCTTTTCCCTGTCTCCTATAATAGGGCAATGAAAGGGCTTTCATCTGAACAATCAACCCGATCAACCAATCACAGTCGCCGTCGTTCCTATTCTGTACAATCAAACGCCAATCGGCGATCATTTGCACCAATCAAAGACGGTAGATGGCTGTCGCTCAATTTGAGCATGAAACCTGTGTACCTTGGTATCACGAATAAACAAATTATTTTCGAAAAAAAAAACTATTTTACCTACTCTGAAACTTTTGTAACATCTCAGTCATATTTCTGTTATGTACTCAATAACAGAAGTCACGAAAATAAAGTGTAAAAGAATACCTTATTTTCTAGTACATAACGCCATAGTATTTTCATTATTTCGTCCACAAGATGTTTGCTGAGATGACGGACTGTCCTTCAGATACAAATGGAAGCGTTGCTTTATCTGTTGTTATTTCTGTGTTTTCTCCTGTTTGCTTGGTGTTGTGATTGGGATCGCATGTCAATGAGCTGATCATTCTAAACCGGTTTTACAGGATAGATGGCACGACTGGTAGCCAAAACAGTATTTGTATTTGTGAATGGAAAATAACAGAATACTGAGTACTTACTGTGGAATATCTAGGTACTTAAACGTTGGACAGGACATTGATAAAACGGCCCGATGAGCTTGTTGGCTATAGCTAACATTTTAAAGGTATTTTGAAAATGTTCAAACCCCAAACATAGATTGAATAATGATTTCCGTTACCTATAGTTACCAATTCAAACCTCTTTAACTTTCAAGTGTAGCAAAGCATCCACCTCAATAACTACAAACATTTCTAAAGTCATCTACAAAATCAACCCTGAAACGTCGTCGACTCAATTTCCTGCACAGTAGATTGGCGCCATTTCAACAACAATTGCAGATCCAATTTCATCGGCCTTTCTCTGTCGTTTCTACGATCCTTAACCCCTCGACTTACGGTCTATTTTCTTTCAGAAAGTTGTGCAAAAGCACGTGGTCTAGGGCCCTAATTGAGCCAAATTGCGGCCGGTGGCGTCGCGGGTTTCTTATCTATTTAATCTATCTCCGGAATTCGCCGGCAGCGCTAGGATATTTTGCTCACCAACCTGCTTTTGAGGGCGCGTTTTTGTGGTCCAGTGGGTACACCTGTACCATGTGCTAAGTGTGGAATAAATAGCTCTATAACTACCGATATTTATTTATATTTATAGACAAATCATCGACAAAAGCGCTGTTGGACGCATTGGACTAGCGACTCTCCGGACTATTCTCGCTGTCAGCAACATTGTTATATTATTTGCATTGTTAATTCCAGCTATTACTTACTTATTAAATTGTTTGTTTTATTCATTGTAACAAAGTTACCTTATTTCGTTGGCTACTTAGGTATTTTATGATTATGATAAGTTTTATTAATTCCATCAAATGTTTTTTTTAAGGAAGCACCTGCTTATAATAAACACAGGATGGACACGATAGGTAGGTACAGTCGGCCACAGTCTCAGATACCCCTTTTTGATCGATTGGCGCCCTTATGCCGCGCGCGATAAGAGCTGCCATGGGGTATCTGAGATTGTGGCCGACCGTACTTGCGAAACTGCTGTAGAAATAATGATTTTGTTTACTTTATTCTTGTTAAGGCGCTGGGCATAGTGAATTAGCCCGCGCGCAAAGAAAAATGCACATAATCGATTCCTGTATCAAATACACAAAAAAAATCGAAAATGTTCACGTATCAAACCCCAGAATTAGTTGAGACCTAACAAAGCCAGTTTTATGTTGATATCCATAACAGATTGCAAGATATTTTGCTTGAAAAAAAGTGCGCCGCCTATTTTTTTTCAAGCAAAATATCTTCCAAACGTTTATGAATGTCAACACGAAACTGGCTCATTTAGATAGGTGTCACCTAATTCTAGGGTTTGATATGTGAACATTTTCGATTGTTTTAGTGTATTTGATACAGGAATCGATTTTGTGCATTTTTCTTTGCGCGCGGGCTAATTCACTATGCCCAGCGCCTTACTTAACCCTCTAGCTACCGGCATAGTTTTGACACCAAATAAAACGTATGACCTTCTAGGTAACTACCTATTTCTAATTTACTAGGTACTTGCTTACATTGAATGCCAATTAGTTAGCAATTACTCGCATAATCGGTTCCGTAATTTAAATAGGCATTGCTGCTGATATTAAAACTATTTTGCGAGTTAATTTATCTAACAAATATGTCTGCTTGAAGTATTGTAATGTTTCGCTAAGCACGTTTTGATTTATTGTTGCAATTAAATGTGCAAGACAGAAAGATATTAATTTGTGCATTTATTGAACGCGTGTGAAAAATCGTTTCAGTTTTTCTAGTTTTCTGCAATATGTTTGGACGCGCAGCTAGGTATTAGATAGGTATAGCTACACGCAAAATATATAAAAATGGAATTGAAAGCGCTACTATAGCAACGTGTATATCTGTGTATGTTCCTTCAATAAGATTTCTACGCCAAATTTGAGTCCGCAATATTTTTGATTTAGATTTTGACTTATCTTCTGTTTGTATTGGGTGTTATTTTTGGTGGTTCTAGATACCTGTACAATTTAAAATCTTTTGAACTAACCATACCCTAACGATTCGAGCTTTGTACTTTGTTGAACTATGAGACAGATTACTGTTTTTAGTTCTCCGGTATGATAGTAGAGTGGAGCTGATTTCGAAACAGCTGTCCCTCAGGGCATGGGGACTGAAATGTCACTCGAGTTTTGTCACAGTTGCGTGGTGTGGTGTGTTACGACATTGTCTTGGTTGGGCATGCATTGCATAGCTTTATTAAGCACGCACCTACTGAATTAGATTATGTTTGTGAACTATTAGAAATTAGAACTATATCAGTTTTTGCCCGCTTTTGACAACTATTATTCTGAGACAATGTAGGTCCTATACTTACCGAAAGTGAATATTTTAGATCTCAAAATGAATATTTAAGTTCTCAAAATTGTTTAGGGATACATAAACGACTAAAGAAGAATCAAACTTCAGCTTTTAATAGAACTAGGTACATCTTGTTCTCTTCCATTTCCTTTAACTGTACAGTCACTTTAGACCTTAAAGACTACTGTAGGAATGGTAACTTTTGCGAAATATATTACACTTTATAAGGGTGAGCTCATAACTTAAATTTCCTCACACTCGTTAGCAACAACTACTATTATCACCCTCCCTAATCCTCACCCCCTTTTCTAATTTCTCAGCGCAGTCTCATAAACATCATAATTAATTAAACAGCAACCCCTAGCAATTTGCAATCGCATTCGTCTTTAGTGTTTCAGAAAGATCCCAAATCCTACTGGACGGCGTGTAATGTGAGCTCGAAACTATGAGAACGAAAAAATATCAATTCCATGAGCATTTTAACTTCAATGACGAACGAAGCATCTATTAGTAACTATTATGTGTGTTTGCTTTTTTAAATTTTAAATTAAAGTATCTAAGTAAGTAAGTAACATGTAGCCTGTAAAATTGTACATGTCCCACTAGCTGGGCAAAGGCCTTCTCTCAGAGAGAGAGTTCGAGCTTAATCACCACGCGTGCTCAATGCGGGTTAACGATTTTTGCGTTGAGGGTATAATGCCTCATACGCTCAGGTTTCCTCACGATGTTTTCCATCACCGTCAGCGAGTGGTATTGCTACTACATACTCATACCGTCAGCGAGTGGTACACAAATGTACGTAACTTTGAAATTAAACAACGTCATAGATACATGCCCGCACCGGGAATCGAACCTAGGACCTTTCGCTTCAGAGTCCACTGTTCTACCCACTAGACCACCACCGCCAAAGTATCTAAGATCAACTAATATTTTTTCTTGGTTTCAAGGTTTTCCCCTGTCTTTCATCAAATATTAAAACGACAGGATCTTTCTGTAACATTATTATGCTTCAACGTGACAATGGCCCGTTTTCAACTGACAGTTAAAAGCTGAATTTGTGCTTTGAACTGCCATTGCCAGAAGTGTCTTCGTACAGTACAGTCAGTCTCTCTCTATGGAAAGTACAGCATGTTTTTCGACTTCCACCCTTATGCAGAGTGAAGTAAGAGCTAGATATTTAACTAACACTTTTAACGAGACGACCTAATCGACTTCAAGGGGTGTTGCATCGTTGGGGTGGCACCCCTAATCTAACCTCTTATTTTTGGAAAACTGAGCAAATTATTTTGTGTCTAAAGTCAATGCGATAAAAAGCTATCTTAGCTTAGCAAATATTTTCCGGAGATAGGTAGCGATAGAGGAAGGGTCTAGGATGCAACATTTTGTGCAAGTGCATTTAATATCCTTTATAATAATCTTTGTATGAGTCATCATCCTGCCGGAGTGACACAATTTTATTATTCTTAGCTTAAGTATGGAGTAGCTGATGGTTTTTCAGAGTTTCAGGTTTCTTGTATGGTATGAGGGGTGTCTGTGACACCATGTATGTTTCTAAATTGTACTTCGATAACCTTTAGACAAATAGATTAAATACTTACGTTTCAAACAAAACCCATTAACTGCTTTGAAGACACCTAAAAGTTTTAATTTTGTAATAAACTCCGACAAACGGACATAGTACTAACTAAGAACAGCTATTAGAAAAATCATTGAATAAGTTGAAGTTCTAGTTCACTTGCCTACTACAAACTCAAAGGAATACTACCACGACTGCACACAAAGACGTAATAATTGTCAGCAATATAAGCCTTTAGTAAAGTTTTCGACTGTCTTCTAAATTAGTAATCATTAGTAATAAACTTCTAATTCATAGCTTTGTCAATACTTGTCGAAATGAGCATATCAACAAAGATAACAATTTATGTTCGATCGTAAGCATAGTGCTGAGCTAGACACAAATCGAAATAAGTCATAAAAGGCACGATTCATCAGGCAGCGGCGGCGACAAACATTACCATTAGCGATAGGCATGTCTATTACCGCGCCTTACAACAGCTGGAAACTATGCAAAATTGATATGATGAGTTGGGAATAGACATAACTTAGATTTCTGAATTGAGAATTTCTCTTATTAAATACTAAATAGTTGTCTCTGCAGATGTCACAAAAAATAACGTGTCACTTAAGTATTAACTTAGTATTACCTAACTTAGTGAAATTCTCAATTCAGAAACCGGCGCATAGAGAGGTCGTTTGGTGGAAGAAGAAAGTCGTGGCTCAGGAACATAAGAAAATGGACGGATGTAGCTTCAAAGAAATGTTACGTTTGGCAAGAAATAAGGAGAGAATAGCTGACGCCATTCACTCTACTGAAATAGTTTGGGCTCCAGGAAGAATGCACCTTTCACATTTACTTAAATCGAATGCTATTTGGTGGTTCAACCTATATGTATACGCGTATATACACAGGGTTAAGCTGGGCTTTTATGCTCAGATGCAATTATGCATCATATCAAAAGATTGCAAGTTGTCAGTATTAGATACTAGTGGTTCGCCCCGAACTATGAACTCGCGACCCCATATCTCAGCAACTCCTCGACCGATTTGGCTCATGTTTGAACTTAAAAATTCTCTTGGCCTCATTTACCCGCCTACCAAATTTCATGATGATCCGACCAAATTTACTCAAGTTATCGTCGAACGAACATACATACAACATACATACAAACAGACATACATACATACATACATACAAACATACAAACGCCGGATTGTTCAGTAGACTCGGAGAACTTCGCTCGCTCGTTCAATAAGTGCAACGACTCTACACTACAGCCTCCCATTCAAATCAATATCTCCGCAAACATACAACGGAACACAAACTCTAACTGATCAGACTAGAGTCGCAAATCCCCAGTGGAGTTTCAAATTCATCTTACGGATAGGGTTTCCATACATCCTAATTTTCCTGGAAATGTATGGCTTTTCGACCTTCCATCCTTTCATTCGGACCTTTCAACATTTTATTTATTCTTCCGTCTCTTCTTGCAATGTTCACCCCGAGAAGTATAATATCCTGTTATATTATTTTTATTGGGAATCAACTTGCTATTTCCACTTTCCGTCCTGTCTATCTAACGTCGGCCGAGAACCCGTAAACAATCCTTTACTCAAAACAACTCGGAGGACTTTAGGCCCCATGAATCTTTGTTATTCCTCCAAATGGTAACCCTACTTGCGGAGGCTGGCCGTGATTTATATAGAGCTGCGGCTTTGGGGTGGATCAGGAGTTATGGGGGCGTGGGCGGCTCCGTATCATTGTTCTGGCACCACTCGCAAATGTATGATATGATAAGAGCGTTATAATAATGCCATTTGCCAGCGACGACGCAGTGGAAGAAAGACAATTTGTCATTGCGACCTGATAGGCGACCATAGTAGCTAGATTTCCTTTAGCCAAGTAGGCAGGTAACGTGTCTAGAGTCTAGATTGATGTGGTACAAAATATTTTCGTACATTAGTGCAGGTCCAAAACCTCTATTGGTCAATTTCTAAACATAGGCCTCTCCCAAAAAAATCCAGTGTTGTTGTTTTGTTGCCTTTCTCATCCAGTCTTAATAAGCCTGTTCACGGCTGTCATTCGCCCGTGCCTGGGCGGCCTCGTGGCCTGGTATTTTGCCACAGGTGGTAGGTCCAGCACCTATATCATCCTGTCAGCTTAGTCGGTGACGCTGATTGATGCTGGATATATCCCAGCGACTGCAGCGTCACTTCACCCATCGTGAAGATACCACTGTGCGCTGTTTAGATCATTCAATTACTTAGATATGAAGGTTTAGGTAGTGATCTACGTGTTCAGCTGTGTCACTGTGGCTTCATGTCTCGACCACATGATGACCCTAAAAGCTCACCGAAACAACAAAGCCCATCTCCTAATCTGCGGCAGTTCATCGACGACCTAACCCAGATCGCCTCTTGGGGCCTAGTGCGAGTTGGACGTTCCGGTTGCTATTTGAATTTGTATCCTAGTAACTAAGTTCGAGTAATAATTTCAAACCTTTCAATAGATGATGGTGGATCGCGACCACCTCATGGTTGTGGATCGCGACCATGTCGTACTCGCTTCCATTGGGAACAGTCTTACATATGAACTGCCCTGTGGATGCTTCCTCCAGCCGCTGCCTTTATCGCGCATCCGTCCACCCAGTTGGTGCCCTTTCCCTGGCGGGGTTTCCGTTAACTTAGTCCAAAATTGTCCTATATTCATAGAAGATGCGACGTACTTGCGCGTGACAATGGTGCATTTTTGTTTTTGTATTGCAGTACGACCACATTTCATGCACTAGTAACAGAAGTCGTAGCGTGAAACTCACGGTAGGACCCCGGCGGCGGCGTCGGCCGATCTCTCGATAGCGATCGCCGTGTGGAGTTACATGTAGGCCGTCGATCAGCCACTATCTGATCGAGCTAATGAAGCCGTAAGACTGAGCCGCCCCTTTAACGAGCCGGCATTAGCGACTCTGATCCTATCCGGCGACGATGCTTTCTGTACCGTAACTAGAAAACATAAGGCTTGTACATCTTGGTTTACACAGGAAGAAGAGAGGAAATACATTTATTTGAACTCAGTGTCCAGAGGCACTTTCATTTACACTAAGTAGTCCTTTAGTGCTCCTTCACAACCATACAGTGGTTCTCCTCTTTGCATCGATGTCTTCATTCTTGAAGGTTGTGGTCATATTTTAATTGGAGGATTCTTTCTCGTAAGATGCATGTAGGGCAACATTGACGTAGATTAGATTTGGTTGTCTCCTCTTTTTCCCATTTTGTCAGATTTGGCAATGAATCTCTAATCTGCCCCTATATTCATTTAGACACACAATACTTTTAGGTAGTATTCACATTACCTTTAGCATTATTTCTCGGAACACAATCTGGACAAATATGGGTTAAATAATTGAAGTAATTATGGCAAAAGGCGCATTGAATGCTCACGCGCATCTGGCGCTGTCACGTGCGGCGGTCCCGTTGAGTCGCAGTTGGACGGGTAATTATTGTTGTGAAGTCAGCTGATACCGTAGCTGCTGTCTGCTACTCAGGAAATGGCAGAAAAAGGTGCATACAAATTGTGGTAGCAAGCCTTCGTTTAAGTTCGGTGCAGCAGGCAATCAAATGAGACACATGCTTCCACCGGGAACTGATCCCAGGTGAAGACATGACTATTTGATTAATACAACTTTATTTTAAAGTTAAGACTATATTTCAGCAAATGGCCAATAGTTATGTCCAATTGATGATGATGGATGAACACGTACAAGTTCTATAATAATTAAATAACCAATGAAAGGTAGGTAGGTAGGTAAATTGAAAAAAGGGGATGCCTATTGTTGCAGACTACAAAATTAAAACAACAGTATTGAGTTATGTTACGTAGAAGCTGGCATAACTGTCACGCAGGTGTTGTGAACCAGCTTGACGATGTAAAAAGGTAAAAATTCATATAAAAGGTTCGCAATATACCTACGTCTTTACGGGGATCTGGGAATTTAAATCTAGAAAATAGATTACGATCAATGATAATAATGAAAAAATATGCCCAAGTACAAAATGGAGCACAATTCAAATTAGAATAATTTTGATAAAGAAATTATAATCATGATGGATGTCAGTTGTGCTTATTTAAACAACAGATTTAACAAAGGTGAACGAACGAAGCAAAAAGCACAATATTTAATATCACATGACGAGACTAAAATACAGTAATCAATCTGGCTCAAAATGTAAAACGCCCTTTGACCGACAAAAGCAAAAAGGGAGAGTGCCAATGCCAACCCTTTGAAATTCACTAATGACTTAGTACAAGGTACTAGGTGGGGCTGCCAAAGGGTAGCAACTGCATGCCCTTTGTTTGTAATATTTCCTGTACCTTGGTCCAAAAGTTCAAACGCAGTAGACAATGCAATTTTAAAGGTTAACTTTGTTCCCCCGTTGGTAGCGGACACGTGTAGCTTTTAGACGGGAAGATAATAAACAACAATAGGACTAGCTAGTAAGCTTTAATTTTAGAGTTAAGTACACGCCAGTGACACTTTAGGATACCCCTTTTTGTTCGATTGATGCATTACCATAGGTTATCCTAGCGTTTTGTTGACCGCAACTACATTAGTGAATATTTTGTAGTAGCAACCACTAGCTAATAGAGCAGACTAAGGCTGCTTGTCCACCGCACCGACAAGACACGATACAACACGATATTTTGTCGGCGCCGATATAGCAGTAACCATTTATTATGTACGCTTGTCCACCGAACCGACACGACACGAAATCTGATGTAAATGTATTACCGCTGTATCATCATCATCATTGTATTTAAGAGATTTCCTCTTGTCGGTGCAGCATTCTACATGCACTTCGATCACAGGCCAGTTCCTTCGCAGCCTATATCAAAATATCGTGTCGAGTCGTATCGTGTCGGTTCGGTGGAGAAGCAGCGTATGTGACAATTTTACCCTTACGGGTAAGTGTTTGACAGGTGGAATTGGAGTTTGATAGCTGATCACGTAACGGTCAAATTGTCACATAGCTGATTCTGCACGTGCGCCAGCTAATATGAAAGAATAGTAACATCTTATAAAGTCTGTGGTAACACCCTACTTCCATATCATAGGCCTCATGCATTGTAGCATTCGAGTCTTCACTTCACTGGTCTAATGTAAGTCGGACTTTCAAATAGTGGGGTAGATTTTCAATTTCACAAATAGATAGGTAGAATTTTCAGCTCTGGTATCTGAACCTCCATTGAAATCAATAGTGAGTACTTACTACAAATGTAAAATTCCCCGTATTTGTAGACCATTGCACAAACGACCTCTGCTCTTGTTATTCACAGCTCATTTCTGACGAGGCGAAGAAAATAATCCGGGCACGGACATTTTGTATTAAAACGGCCCGTAGTAATCTACATACCAGAGGTAACCCCATAATAATAGGTGCGATAACGGTACACCGAGCAATGCTAAAATAACAGCATCGAACGGCGCGGGCGCAGCTGAAGACGGCGCCTTCCTTACCGACCTACCTATCAGTAGCAAATGATTCAAACACATATTTGTTGCATGACACATCATGTGGTGCATAGGCTCCATGTTTTGCCCCATATCATCAATATCATCATTTGCTGTTGCTGCCTTTGTTGATCCATTAGAAAAAAATATCTTCATTTACATTTCTTGGCTGTTCCTACCTTTTTCATCGTCGTCTTACGTAGCCCACAGGATATCATTTAACGCCTGTTTGTCAATTCGTATTTTTGTCAATTTGACAAAATCGTCCTTTAGCTCTTTTGGCCACGCCAATCAGAACGCTGCCAAGACGTGTGGATCAAAAGTTTGGTGGCACTTCCACATTAGGTATGGGCCTTATTTCTAAATGCAGTAAGCCAAGGCATAAACGCCAAAGTTCTTTTTTTATCGATTTAACGGTTTCACTTACTTTTATTTTGTCGGAATAGCCGACATGTTTCGACCTCGTCCGGAAGTCTTAATCATGGAGGAGGGACGGACGACGCGTTCGTCACGGCGTTCATCAGCTCACTGCGGGCTCGGCCAAAGTTCTTGACAGTTTTTTCCAGGTTCCCGTCTGAAGCATCAGTTCGGGGAGGCCCGCGGCAGGCATTGATGAGCGCTGCGTTGCGAATGATTGCTAAAGTTCAGTCACGACACGAGTGCGGATAATCCGCCAGTTTTGACATTTCGCTGTACGTGCCGCCTGGAGCCCTAGCCGGGGTGTCGGAACACCGATCGTTATCCCACCTGTCGAATGCGCCTCTCATTGTTTACGTACATTCTACTCAGAGATGTGGTTTTGTAACGTTGGACACGTTGAGGTCCCAGGTTTGAATCCTTGTGCAGGCATGTACACACGACAGCACGTCAGAGTGTATTTGTCGCCCGTAACTAAGTAACTAAGTGTAAGGGTCGACGTGCTGTCGTGTGTACACATAGAATTAGTACCTATGGCATGTTGTTATGATATATCCAAGTTGCTAGAGTTTAATCACTTCTGAACACAGACATAGGTACGTGACCGAAGACAGCATGCATTGGATTTGAATAAATGAACGCAATTCGCCGCGTCGTGCTCCTAATACATCTCTTTACAGTTACATCTTCTGTTGAGATTCCTCGCTATGTCAACGCGAAACGTCGTGATTAAATATGTCACCTAGTCGAAATTAATCGTTTTGATTTCTATCTCACAACATATCTGTAGTTATGTTAAGTCCCACTGATAAACTTGGCGGCTTGGTGATGTAAAAATTGATTTTGATGAAGGAGGTATTGCTTCTCTCTCTCACTGAGGGTCGTCATATTCATCAACAAGTTAGGGCAACCGAAGACTGTAATAATGAGCGTGGAGCGGTTTTGGTAGTCCAACTATCTTTGCTGTCGTTTTCCGTCCATTTTGCGCATGAGTAGGTCTACGTTCAGCAATCACCTATAATAAGGGTCTATAGGTGATTGCTGAACCGTTTAAGTTCACAAGTACACCGTATTTAAGTGTAAAAGTCAGTTTTTACATAGTATTTTAAAATGCATTTCCGTCGCCCCCAACTGCACAACATTTAATTCCGCCGCGGTGGTATATCACGAGAAGTGGCAGTCGGCTGCGGCGTTGCAAAACACCGAACCGCAACCGAGATTGTAGCTATCAGCGATTACCATAGGGATTACGTCATTCCGCCGTGGAAGGGAACGGAAGGTCTGCACCATCGAGGGAGAGAAAACTGTATTTTTTTTGTCTTTTTGGAACTTAACCACTTGAACAACGAAATTGCGAATTTAGCTCGGAACAGGCGCTATTGAGCGGGCCGCGCAAGTCAGACGACTTTCGGAATCGTGCACATTGGTTTCACGGCTTCACTTACTTTTATTAATGTCGGGATAGCCGACTAGTTTCAACCTTGTCTAGAAGTCTTAAACATGTAGGAAAGACGATACACGCGCTCTGGTCATCCATCTTCCAATTCGGAAGGCAAAGTTTTTTGTTCGAAAGTCCGTTATTGGCTTAATCTTATATTTAGACAATATTGAGAAACTAATTTCAATATTTTTTATTTTGGTTCAGTAGTTTGGATTTTACAACGTTTCAAAGATACGGTTTTATGACCTTCACGCGACGGTCTGCATACTGTTGGCGCTGTTTGGCGGTCATAGGAACAAAACATTTTAGCGCATAAAAACAAAACTACTGAAGTAAAATAAAATATATTGAAATTAGTTTCTCAATATTGTCTAAAGATAAGATTTAGCCAATAACGGACTTTCGAACAAAAAACTTTGCCTTCCGAATTGTAGAGCAGTCTGTTTTGATTTTTGCAAGTGCTCTTTGTTGAATTTATCTACCCCAGATTATCTTCAAAAACATTGGGCTGTCCTCATCCAATCTTACCTTCCCTTCCTCTTCCTTACCTTTTTGACGGCCATGCCCCGGTCTTGATTGCTATTTCAGTACCTTCGTCGTTTCTGACATAATATGGATGAAATACATGCCAAACCAAAGGATACTTTTATGCCTACCTATTATATGGCCCATACCTTGGCACGGGAAAGTAACTGCGGCGAATTTCTCCAAAAGCAGCTTGCGAAATGGTTTTAAAAATGTGTCCTTATGCTGAGTGGCCCGTAAAATTTTTATCTCGAGAGAAAGCGTTATTTCGCTTTTAGTTTAAAGGTTAAGGCCCCTTCACATCTCAGCTCTTAAAGTGAGATATCTTTTAAATTTCCTGTAAGTGATCATCTCAGATTCCAAGACTCAGGTCCAAAAAATGTAGTCAAAAATAGTCCAGTTGAACGAGCGAGCGAAGCGAGAGAAGTTCTCCGAGTCTACTGGAACTATCCGGCGTTTGTATGTTTGTATGTATGTTTTTATGTATGAATGTTAGTTCGACGATAACTTGAGTAAATTTAGTCGGATCTTCATGAAATTTGGTGGACGGGTGAATGAGGCAAAGAGAATTTTTAAGTTCGGACATGAGCCAAATCGGTTGAGGGGTTGCTGAGATATGGGGTCGCGAGTTCACAGTTAGGGGCAAACCACTAGTTCTATTAAGGTTGGAACATAACTCTATCATGAATGAGCACATCGAGCCCGCTCTCACTTGCAACTTGTCGATCTACTTGGGATCTATTTAGAGCGGGATACCTATACACAGCAATATAACAAACAAGCTGTCAAAGCTCGATATAGTCAATCATACTTGAGGTGCTGTTCTTGAGCATCTCTTGCTTGAGTAGACAATAGCTTAGGGTGACTCGGTTCACTCATTTAGGAATATGGATGTGACGTCATTTAATTTGTTGTCACGAGTGAGAATTTTACCACTGTAGCTACACCATGCCGCTCTTGCATCTAAAGGCCTTTGCACCTTCACTCACACTAGACGGGTGAAGTGATCAACTTGGACACTGCAGTGCTTGGGTCATCTTTTGATAGAGCAGGCTTGCCCGGTACCTAAGCCATCCTGTGAGCTTAATTGGCCTAGCCCTCGGGAAAAAAAATTTCAAGACAATGTCAATAATGGTAGAATCGTATGAGTTAGTGGCCACCCCTGGTGTCAGAGTTTTTAGGCCGCCCAAAGGGCCTCTGACATGGCTTAACTATTGTTATTAATCAACACCTCGGACCAAGGGTTTAACGTGCCTTCCGAAAGCACGAAACGCTCAGATATTAATGCCACTAGCGATCACCCATCCGTAGACTGACCGTGCCCGATGTTGCTTAACTTTGCCAATCGATTTAGAATGACAAGTCCAAGGCTGTGAGCGCTTCGATCAAATGTCTTGCATCAAAACGTATCCTACCCAGCTTCAGTCTCAGCTTGACGTGTAAGGTCGGCCACAGTCACAGATACCCCATGGCAGCTCTTACCACGCGCGGCATAAGGGCGCTTATCGAACAAAAAGGGGAATCCTAGCGTGTGGCAGACTGTACCATCGGCTTTAGACGCACGTTTCCGCTGGGTCACCATTATCGGGTATCGCAATCCTTGCGCGCGCGCCGATTTGACGCCCGATATGCCACAGCCTGATCTCTCGCCTCCGTGCTGGCTTGGTAATGTGCCCTGGAAACTATCGAGATAATGTTGGACCTAGATTGTCAGTAATGTCAGCTTAAATACAAGGTGTTACTCTTTTTACAGGGTGAAGAACCAGGGATCACAACAACCCAATTTTTTTTTCTCAACGTTGTTTCTTTTATTTTTAAATTAATAAAATGAAAGTCTTGGACATAAACCACCATGGAGCATCCTAGCATGTATCTGATCGACCCTTACGACGATGATTGGAGCCACATTGAACTCTCGGAAGTACCTAATACTAGGTTCCTTTGATGCACTGTAAAGCTCAGATCAAATCCCTGATTACTTTGTAGAGGTTGCAGTGAATAGCGCGAACTCCCCGTTGTTCGGAGCATACCTACCGGAAAACGTGGATGCACCGAGACTGTTTGTAACTCAGCAGATTTTATTATGACGCCCTACATATCGCGGAACCATAAATTATTATAACAGCTTGCTATGGGAGCACAACTTCAAGATACAAGTTTTATACAACTATCGGCTAGCGGCATCTCGATTCACGTGGTGAAAAAAGCAAGGTGGCGGTAGCCGATAATGGGATTTTTTTCTTATCGTGACATACCCTATCCCCTAGCAGGAATAAAAGATAATCATTGCTACGAACCGAATAAAACTGTGCAAGCATTTACATACGACAAAGTTATTGCGGCAAACATTCGCAAGAGATGCAAATTGCCTTTTCCCATTCGTATGACATAAATTGAGGGAACCGCTATTTGGCATGAATCTCGCAACTACTGGCCTGAGCTGTGCACTAAACTGCACATAGTGTTGTACGCTTGGAAACATTGCCACTCCCGGCAATGTTTCCACTGGAAATATTCCCGGAAAGTTTCCGAAAGTTTCCCAATGTTTCCATAAATTCCCAGTACTTTTTTTTTTGTTAATTCTTGCAAATTCATGCAAAATCGCATACGTTAGTCACGTGACACTACATAATTGTCTTTTTCTTGAAGTGTTGCCTTAAGATATGGTAAAATTCTTGCAGTAAATCGGTATTTTCGTAAAAATTCCGTATAAAAACCAGTCGAAGTGAAATATTCGTGTAAACCGTGTCAATAAAGAAATAATACATGACAATGGCGGCTTGTACCTATAGTATGGTCTGAATAAGAGGTTATAAAAATACGATTTCCATTCATACCTAAAACTTTCGTACATTTGTGATGAGGAAATAATGTTTTGTGATGATTTTTTTATTATGTTGCATAGGTTTTACGTTGGGTTTGTGGATACTCAATAATCTTTACGGAAATATTTTCAAAAGTGTTAAAATGTAATCCTACTTCCTATCCTACTTCCTACTATCCTACTAATATTATGTTTGCGAAAGTTTGTAAGTGTGGATGGATGGATGGATGGATGGATGGATGGATGTTTGTTACTCTTTTACGCTGAAACGGCTGAACGGATTTGGATGAAATTTGGAATAGTAATAGCTTAGACATCAGAATAAAACATAGGTTACATATTATCACGCTTTTACACTTAGGAGCAAAGTAAAGCATATATCCTTTTTCTCTAGTCCACGTGGACGAAGTCGCGGGCAAAAGCTAGTAAATTATAATTTGTAGAACTAACAATACTCGACGAAAATGACAGTAATAAACAACTCGACAAAAATCAAAATAAAATTGAAAGGCTTACGTATTTTAGCGTAGGTAAAAAATTAAGGCTGCCTAAAATGACTTTGCTAACGCTGCGTATGAGTATGGGCGGACATGTTTAAAGCAAGAGGGCGAGAGGGTTTCCGCTTCTTTATTGACACCGGTATTACATTATAAAAATTAAGTCAATCTTAACTGAAACGCTACGTTAAGCTTGTTTGTTTCTTCACCATCCATGTTTTCAGTCCCTGTAAAACTTAATTTTTATCGCAACTAGCGCCAATGAAAAACCCTAGGGGAAATCGCCAACAAAATGCCAAAAAAAAGATCGAAATTTTCTCTAAATGTACGGAAATTAGGTTTGTGAATTAGGTAAGTAATCTGGCAAAATTGTTTAAGGTTATTTAAAAATCCGTAAGCATGGGTCATTCTTTTTGGACTTCCTAAATCAACAATGGTGGAAAGAGACAGACTGTTTCTTACCAGAGCCGGTAGCGCGGGCGGGGAGGGGGAGGCCCTGCACCCTGCCCGCGCTACCGGCACGGCGCGGGGTTAGTGTCATTTACTCCGCCGCTATCGTTACACTACACGTAAAGTTTGTTTTTTTATTGCGCTCAAAGTGTTAACGCAAAATGAGGAATAAATCGCAAGTCCACGAGCATTTTAAAGAAAATAAAGACGATTCTGGCCATATTACATATGTGTGTAGATTTTGTAATCAACCTTATAAGTTCATGAATGCCACAAAGTTTGTGCGTCACATCACAAACGGATGCAAGCAATGTCCAGCTACAGTAAAATCTTCATTTAGAAATAATAGTGGTGACTCAAGTGTAAATAAAGAAAATATTCCACCGTCGGCGGCGTCGTCTTCGTCGTCGTTCCAACCACCCCAACCACAACCACATACGAGCAAGGATTTTGAAGTAAGTACCTACATAATAATATTATTTAATATTCTAACTGTCACCATTCTTACATTTTTTTGTTTTGGATCTGGCCTATGACTGGAGTGTATGGAGAGTGCTGCACTGACAAATACAATTTTATTACTATACGTACTGACTGGCTGCAATTTAGTACTTTAGAGCCGATGGAATTGGTTATTCTAGTGATCTCGGTGTATTTGCTGAAAATCCACTCTAGTTTTGCTGTTAAATGACGATTTTACTGGAAAAGATCTCTTTTTAATACAAATTAACAATGATCTGTTGACAGATTTTGGGAAAAAAATTGCTGCTATAAGATTTCTACTCTTATAATTATGTTGATGACATTTTCTTTATAACTTTAGTATCCGTAGTTGCCGTTCCGCTGGAAATTATAATTTATTGGGCAAATTATTGCGTGGATGGAGCCGATACTTAAGCGCGACGTTGCCACTCCGCGGCGGCGCGGCTGCAGTGCGGCGGTCGGCGAGTGAGTTTTGCAGCGGAGTGGCAACGTCGCGCACGAGGCGCGAGGAGTGGTCGCTGGCCCTTCGCGTTGGCCTTTCGCAGGGAATGAATTTTAAAGAATAAAAAGGATTATTGACTTGTCTTCTTGTAGGCTTTCCTCGAAAAATCTTTCGTTTAAGGTGGGACAATAGCAAAGTGGCGGGAAATTCAAAAATTTCGCAGTTTTTTACGTTTTTTAACTAAACTGAGCTATTTTTGTTCAGCGATTTTTCGTTCGCCGCAATAACATAGTATTCTTTTCATTATTGTAAAAAAAAAACAACAATAATTCAGCCGATTAAGTGTTCTGGTCTACAAAGCAGTGGCACTGCCCAAAAAAATTTATGACGAGAACACATAATTGGCTGAATTATTGTTGTTCTGTTGTTTACAATAATGAAAAGAATACTACGTTATTGCCGCGTACTAAAAATCGCTGAACAAAAACGGCTCAGTGAAGGTACAAATTGTAAAAAATGTAAAAATTTTGAAATTCCCACCACGCTGCTATCGTCCAACCTTAAAAAAAGTCTAGAAAACTTAGTTTTACTTATGCTTACGCTATGAAATGAATTATACAGCGTCTAGTGGTATCTTCACTCACACTAGATGAGTGAAGTGACAACTCAGCGCTGTAGTCATGTTACATGCATTAGGCTGGCCCAGGACCTATACCTTCCTGACAGCTTAGTCAACTTTGGCCACATGGAATAAAAGTCAATAAGTACGTGTGGAGCCAGCTAATTTCGGGTTTTCTCGCGATGTTATTTTAGCGAGTGGTGTTGCTCATCATCATTATATTTAAGAGTTGGACTGTTTTTGGTGCAGCAATCTCCACTAAGTCCGGTCACAGGCCAGTTCCTTCACCCCCTTGTACGTCCCGACATCCACCTTCTCTTTAATTAAAAATGTACTTAACTTTGACAATAAACGAAGTCATAGGTACATGCCCGCGAAGTCGCGGGTACAAGTTTTGTTATTTTATCATAATATATTATATTTGTTTTAGGAAAAAGCACATCAGGGTTTTGCGAGGGCAATTTATGTGACTGGGCAGCCGTTGAGCATACTAGAGCATCCGTTATGGAAAGAAGCTCTTCACAATCTGAGAGAAGATTATAAACCGCCAACGAGACGAGTGTTAGCGTCAACATTATTAAGTTCAGAATTTGAAGAAACCAGGAAAGAAGTGGCAGAAAAAGTCAACGATGCAGCGGTTCTTCATCTGGCTATTGATGGTTGGTCAAACTTAAGAAACGAATCCATTATGAATGTTATCATCTACACACCAAAACCGTTCTTTTATAAGTTCATCGACACAAAAAACAACAGACACACAGCCGAATATGTTTGCCAACAAGTATCAGAAATCGTAGATGACATTGGACCACATAAGTTTTTCGTCATTATTTCTGACAATGCGGCTAATATGGTAAAATGTGGCAGACTTTTGCATGACAAGTATGCAAATATTACTTGGATAGGATGTTTAGCACACACACTGAATTTGCTTGTAGGGGATGTGCTACAAGTAGATCCAGTACTGGCTATATTCAAGTATGTCGTTGAGATCGTGAAAACTGTCACAAAATCACACATTTTAAAAGCGGAGTTTAAAAAAATTTCCGAAGAAAAGTGTATTATTGTAGCACTCGTATTACCAGTAAAGACAAGATGGGGTAGTTACTCACACTGCCTTGAAAATTTTCTGAAGGCCAAAGCCATACTTCAAACTATGGTAATCAACGACATCCTAGAGCTGAAGGAATTCAAGGTAGATATCTTGAATGAAACAAAATGGGACTTAATAAGGGCACATATTACGTTTTTTAGACCCATTGTAAATTGGATTACAAAGCTAGAAGGTGATTTTTGTACAATTCATTTAGTGTACGGAGCACTGACAGAAATTGAAGAGCTTTTGAACAGCAACAACGCCAGTGATGTGTTAGAAGGAGGATTGCATCAGTTGCGAGCAAAGTTCCTTGAAAGAAAGCGGAACGCGCTTAAACCTCTCCATTTCGCGGCTGTGATACTGGATCCAAAACAGCGTGGATCCGGACTAAATGCAAATGATCATCTAGAAGGATGTGATGCTATTATGAATTTAGTCAGTAGTAGTGAGACTGCCACTGTAATTAAAGAACTCTCTGACTATAAATGCCGAAGTGGATTGTATGGAAAAAATACTATTTGGCAAGCAGCTGGTGTCATAAACCCAAAAGAATGGTGGATCACCTTTCTATCGAACACACTTTTAGGTAATGTTGCCATAAAAATATTGACAGTACCTTCAACGTCCGCTTCGGTAGAGAGATCTTTCTCAACTTTCTCACATATCCATACCAAGAAACGAAATAAGCTAACAACAGAAAGAGCAGGCAAAATTTGTTATATTGCACATAATTGGAAACTGATTAACGATAATAATGATAGGAGTAATAGAGCTCATAGAAATAGTAGTGAATCTACAGCAAGCTGTTCAAATAATGAAGCCACTTTTACTTTAGCCGAACCTAGGGCAGAAGTCGGTTCTTCCGACTCTGAGGAATTTGATTTGGAACCCATAGACTTTAGGTCTGTGACAGAAACAAGAGACGATGATTTTAATGGTGATATTTTTGAAATGGAAGATCCTCTCAATCTTGTGTAATCTGTGTTTTTCTGCATGCTAAAATTTTAATCTATCGTTTCTGTCACAGACCAAAAGTAGGGTTTTATCCATAAAGAAACATAATACATCATCATTATAATATGACGTGTTGTTACACTTATTCATGTTATTACATGTTGTTACATGTTTATTCACTTTGACGAAAAAAGTCGTACCTACATAATATCCTATATTAAGTCGTATAATAATAATCATCACCTTAAATTTTGAAATTTTACCATATTGAGTATAAATCTGAGGTTTTACCGCAGACTGCGGTGAATGTTGATGTTGAGAGTAAAACAATGTTTGACGAGTCCTATCGAGTACTAGGTATCTCACGCCCGTGAATTTCAGTTAAGTCGTGAACTGTTTTTATGTCGCTTTTATATTGGTATATCAAACGATTAATCTGCTTTTCTTATGTCTTTATACGTTCTCCTTACAAACACTTATTTCGATATTTTTTGCATCGTTTTACTCTCAAAAGAGAAGATTGTCTTGTATTTTTTCTATAATCATGATGATTTGTTTCAAGTGAAAAATGTATGTCTTGTTAATTTTTATTGTTATTTTCTATAAAAGATGCCAAATTTTATGTGTGAGTTATGAAAAATATAATTCTAATTAAAATGTATTCGTTTTCATTACTGATTGGTTCTGTTTGATCCAAAAAAACCTGTAATTCTTACCACTATATCATTTTTTTTATTAGAAAACAAAGTCTACTACTACGGAGTACTAACATTCATTAAAGAACTTTAAAATATCAGCGATCTCCGCATAAATACTAATAAAGTTTACCAGCAAAAATCCCGAGAAAGATTTCTTGGAAACATTTCCGAAAATAAACTGGAAACATTGCCGGGAACATTGCCGGGAACATTGCCGGGAACATTGCCAATGGGAAACATTGCCGGAAATAAACTGGAAACATTGCCGGAAACATTCCCAATGGGCTGGAAATTTTCAATTTTATGGGGTTTTTCTTGATAATTCATTACCTGGTGTGTGGAGAATCCAAAACCATGTACAATACAGCAAACAAATATTGGTATATCTCAAGGTTTGAGCAAAGTTCCCAGTAAATTCCCAGTTGGGGAACATTGCCGGCAATGTTGCCGGCAATGTTTCCAGCGATTGGGAATGTTCCCGGGAACGGTACATCAATAACTGCACATGAGAGTTAATTGGCATAATGCTGGGGCCGTTAGCGCGTATTATACAGGGTGTAACCGACAGAAAGATCCTGTATAATTGAACAAACGAGCGAAGCGAGAGAAGGATTGTTCAAGTAGACTCGGAAAACTTCTCTCTCTTCGCTCGCTCGTTCAAATAGTCTCGCCACAAATTTAAAAAAAAAACGTAGTTGTTAATTCAAAGGCGCAAAGGCAAACTGAAGTAGAAAACAAAAATTTATTCAAACAAAATCACAAACGGTGTCTAGGTTTCCTGTGTCCCCACATGAAATGGCGAAACAGTAGGTTGACGGGGTCGCGACTCAGGCTATCGGCGAATCTGTCATCCATGTCGAATAAAGCCGTTAATACACTGACTTTGTAAGCTCGCGTGTCAACACCGCCTTATCTGGGAGTAGTTTTCTCTTGTGAGGCCGAAGTACGTGTTTTTGTGCTAACATGAGCATGATCAGTCCATACGGTTTATAGTCTTGCATTTTCTCAGCAGGGGGAAATCTTATTTTTTATATTTAGTGTGAAAGTGGAATCTAAACTTTGCATTTAAATAACTATACCTACATTTAACAAAACAGTATACCATTTCAAACAAAAAAAGAATAATTTAAAAGTTTGCTCCAAAAAAAATAATAACATGAACACGATATAATATTACCTTAAAAACAAGCTGATGGACCACAGATTGAAACATAGCAATAATAATGGCAATAGGTACGTAGGTTATTTGAAACTTTTATAAATACTAATTTGGGAAGTAAAGGTTTTTAGGTTTCCGTACCCGAAGTACCCGGGCCCCATTTACTCTGCCTCCGCTGTCTGTCTAAATCGGTCCACCTAAAAAAAGTTCTGAGGTAAAAAAAATACGGGTCGGATTGAGTACCTCCTCTTTTAACCCTTAATCGGTTTTTCGCCATAATGTGATCATAATCAAAATTTATGTATTTTTGAAAAGACGTGACGTACTAGCCCCTGATATTAACTAATGATAATATCGACGAATGTACTAGATAGGTACTCACAAAATGGACTTACAGGAAAAATATTTACTAGGTGCAAAACTAGCAATAAATGAATGTTTTTGCCGCTGGAAAGATCCACTAAGGCGTAAGTAAATAATTAAAAGTCGTTGGGAAATAAACTAAAGCCACCGTGAGAGACACCAACTGTGAAAACAATACAAACAGACGAGTTTCTCGCCATAGAGGTTCCACAGAGGGGGCTCTCAATGGCCCGTTTTCAACTCTGACAGTTAAAAGCTGAATTTAACGCCCTTGGTAGATGGCGCTCATAGACTTGGCCATACAAGAACGGGGTTGTGGCTGTCAAATTTCGCTTACACAGATTAATAATTATCTTCAGAAAAAGCGAAATTTGACAGCCGTGAAAACGGACGCTGCAATCGTTTATTCTTTATGTCACCGTAGTTGGGAACTTTATAAAAAAATCATTAATTTGTATCCATAACTCCATAACGCATGTTTAGAGTCATAGGCCCGGTTTCTGAATTGAGAATTTTGCTAAGCAAATACCTAACTATCGTTCTGTTACGCTCTTTTGTGAGAAATCTGCAGAGACAGGACGATACTTACCCATTTGCTTAGCGAATTTCTCAATTCAGAAATCGGCAGTTAGTTTTGCAAATAACAAAATGACATTTAAGCAAGGCAACTGTCACCTCAGTCATATTTTTCTTTTGTTTTATTGCTTTCATCACGAAGTGTGCCTTCTAACTTTACCATATTTTTTACGCACTTCTCGAGATTACATGCGAAATAAAAAGTTGAAGAAGTAATGAACAAACTGGAATTGGCCTAGCACTAGCACTGCCTGAGTCGAGCGAGAGCTTTTCCTTTTTTAAGTTGAAAATAACGTTCTTATTGAATATGCAAAAACATATTATTATTAGAATTAGAATTATTATTAGAAAAATATTAGAATTAAACCGAATAAAACTGCTGCAAACTGGGTCAAAAACAATGACTTGATGCCTCTGGGTAGGTGAACGTTACAATAGAACCGCCAATTTATGGACGCAAGGGTCCCAAACTCAGAAACCTTATACGGGACGATCATCTTAGGTTGGTTGCATCATAGAGATTTTCGGGTTGTTCGTCCTTTGCCACAGTTTTGTTTTGCCACACTTTTTTCGCTTTCCCGTTTGCAACACTTTTTTTCAAACCTCGCCTAGAAAAAACGTCTCTATTTCTTGTCCTTTTTTCATTTCTCATTTCAACCGCGTAGCCTGCAGCTTTTTATTTTGACGAACGGGCAACCCTTCGTCGGCGCCGTCATAGATTCGCGTCACGTACGATGCGGGGTGGTCTCCCAGGCCCTTTGATGTACAGCCCTTTTAGATGATTGCTAGAGCGGCGCTAGCGATAATTGCGGCCTGACTTGAATGCTTATGCTATTGTTGTCGTCCTACATTGTTAATGGCGAAATAGAATCGCTGTTATTATTTATTAATTGACCATGCAGTATATTCTGTATAATTTTCACCTTTACATACCTGTCTGTATTAATCATCAAGTTGGTTTCAAAAACTACGATTTCAGTCCTGATTGCAATTTCAATAAAGCGTCTACGTGTTACTATAGGAAATGCAAAACTATCGTAAAATCACTGTTTTCTACATAACTACAGATTACAGAGGAAATAACAGTTTTTAAAAATAGACATGTGTGTGGTGATCAAGTATTTTTTTTTATAGAAACATCGCTAATTAGAAGTTAACAAAACAATAATAAATAATATGCCGAATATCTTAACTGCCAATCTTCACGCACCGTTTATGGTCGTGAGAGAATGTAGCACTGCAGTCCGTAACTCCGTATGTCTGTACTCTATTCAAAACATCTTTTTACTTAATGTTTTAACGAAGCTAATAATTGGAAGTTATATTAAATTGAGCCCTGCTATTTTAATTATTTGAGAATATCTTAATGCAGATCTAGGCACGGACGTGACCGCCATTTTGCTAGCAGAGCAGCTACAAAAACAGTTTTTTTTTCAACGAATTGTGCTCTTTGCTCATTAAAATGCATAGAACAGAGCTTAGTTCCATTGAACCTTTGATCTGCCTATCGGGCCTCAGCAACAGGGGAGTTACAGTTTAAACTTTTTATTATTATTCAAATTACTTTTGAGGGATTACGTTACCAAGTGCCTTCCTTAGAGTTTAAAATAAGCCTTTTATCGTCCTTTAAAATGTCTTATTAAGATTAAAACAGGAAAAAAAAACAGCTCTTAAACGAATATCGTCTCCAAGCATGCTTCGCTCCCCTTTGTAAAATTGTTGGGGGATTTTTATATCGGTTAGAAGGAGGATCAATAAAACAATGTTGCTTATAGGTACTATATCCTCAGCTTGAAAAGTAAAGTATGCCCTCATACAAAATAAAATATAATTCAGTTGGGATTTCGAAGAAAGCCACCCTATTCTCAAGCAAGCAGTGTTGCAGGCAAAAGTTAGTTTCCGTATTACGCAAGGAAAACAGAAAATTGCTACCCCATAGCATTGCTTTATCATTGAACGAACTCGCGTGCACTTTTCCACACGCCACCCTTCTTACCACGCGATTTCCACCAAACACAACAACTACACTACACCCTTGCATTTAAGGGTTGGATTGCCGTGTCCAGATTCATAAAGGTAAACTGTGTAAATGCGCATGCGTTACTTTTGGAGGGAAAACGGCATCAACACAGCGTTGTCATCGCGACGCGAACGTATTTCGCTGTCCCACTTTGCTGCTCTAGCTTGCAAAGTAATAGTATCTCTGTCGATAATTGCATGTTTCTGTTGTGAAAATTACTTATCGTTTAATGCAGTGTTGTGTTAGCGAGAGATATGGTGAATACAACCTGGCGCTGAAGTGAAATGTGTATCGGTAAAGCCAGGCTTGTTTTGTGAGAAATTATACAAACGCGGGCCTTTGTCTTGGGATTTTCTTATCGTGAGTACATACTACGGTGCAAATAAACAATCTGTATTTTCATTTCTCGTACAAGGCTGGGAGCTTCTATGCTGGTTATACTCCACTGATAATAAAAAAAATAAAATCTTTGAAATTGTAAATGTTTGGGCTGAGTTTTTTTTTCGTACAAGTCTGGGGGTTTCTAGGCTGCTTATCTAGATTCCGCTGATCACCAAAAATATCGGGGGTATTTTAAATTTAAAATGTAGTAGGTAGTTATTCAGTGAACTCTTTCTCCATACTATCTAAGTACAGTCAATGTCATCTGGGAAATGTTACCGATAGAATAAGTCCATGGACCTAACAAATGGTCTCGGATATATCAACAGGAAAGCCAAGCCTTATCATGTAGGTTGGCGTCTCATGTATTCAAATGATTCTGGTCATTGCTGGAATCTCAGCACAACTTCTTTTCCCTATATAAATAGCATTTGAAACAGGCTACTTCACAGGATGTGCTTAATTAGCACGTAATTAATTCCCTATTGCCAGGGACCAGTCCGACCCGTTTTGACCGGGTCGTCGTAGAAAGGACGACACCGCGCGTGTTGCCCGTAGACCAACTTGCCCCAGTGTTCTTCCCTTCGCTTTCTACTGTGAGAATAAAGTCAAAGTCAAAGGGTTGTATTCAGTATGCCACAAATAAACATTGTCGAAATTCTGTTTATAACTGTAATTTACAAATGTTATGCTTCCCAATAAATACAATAAAATAAATAAATTATTTACATTGAACTTCAAAATAA
Organism: Zelleria hepariella; assembly: GCA_949319315.1. Taxonomy (NCBI): domain Eukaryota; kingdom Metazoa; phylum Arthropoda; class Insecta; order Lepidoptera; family Yponomeutidae; genus Zelleria; species Zelleria hepariella. The sequence continues at coordinate 9,969,533 of OX439384.1, forward strand.
TATCATAAGTAAAAAAAGTATATATCAAATCAAATATACTCATTTCTATCTAATACTAAGTAGGTATCTAGCTACTTTTTTTTGTCTCATAAAAATGTATGGTGTGAAGTGAGAGCTAAATAGCCAATATAAATTCAGGGTATGTCTAAATAAGCCAAAACTTAACTTAGCTAAGTAAATCGAAGACAAATGTAAAATAGATTTTTTTCTTAGATAGGTACTTGAAACTCCAGTCGTTGTTATCCGGGCACGTCCATAAAAATATTATATTCTCAGAAAATACAGATTGTCTAATCAACCACGTTTATGTTATCTTTGGATGTTTCCGTTGAGGTCCAATAAATAATGTAGCAGAAAATAATAATAATAATGTAAATAATTATGTATTTTTATGTAGAGTTCGATTTTAAATGCTCAGGTACAAGTGGGTCCAGGACCTATGTTGGATTTATGAAGTGTGTGGAGGCAGTATGGATTTTAAGTTTCTTATACTAGTAAACGTAAAGTTATCATCTAATTTTTCATTTTCGGAGTTTTAATAAATTTCATGACTAGTTTTTGTTGTGACTCGGAAAACTTGTTGTTATTTTAGTTAAGTAGGTTTCCATATTTCATCTACTACTTTTTTATGCTTATTTATGTGCCTGGATGGAACGTTTTTTACGTAAATTATAATTGGCCACTAGTCTTCAATGCTTGGGGTTAGGTTGGAAAGATTCTGTACTACTTTCATGCTGTTTCCTTACATAATTTTATGTTTAAGTCACCAAATACGAAGTTTATCTCTGTGCTATTATAAATTATTCTAACGACATGTCGTGCCATTATTTACCAAATGGACGTAAACCATATTTATTCAAATTTCCCCGATATAATGCGGGCAATAATGATTTATAAAATGGCATGTCGCCGTATAAATAAACAACGGAGCCTGTTACGTAACACGGAATTATCGACCGTAATCTTTTATTCATAAGGGCTAATAAATGCACATAAATCCTAGGAGAGACAGTTTGAATTTTGATCAACTGCAGTGCAGGAGTGGTACTCCAGTATCCATAAACGTCTCTTTAATTCTTAATGTCTGTAACATACAGACGATTTTGCTTTGCGTCTGACTCTACGGGCACATGTTTGTCAGACGCGTTGTCTCCAGATGGTCTGCGCACGCGCAAGCTACTCGAAAGCTCGGAAGCGCCACTCGAACGCGTGCATAGAATGTAACTACTGAGTTCGCCGCTCTTCGGATAGATGGCACCACCGGTTTCTATATGGCTCTTTTTTAAAAAAGCTACACATTTTATTTTACGCTACAATTTCGCTTCTCTTCTCTTAGACGAAAGTCGGGTAAACCATTTATAAGAATCGATTTCTATGATCTTTAAGGCTCGGTATAAGGCTAACTAGCGCCACCAATGTTAAAAAAATCATATCTTCCTTTAGAAGAAGTTTCTGAAAAAATCCTAAGATGAGCCTATGCGCCATGCTTTTCTAGATTTTTAAGTGTAGATACCCTCTTCGAGATTTACTTTTAAGCTAAAAAATTTTCGATTACCGCCAAAAGCGGCCGTTTTTGGCGGTTATCGAATTTTTTTTAGCTTAAGACTAGAAATTGAGTTGGGTACCTACACTTAAAAATCTAGAAAAGCATGGCGCATGAGCTCATCTTAGGATTTTGTCAGAAACTTCTTCTGAAGGGACATATGATTTTTTCAACATTGGTGGCGCTAGTTAGCCTTATACCGAGCCTTAAGAATCCCCTTCAGCTTTGCAGCCCTCTCGCTCACACTTTTCAACATTTTAATTTATTGTAAGAGAATGATTCAACTTTGGACGATGAAATATAGTTGCAGACACAGATAATTAAGCTATCGACATGTGGACTAAGTTTTGATTTTATATTCCTAGTAATAAAAAAAATATCACGGAACTACTACTTTTAAAGGAAGTTCCGGGATATATTTTTTATTACTAGGAATATAAAATCAAAACTTAGTCCACATGTCGATAGCTTAATTATCTGTGTCTGCAACTATATTTCATCGTCCAAAGTTGAATCATTCTCTTACAATAAATTAAAATGTTGAAAAGTGTGAGCGAGAGGGCTGCAAAGCTGAAGGGGATTCTTAAGTTGTTGTCTCCACCCCGAAAAGATGGATAACTATTACAAGATGTGCAAAATCACGAAAAAACAAAAGTCTGCGCGGTCGAAGTCGCGGGCAAAAGCTAGTGTTTAATTGAACGAGCGAGCGAAGCGAGCGAAGTTCTCCAAGTCTACTGGAACAATCCGGCGTTTGTATGTATGTATGTATGTATGTATGTATGTATGTATGTATGTATGTATGTATGTATGTATGTATGTATGTATGTATGTATGAATGTTCGTTCGACGATAACTTGAGTATATTTAGTCGGATCGTCACGAAATTTGGTAGGCAGGTAAATAAGGTAAAGAGAATTTTTAAGTTCGAACATGAGCCAAATCGGTCTAGGGGTTGCTGAGATATGGGGTCGCGAGTTCAAAGTTCGGGGCGAACCACTAGTAAATAAATAAATTAGCTACTTCCACCCCATTTCATTTTCTTGCCATCATATTATTTTTATTGTTAACTTGCCAACAATAAAAATAAAACGAAACATTTTAAGTACGTATGCCAGTATTTTATTTTAAGTAGGTGTGCCATTTAGGTATGAACGATGACCATAATTTTCACCGCTGCACAAAACAAAATAAACAAATGAATGGAGGGCCCAACCGAGCCAAACTGATGTGCGTGATCTGTGGTTATTTCATCGACTCAAGTGCACCACTTTGTCAATAACGGACACCCTTGTTATGTTATCAATAATCGTTTCCTTTTGTTTGTTTACGAAAAATAAATTTGAATTGTTTGAGTTTGCCAACATTGTCAGCACGCAAGTTTGAAATATTCAAGCTGTAACACGTCCCTGGCTCTTGAAGTAACAAGTCGGTACAGTCAGTCACTCGATAGGATACCCCTTTTTGTTCGATTGGCTGGTTTGTGACATGCCAAATGTCTGAAAGAATAACGGAAGCGTCACATATTTTGTAAGCAGTATGTGCAAACCTTACATTAATTACTAGAAAATAAAACTGATTCTTAATTGTAAACCTTCTTCCTCAGATTGGCGCGCCCCGATGGCCGACGAGGCAGAGGGCTCGCGGGTGAGGCGGGCGCCGCCACCGCCACCGCGCCTGTCCTCGCGCCCCGAGCCCCGTCCGCGGACCCACATCCCGGAGCCTTGCACGGCGGTGGCCATCCGCAACACTCCACCGCGCCTCATCCGCCCCTCAGAGCACCTGGCTCTGATGGAGCGGACTGAGCGTCGGCCACCGCCACTGGTGCCGGCCGTGACGGTGATCCACGGGCCCCGGCCCGCGCTGCCGCCACCGCCGCCGGCGCACAGGCATGTGCCGCCACCGCCACTGCGCATGCCCGCGCCCATGCCGCCGCCCGTCATGCGGCTGCCGCAGCCTCGCCGGGAAATTCGGGAAATTCAGGTGAGTTTCTTTGCCGTTTTGGTGGTAATTTGTAGGGTTCCGTACCCAAAGGCTAAAGGACAATTACTAAGACTCCGCTGTCAGTTCGTCTGTCTGTCACCTGGCTGTATCTCATGAACCGTGGTAGTTAGACAGTTGAAATTTTCACAGATTATTTATTGATGTTGCCGCTATAACAACAAATACTGAAACAGAATAAAATAAATATTTAAGGGGGCTCCGATACAACAAACGTGATTTTTGGCCGTTTTTATTACGGAACACTTCGTGCGCGAGTTCGACTCGCAGTTGGCCGGTTTTTTCTTTTGTGACTCTGTCGGTGCCACTGGGAAGGAATCTTAGAATGATTCTCACTGAAACCAATCTAAGCTTTTTGTTCCACCCCTCGTTATCCAAGTTGAAAGTCGTGAATGTTCGTCGTACCCAATGCGCGATACATCCTGGTTTCCGCGAAAGGCAATTTGAATTTTATTGCAATAACGGGTAGTCAAAAATACATGGATTGATGGATCGGTAATTTCTCTCAATCTCAAGTGATCCAATTCCCTTTCACTGTAGGTACTTTACGACAGCACTTGGACGTCTCTTTAAGTTTTATAACCGGAACAACATCGTTGACGTCATGGTATGGCCTAAATGGCCATCCTTTTGGGTTTCCCCGGATTCGTTCATATAAGGTTTTCAAAATAAGCCAAGCAGACCGAACTCGTCGCGAGGCTGTTGAAATCGTATTATCGGGCCGGCTCCAGGATTTCATTTCGGATCAATGTTTCCTCATAAACAAACCCTGGTAAAGTCTCTGACTGTCACATCCATTCCACGGTTAAAGAGCAGTGTAAATATAAGTACAGTCGCCAGTAACGTTCTATGTTACTAAAAAGGTTTCTAAATCTGCATAATACAAAAACCTAAAGCGGCAAAAAATATAAAAAAAAAATTTTTTTTTTTCGTTTTTTTTTTTAATTATTTTGTTTATTAAATTGCCATACGTTGTTAAAATACCGTGAAATGTGGCCGTAAACTCGTGTAAGACCGGTTAAAAAGATTCATTTTGAGTAATTTCAACTGGACTATCAGAAAGATCAGACAACTATCAGACGAACACCCTTCATAATGGAAACATGTCGGCTATTCCAACAATAATAAAAGTAAGTGAAACCGTTAAATCGATATAAAAACCCTTCATATGATTTTGCTGACTGTACGTTGTTGTTTACGTTGTTAAACACGCTAATTTCCCCTGTACCTAGTGGGCGGAAGCTTTCTTCGTCTCAAATATGCTAATGGCTATTGTAGCTCGATGATGGTGCAGGATTCGATGCGAAAGTGATGGATGCACAGAATGAATCATAGCTGAAAACAATCATGCATTGTTCATTTAGAGCGCCACCACAGTCGATTCCTTGTTCTGGCAATCCACGCAAATTCCTTAGGCATGCTCTTCCTTGTATTACTCATCAATCTCATCATAGGTGAAATGTGCTGTTGTGTATGATATTTCAATTATTTATTAAATCTCCATGGTATTTTTTAGCATGTGACTGAAGCAACGCAAAAACACCAGCTGGGGGCAAATTCTCGGGAATCTGCATTCGACACATCTCGAAGGAAAAATATCAAATTTTTCTTTTGAGATGTCTCGAATGAAAGATTCCCAAGAATATGCCCCATGACATGAGATTTTACCTTCGAGATGTGTCGAATGCGAGATTCCCTGGAATAAACCCCCTGATGCGTATCGCGAGTGACAAAACTCAATGGAGTAATTTCCTCTCCGCATCCTTCAAGTTGTGATGTCACGCACGATCCTTAGCATTGAGGGATCAACTGGATGGATGGGTCCGCGGGTTTCCTCACACGAAAGAAAACAGCAAGGAAACAGCGTCTTAGTTTGATTGTTGATATTGTGGGTGGATTAAATCACAAATCTTCACTTACTCCAATCCCCAGTGTCAGTTAAATCTAAAAAAAAAAACACAAAACACCGCAGTAATAATATATTATATACAGGGCGTCCCACGGCTATGCCACATGGAGGGAAAGTACCTTAAATATTGTAAATGGAACATTTTACTGAAAGAAGACATTATTTTAATTTTAAAAACAATTTAAACTGCATTCATAGATATTGAAATAATTACATGGTTGAACCGGGAATCGAACCCGTTACATGAGAAAAATAATTACCCTGTAGTTTTATCATACCGATCGAAAGGCTTTATGATAAGGATTATTTTTTGCTAAATAACATAGTGTCGGAAATAAGAGGAAGACCATAAATTTTAACATTTACCTGGTAGTATGCAACAAATCGAGCCGTATCCTGAGCCGAAAGACGCGTAAAATTTTGTCCATCGCAATGCGGCTGGCTGATTATAACGAAATAATTCAAAAATGTGTTTCATTTTCACACTTTTATTCTTTTTTTACTGTAATTCTCATTGATAAATTGATTAATGTTGTATTAAAAATGTTAAAATTCATGGTCTTCCTTTTATTTCTGACACTATGTTATGTAGCAAAAAAGAATCCTTATGATGAAGCCTTTCGATCGGTATGATAAAAACTACAGGGTAATATTTTTTCTCATGTAACGGGTTCGATTCCCGGTTCAACCATGTAATTATTCCAATATCTATGAATGCAGTTTAAATTGTTTTTAAAATTAAAATAATGTCTTCTTTCAGTAAAATGTTCCATTTTAAATATTTAAGGTACTTTTCCTCCATGTGGCATAGCCGTGGGACGCCCTGTATAAATAATATAATACCCGTGGTGACGGATCCACCCTAATAATAAAACATGCATTATAATAAAAATAAAAAAACCGACTGCAAATGATTTGCTATCTTTGACTACAATTGTTTATTCGGTCATCTTCTGTATATAACTTGTAGTCAGAGAGGAGAAAAGAAACGTTTTTATGAAACCACTGTGTAGCACACAAGACAGCACTTCGACCCTTACACGCTAGCACTCTACTCGGTTCCGTTACGGGCGACTTTACAACAAAAGTTTACACTCTGACGTGTAACTTATGGCCTTAGTATGTATTTGATGGAAACATGGATGTGGATGGCGAGAGACCGTAAGACGCATTAGTATTCCCAGCAATGAGCAGTTGGTAAAAAAAAATTAAGAATGGTCCCAGTTTTCGCACGTATGACCCACTTCGGGCCCAGACTATGACGTGTCACGCAGACAGGGCGGCGGCAGCGGGCCTTGACATACAGGGTGTTAAAAGACCGCCAACAGACCCGAAATCTACGATTACTAGACACCAAAACAAAGTACTTTTTCGATAAATTATAGCTAGGAAATGATTTTGATTTTTTAGGTAATAATTTTGAATTAAGAAATATTCATAATGTTGATATGACTTCTTGAGAAGGTAGGTACGTTACTAGTTACTGAATACATTAAGGAAAAAAAAAAAGTTTTGAAAAGTCCCACTTTAAACACCATTAATCTCGGAAACCGTTAATTTCCCAGGCACAGTTCCTTGAGCAAAAATGTTCATTATGATGATACGTGGTTTCCCGCTTTGTTAGTGGTCTTTTAACACTCTGTAGAGTCATAGTTCGCTAAAACACATAGGTGGGACGAATTAGGGACATACAGACTGACAGTTCCGCTTCGGATTCATTACCATCAAGATTAGCGCTAACGACCACGAAATATTCTTACTTTGGACTTCGCTTCTTGAACAATTATAAAAATCACCCAAATCTACTCGAATAAACAATCCAAAATAGCACCAGCCACCTCCGCCCAGAGCAGAGTGGTGCTCTGGGCGGAGGTGGATTGGATTTTTTTTAAGAAGGGGCCTCCCCCTAGTGGAAGAAAAACCTCCAGCAGTGAGACACCATGGCCTGCATACATTTTTTGAATCTGTTTTATTTAATGTATGTACTTAGGTACTTTTTTGGTCGAAACTATTATACAGAGTTGAGGGTCGTTAAGTCTTATCTCAACTTTACTTTATACATGCAACTTTTAAAGCAATTGAGCCAATTTGTGTAATGTCTTGAACGACCCTCTCAAGTGTGAAAGGACATATTTTGTTACACTTTGAATAGGAAGATGTCCGAAGGATTACTGAAAGGAGGATGAATATCTAATCCCGTTTTAGCCTACAAATTATATTTAACGACCGGACACCCTGCTATTCCTGCTAATGTTCATGCATAATGCAAAAGTCAGAACTATCTTCCGTTTACAGGGCTAGGTTTATAGGTTACTTTCCGAGAAGCAAACTCGGACATACCTAGTTACTATGGCGAGAGGAGAGTCTCTATTTTAGTGAATTTTTTCAACTTATTATATGTTTAAAATATTCCCTAGCACGTGTTAGTGCTTTAAAAAAACAAAAAATGGACAAAAATAGTTAAATTTAGCTACAAAATAGTAAGAAAATTTGTCCATCCCAGGTTTTCTCGCGAAGTTTTAACACAGCGAGAAGAAACACTCACCTCTCGCCAAAACGTCTATAGCCGAGAGGTAGGTACTAACTACTCGATCCGAGTACTTTCTCACTCGATGTTTCGAATTCGTATGGCCCACTTAAGGGCATAAGAAATGACTCGACCCACTTTTGGGCTTGATTGAGTACGGATGCAAGGCGCGATGCAAATGCTACAGAAATACGTCTCCAATTTTGTGTGGAAACGGCTGGATTAGAAGGAGTTGTAAATGTAGGGCCTTAGCCTGTAACGTAATGGTGCCAAAATTGACTTCAATAATGATTTATTAATGCTGTCGGTCCTTTTAATGTTTTTGTAGTACAGTAAATAATATTCTGATTGTTATTCTAGAGGATTAGTTCGCTGGTTGTAGAAGAAAAACAAGGAAAACTCGGTTTTGTCCTTCTACTGGGACGCCATCGATACGCCATTGCATTACAGGCTAAGGCCCCTGGTCGCCCAGTTAGAATAGAAATTTAAGGACCCCATGAAATACTTAGACTGAAGGAATGAGGTGATTATTCGGGCGCGCTTTGGCGTTCACCCATTTGAAAAGTTTGTAAGTATGGATGGATGGATGGATATTTGTTACTCTTTCACGCTGAAACGGCTTGACAGATTTAGATGAAATCCTACTATCCTACTACTATTATAAACGCGAAAGTTTGTAAGTATGGATGGATAGATGGATGGATGGACGTTTGTTACTCTTTCAAGCTGAAACGGCTTGACGGATTTAGATGTTGGAATAAAGATAACTTACACATCAGAATAACACATAGGCTACATATTATCACGTTATTACACTTAGGGGCAATGTAAACCACATATATTTTTTCTGTAGTTCACGCGGACGAAGTCGCGGGCAAAAGCTAGTTTCATCTATTTTTTTAATATATTAGTGTTTTTTTTCCTTTTACAATATTATAGAGGATAGGTGTAGTGTGGTGAAAGAGGAAAGACGTATGTCTGTAAACCCAACTTCGAAGAGTCCCCAAATCACAGAAGGAAAAATATGGAAAGCTGACGGCCAACGTCTTGCCGTCCATTCTCTGATGTTTGCGAGCCACGATTTCCTTCTACAACCGACAAGATTCTCTTTTTAAGCAAGTTTTCAACATGTTTTCAATGGCCCGTTTTCAACTGACAGTTAAAAGCTGAATTCAAAGCCCTTGGTAGATGGCGCTCAAAGGGTTGGCCATACAAGAACCGGTAGTGGCTGTAAAATTTCGCTTACACAAATTAATAATTAATAATATCTTCAGAAAACGCGAAATTTGACAACCGTGAAAACGGCTCATTAGCAAGAACGGCCCCCAAGGATGCTCTTCCGTCCCACTTGTTCTGTGCGCCGGCGCACCGACAGGCAATCAGCTATGCATTGAGAACCCGAGATCGGTCATCGTGATTCCATTGCCCTGCGATTGATTGTTTGTTTGTAATTTATATTTGTGACTGGAAGAGAGCGCTTTCGTATCTATCTTGTCTTGTGTTGTGTTGCGGTACTTGCGGTTGTAATCACGCCTGTATCGGCCGCCTAATGGTGTGTGAAAGTTGGCCATTGTCCTTTGACAACCCGAAGAGGTACCTTCGTTTGTGGCTGACAGCGTTGGGGCAAATATTCCGATAGACCTTAGTAGGGTATGAAACGAATATTCGAACTAGGTGTTTTTTTATGTAGCCTTGACTCGACGTGTGTGTCCTATTTTTGGGCAAAGGTTGTCCCCAATTCTGACCAGACTTTTCCGTCCCGCCCCTATATTCCTCAAAAATATCCACCGTAAATATAACCGTGTCATCATACCGTATGTTAAATGTAAAATATTGTTCATTTAATGATTTCAAGTGTTTTGACGCTCGACGGTTGAGTGGATTTTTTAAAGAATAGAGGCCCTGGAGTACGTACTCATGAGTCACCAGTGTCTTACACTTACGATTATTGAGTAGCTATTGAGATGGCTTACTGTTGAAAATACTCCTCTTCTGCAACAAACAAGGTTAACAAGAGACAAGGAAAGATTACAAAGTTAATTATGTAAGTAGTTGAAATTGTAATTCAAGATTCCTTCAGGTTGCCCCCACGAGTATTGAACACAACTCTCTCATAGTTCTTAGCATAAGTTCTATGTATAAGTAGTCATTACAATTCGACAACTTTATCTACGCCTGATAAGGAAATTATCCAAGTGTTTATACAAAACGAGACTCGTAAAATAGTTTTATTAACAAACAGTGTCCCTGTTGCATACCGTCATCCTGTTCTACCACCTCGCTCCGCTTGTTTATTATGCTAAAGATGCCGTTTCTCTCTTCTTTGTAAATAATTAGCTAGCTGAATGAGAGAGACAAATACAGAAAGTCCGCTCAGCTAAAGAGCACACATTTTAATGTCATCTTCTATCTATCTATCTATACTTATAATAAAACTCTAGCGAAGTCAATTCTGTACATTGAATATTTTTAGAAAAAAACTAGCAGGGGTTACTAAGTAAACTATACTGAATCCAAAAATGCAAAAAAAACGGTTTATGTCTGTCTGTCTGTCTGTCTGTCTGTCTGTCTGTCTGTCTGTCTGTCTGTCTGTCTGTCTGTCTGTCTGTCTGTCTGTCTGTATGAACACGATAAACGCGAACACCGCTGAATAGTTTTCAACCAAACTTAACATGGTCGTAACTCACGTTTCTGGGAGTAACTTAGGCTATCCGATGTTTAGAATACATTGCGGGTTGCAATTTTAACTTCGTTTTTTGTAAGAAATATTCATAATTTGGATATGGCTTCTTGAGAAGGTATGTTAAGAATGTGATACTGAACATATTTCTGCAAAAAAAAAATTAAAAGTTCGACTTTGAACCACATTTTCTCGAAAACCTACATTGCGGGTTGCAATTTTAACTTAATTTTTTGTAAGAAATATCCATAATTTTGATATGGCTTCTTGAGAAGGTATGTTAAGAACGTAATACTGAACACATTTCTGAAAAAAAAAAAAAAATTGAAGTCCGACTTTATTATCTCGGAAACCGTTGATTTCCCAGGCATAGTTCCTTGGGCAAAAATGTTCGTTATGATGAGGACTATACGTATACGTACGTATACGTGGTCTCCCGCTTTGTTCGCGGTCTTTTAACACTCTGTATAATAGCACGCTACGACTTTTGGCATTTGGGGCGCATATTGTAAATGAAAAATCGGCATTTGTTTTTATTTTATTTTGGCGGAAAATGTTAGTTCTACAAGCGTAGCATAAGGCCGGGTTAGAGCGTATCTATGGGTTTAAAATAATAGGTATCTCACTCTTTTGTTTGACGTAGAGCGGGATGGACAGAGCCATAGATACGCTCTAACCCAGCCTTATGATGCTTGCTGGAGGGAATTGTGAGTGGTTTTCGGTGGAGGTCGGACAAAGTGTATCGATGTCAGAAATGTAGTACTGTTGCGTCGCGGTCGAAATGTTCTGGATTTGAACCCACGCGAGGTTGAAATTTTTTTTGTGCCTTTTTTTAAATATTTACTCTACTGAGCCCAACTTGATATTTAAAAAATATATTTTGTTTGCCGTAGAGCGGGATAGACAGAGTTATTTGCGGTAGATACGCTCTAACCCAACCTTATACTTTGCTTGCTGGCTTAGCATGAGAATGGGTAAGACCTTATCTATGGGCTACTTATAACTTTATCTATCCCACTCTACGTCGAGGGAGATACATAATAAACCCCCATACTTCCCAGGCAATTCTTATGCTAAGCTTCCTGGTATCTTACACGGGCGATACCTAATCTAAACAAAACATATTTTATCATAAATATATTGATTAGATTAGGTCACACACACACACACACACACACACACACAGACAGACACACAGGCAGGCACACCCTCATAAACACATAAACAGACACACACACAAAGCTATCAAACTTATGACACCCCTCTTTGTTTGTCGGGGGTTAAAAAAACCTTCCTTTTGAGTTTTCCTCCACAGTCGAATTTAAATTAAATGTCACATGTGTAAAAACGCATACGAAGTCGCGGGCACAGCTAGTACTTATAATAAAACTCTAGCGAAGTCAATTATATTTTTAGAAAAAAACTAGCAGGGGTTACTAAGTAAACTATACTGAATCCAAAAATGCAAAAAAAAACTGTTTATGTCTGTCTGTCTGTCTGTCTGTCTGTCTGTCTGTCTGTCTGTCTGTCTGTATGAACACGATAAACGCGAACACCGCTGAATAGTTTTCAACCAAACTTAACATGGTCGAAACTCATGTTTCTGGGAGTAACTTAGGCTATCCGATGTTTAGAATACATTGCGGGTTGCAATTTTAACTTCGTTTTTTGTAAGAAATATTCATAATTTGGATATGGCTTCTTGAGAAGGTATGTTAAGAACGTGATACTGAACATATTTCTGCAAAAAAAAAAAATTAAAGTCCGACTTTGAACCACATTCTCTCGAAAACCTACATTGCGGGTTGCAATTTTTACTTGATTTTTTGTAAGAAATATCCATAATTTTGATATGGCTTCTTGAGAAGGTATGTTAAGAACGTGATACTGAACACATTTCTGAAAAAAAAATTTGAAGTCCGACTTTATTATCTCGGAAACCGTTGATTTCCCAGGCAAAAATGTTCGTTATGATGAGCAAAAATGTTGGGCAAAAATGTTCGTTATGATGAGGACTATACGTATACGTACGTATACGTGGTCTCCCGCTTTGTTGGCGGTCTTTTAACACTCTGTATAATAGCACACTACGACTTTTGGCATTTGGGGCGCATATTGTAAATGAAAAATCGGCATTTGTTTTTATTTTATTTTGGCGGAAAATGTTAGTTCTACAAGCGTAGCATAAGGCCGGGTTAGAGCGTATCTATGGGTTTAAAATAATAGGTATCTCACTCTTTTGTTTGACGTAGAGCGGGATGGACAGAGCCATAGATACGCTAGCCTTATGATAACCCAGCCTTATGATGCTTGCTGGAGGGAATTGTGAGTGGTTTTCGGTCGAGGTCGGACAAAGTTTATCGATGTTAGAAATGTAGTACTGTTGCGTCGCGGTCGAAATGTTCTGGATTTGAACCCACGCGAGGTTGAAATTTTTTTTGTGCCTTTTTTTAAATATTCACTCTACTGAGCCCAACTTGATATTAAAAAAAACATATTTTGTTTGCCGTAGAGCGGGATAGACAGAGTTATTTGGGGTAGATACGCTCTAACCCAACCTTATACTTTGCTTGCTGGCTTAGCATGAGAATGGGTAAGACCTTATCTATGGGCTTATAACTTTATCTATCCCACTCTACGTCGAGGGAGATACATAATAAACCCCCATACTTCCCAGGCAATTCTTATGCTAAGCTTCCTGGTATCTTACACGGGCGATACCTAATCTAAACAAAACATATTTTATCATAAATTTATTGTTTAGATTAGGGCACACACACACACAGACAGACACACAGGCAGGCACACCCTCATAAACACATAAACAGACACACACACAAAGCTATCAAACTTATGACACCCCTCTTTGTTGGTCGGGGGTTAAAAAAAACCTTCCTTTTGAGTTTTCCTCCACAGTCGAATTTAAATTAAATGTCACATGTGTAAAAACGCATACGAAGTCGCGGGCACAGCTAGTATATAATACAGAGAGGGTGTTTGAGAAAGGTCCTGTGACACTACTGACACTGAAGTGGATTGCTTCTCTTGAGTGTCAGTGTCAATACAATCAATATTTACTTTACGTACTATACGTACACTACTGTCGATAGGACTAGCATGAAGTAGGTATTATATATTTATGGAGCTTGATAGCCATCAAATGATTTACTAATATAGACTGCGGAGTATCGAGATTGCTGTTCTGTAGTTGTCCATTCTTATGTTTTAACTAAAACAATAAGTATGTACCCCTAGAGTCAATGGCACGATTTGTTTGAGGTCTCGTCAAAATTGGTCGCGGATGTCCTATTTTGACGAGACCAAATTGACAAAGGATGAAAATGTACCTATTCGACAATAGCATGTTTGATCGCCAGTTTTGATCGCAATGACCGCGCAATCGCTATCAATTCGGACACGGCCTGAAACTACGCTTCGCTCGCGCTTCTACGCTCCCGAACGGTTACGTTCGGAATCGAGGGAATCTTGTCGCGCCAATTAGTAGCTCAGCAGCCAGCAGCAGCCAATTCGGAAGGCAAAGTTTTTTGTTCGAAAGTCCGTTATTGGCTTAATCTTATCTTTAGACAATATTGAGAAACTAATTTCAATATTTTTTATTTTGGTTCAGTAGTTTGGATTTTACAAAGTTTCAAAGATACGGTTTTATGACGTCACGCGACGGTCTGCATACTGTTGGCGGTCATAGGAACAAAACATTTTAGCGCATAAAAACAAAACTGCTGGACCAAAATAAAAAATATTGAAATTAGTTTCTCAATATTGTCTAAAGATAAGATTAAGCCAATAACGGACTTTCGAACAAAAAACTTTGCCTTCCGAATTATTATACCTACCTACCTGTCTGCCTGCCTTTTGCCTTTCCCACCACATTGTGCATTAACGGACCAGCCTTACTAATAAACGTGTTATGTGTTCTGTGTTGTCGGACTGTCTAGCTTCACTTCTTGCAATGATTTAGCTGTTGGCTTTATCATTATTTTGCACATCATAAGTCACCATCATCATAATTATTATTATGATTATCAGTCCACTTTTTGAGCTAGATGCACTGGAAAACTATTTCAAGTGTACGGGCATTTTCGATGGCTATCTTGAACTTGTCAAACATTTAGTTTCCATAGCGTTTCAATCCATAGGTATTCAGATTCTGAAAAAACCTTAAGAGGGAAAAGGAAACCTGCTTGAAAAAAACATCATCATCATCATCAACAAATCAGCTTGCAACCCATTCAGGACCGAAAAATCTGGGCTGAGAGGGGAGAGGCCTTTGCCCTGCAGTGGGACATGATTCAGGCTACATAAAAAAATTAAAATAAACACCCATTGCTGAGTAAAGGCCTCTTCATGATCACGCCACCTCTCACGATCCTGTGCCAGGCGCAACCACTGTTTTCTGGCTACTTTGGCTATGTCTTCCGACCATCTGGCTGGTGGTCTTCCAACCGAACTCAGAAAAAAACATGTACCTAATTTATTTTATAAAGGCGTGAAAATCAAAGACCACGAAGTTGGAATTTCCGTTGGAGAGGTGTAGGTAGATATCAAACAAAAACATCTTCCTAGGGCCAACATCGTAATCAAATTAATAACGTATTCATTATATTCAAATAGACTTTCGTTTTCGTCAGTTATTTTTACCAAAAGATGATTGGCAGAAACGTCAAAGACCAAGCGAGTGCAGTCAATATTTTCATTAGGTACATGACTTTGGATGTCTATTTATCGAATGATTGATGTATGAATAAGTTAAGCGCATCATTTACACTTTCAAATGATCAAGAGGTGTGTTATGTTCGAGTGTTTTGACAAGTACCTACCACTACATGCTAATACTTACATACATCTACCACATAGCTACACACATAACGGATGTATCCCGATTATAAAGATTGCATTGCATAGCTCTCTAAAATGTTATTGAAATATCTCTTTTGGATAGCTCTCTTTTCCATAATATTATTTAAGTTTTGTTTACTCTACACAAATTTTGGTTTGAATTTCGGCATCTGAAAATATATTACCTACCCCACTTTAAATTTCAGATTGAAAAAAAATTAAAGTTAAAGTTGTAAAAAAGATTGTTTTACTGTGGTTTTACAGTCAATATGTCAGATATGATAAGTCTGTGCGTTCATTCAATAACACTTTATAGGCATACGCTTATTGCGAGCGGCTCTTACGGTAGTCTTGACTTTCTAAGGACAATATTCTTGTAAGTTGATACGGGCAAAGCCGTTAACTGTCTCGGGAGGCTTCTCAATCTTTTTTTTTGCCTCAATAAGTGGCACCGCGGTAGTAAACTGGTAATTACAGTATACTGTTACTGCAGGATAGAGTTACCACCAGTCTTTTACCACGGAAGGAAACACAACGTGTAGCAAAGTAGTCGAAGAAAGTTGACTTTTATTCATTTTAAAGTTACGTACATTTGAGAATTTGTAGTAGCAATACCACTAGCTAACCGTCGAGGAAAACATCGTGAGAACCTGAGGGTATGAGGCATCAATCCGCATTGAGCACGCGTGGTGATTGAGCTCGACCTCCTCTGAGAAAAGACCTTTGCCCAGGTAGTGGGACATGTACAATTGTACAGGCTACATAAATTCTCGGGACAGGACTTGAACCCGCAACCTCTTGCATACCGTGCAGGCACTCTACCAAATCTAGGCCTGTCCCGAGGGATTTTTTTAACCTTATATAATAAAAATCTTTATAAGGACTCTAGCACGGGTTAGTGCTTTAGAAAAAATCAAAAAGTGGTCTACACTTCACGTGATCTTGATTTTCAGTCGATTTAACCTTGATACTAATTTAGACGGCATTGTTCGAATTTCCCACACGCTATACTTAAGCACTGATAGCGATAACATTTGGCGAGCATCTGCGTCAACAGAGCTAACCTAGACCGAATCACTCCAGTGTTAAACACTTGTTTAGTCGACCGATTTTTAACTAACACATTCTATCATGGCACACTTAACACATTGGCATGGAGCTGCAATATCTAAGTTTATAGCTATCGCCTTTAGATGGATAATTAGGCCACATACAACTGAATAACTAGTGGTTCGCCCCGAACTATGAACTCGCGACCCCATATCTCAGCAACCCCTCGACCAATTTGGCTCATGTTCGAACTTAAAAATTCTCTTTGCCTCATTTACCTGCCTACCAAATTTCATGACGATAAATTTACTCAAGTTATCATCGAACGAACATTCATACATACAAACATACATACATACAAACTTACAAACGCCGGATTGTTCCAGTAGACTCGGAGAACTTCGCTCGCTCGTTCAATAATCCTTACATAGATGATAAGCTGCTGAACCCATAACCTTTCTTTTTGTTTTCTTACTCGGGTAAAACCCGTAAGTAACACTAATTTTCTTCAGGACTCCTGACCATAAGGGACTTCCTTAAAGTCTCCTAAGTCCTATCACACAAACAAAAACACGAGAAAAGTCCCTAGAAGTTAGAGACTTGACGTAAATCCTCTTATCCCTCAGGACGGACATAGAAGTTTTCTCCACTTGGGACGATCTTGCGCAGAAGTTAGGGAGTCTTGGTGAAAACGGCCCTACGCTACTTGCAAAACTACCGAGAAGTCGGGAGCGCGTGCGCATAGGTGTCGATAATGAATCGTTCCCCGCGGGGGGCACGCCCCGCGCTTTCCCCGCTGAAAGCCGAGGCACCCTGCCGCACTGCGAAGGGCGATAGGTAGGGGCACCATGGCCTTCGAAATACCACTGTTTTACAGGCTTCTTCGAGGCTTCTTCTTCTTTTGGTGCCATCTCCTATCGGAGGTCGGCTATCTTTACGACCACTTTGGCCCATGACGTTGCGGCTCGCTAGAGTTCTGTTTGGCTTGTGCTGAACCATTCTGCGAGATTTTGGAGCCGTGATGGTTTTGGGCGGCCAGGTCTGTCCCTTGCAGAAAGTTATAAAATGTCGTTGCGCATTGTGTGGCCAAAATATCATGAGGTCTGGGATTGGCAAAAGATTGCCGTAAATGACCCAAACGAACCACAATGTAACAACTCGAGTCGAAATGGGTTTTGGAACTAGCTAGAGTTGCCTAGATCAGAAAAACATGTAAGGTTGTGCCTAGTTATTGCTAAGTTATCACTAAGCAATAAACCGGCAATTAAACTAAATCGCCACTTGAAATTCCTTCTTGACTCTCAAAAAGGAGGCACTTAAATAATCTGGTTTGGTTGAAAGCGAAGTTATCTGCTTGTTTCATAAACTAGCATTTATTAGGGTTTATTGCCACTTTAGATTGGCCTAGTTGCGCGCAGACGACATCTTGTAACATCTTCATTAAGTCCTCCTTTTATCAGCATGAAGATTCCTGTACAATGCGTGCCACAATGCGTACAAAACATAGCTGGGTTCCTCACGATGTTTTATCTTCACAATTAGCGAGTGGTTTTGCTACTTCAAATTGACAAATTTACGTAACTTTAAAACGGCAAAGTACATGCCTGCGCCGGGAATCGAACCTGGGTCTATCGCTTTCGAGTCCAATGTTCTACCAATTGGCCACCACCGCAACAAGTCCCGTTTTCAACTGACAGTCAAAAGCTGAATTCAAAGCCCTTGTTATATGGCGCTCATAAATTTCGCTTAAACAGATTAATAATATCTTCAGAAAAAGCGAAATTTGACAGCCGTGAAAACGGTTTATTTTCCTGTGATAGACTCCATGTCGGATCAACGCCGTCTGTCACAGCTTCTAGAACATTTTTTTATTTTTTTATCTGTCAGTCAGATAGCTGTCAGAAAATTCCCCATTATGATAGCGAGTTGCCCATAACATCCAAAACCCATGGTGTTACCAGCGGCGCTCGCAGAGCCGTCAGCCGCGAATCCGAGGGACGAATTATTGCGCGGGGGATTGCAGATCTCAGTGCACTTTCTATTTCTCGCCGGGCTTATTGGGCGGACGGTAATATGCTATTAGGGATCCGTGGTGCTGCTCAGCAAGCCTTTGCAGAAAAGCAAAGTGTTATCGGAAGTCTGAAACGTCCAGAAATATTTGTATGGGACATACGTCCACGGTGGACGGTCCACGGTCCACGGTGGACTAAGACAGTCACGGAATGGTGTTCTAGAATGGGTCAGCGGTCGGTGGGTAGACCGAAAAATCGATGGGTCGATGACATTGTCAAAACAGCGGGAAGACAATGGACGAGATTGGCATTAGACCGAGGGGGTTGGCGTGAAAAGGAAGAGGCCTATACCCAGCAGTGGGCTTTATTTATGGGCTGGATAGACAGATAGATAGATACATCCACAGTGATTAAACAGTTTCACTGAGGATATCACAGTAGTGTTTTCTCCGTAAAAACGTAGTCCCCAATTTCCTCCCTGGATAATGGCACTAGAGCAAACATTTTTGGTATGCTGGGACCTCTCCACCCCTGGCATGTCGGAATGCTTAGAATTTTTCGAAAAAAAATTGTTTAAAGGTGCTTGGATCTATAAAAAAATTAAAAGCATGCGTATTTAAAAGCGGTACCTATACAAAAGATATATGCTTTAACGACTATAGTGAGTGAGGTGAGGATTTTGGCCCTAAGATAGACTTTCAATTAGGTACGTAGAGAGCCCCTGCAGAACTCAGGCCCGCAACACAAAATCGCGCTTGGCCAGTAATTTTTCAATAAATTGCGCGGGCGCACCGATCTGATCTGCGCCCTTTCTCGGATTGCTTTCGCGCCGAGTGGAATTGTGCAATGAGTGCTGCCGTTTTTGTGCTCACTAGTTGGCGCCACTGGCGAGTAAGGTCCTGAAGTAAGTTATACGGGCGTGAAAATAAAGTTTAAATTAAAAACCGTACCGTCAAAACACCATGCCGCAGTGTTGCGCAGTCCCGTATTGTTCGAAAATTCATTTCAGTACATGCTTCACATAATGTTTGGTGACATGATATTATAATGTTATATCACGCGGTATGAAATGTCATGAAATATATCACGAATTCATGACTCGTATGTACTATGTAGGTACATAATACATTTCAGGTATTTCAAAATTTTCACAACATTTTGGTTCGGGGGGATAACAATTTTGTCCTAGCAGTAAATTCGGTCGCACGCAACGCAATGGTGAAAAATTTGTGATAAAAAATCAAAGAAGAAGTTATTGACAGCTAGTTTTGAAATCAAAACCTCTTTTCTGTACATTACAATGTAAAGACTTTTTTCCGTATATAGGTACTATAGTCAATGACATTCTAATCTATAGTGTAGACATATCAGGCTTTGGTTTCCTGAGCATCATCAGCTCGTTATTGGCTTGCGGTTGCACGACTCCGCTGTTTCGTTGGGGGAAAATGAAAGTCTTCTTGTTCACTTTTTGCCTGTTCGATTTTATGGTACAGGTACACGATAAATGCTAAAATATATGAGATTCCGTTGTATACCAAAAGATTATGACGTTTACGTCATAATTTTTTGGTATACTTAGTAGAAATTGTATGGAAATTTGACCTTTTTTATTCGGCCCCTTTTTAGGCCAAAGTTTGTGAGGCCGAAGGCCAAACAACCAGACACCTCAATCCGCGAGGCCGAAGGCTGAGTCCCGCGTTGAGCGAAGCTCAGAGCGGCTCGATTTTTGCAGACTTGTCAGACTTGTGAGGGCTACTGCTCACAGAGCCACAAGTATAGGTACGTTTGGAAATTGAAAACCTGTACGATATTGTTCTGCTTCTAGGTAGTCTTCAACCTACACAAAGCATGAATCTACATCAGCATTCGTTCAACATTCAACGATTCTGACAGACTCCCTGCCTGTCTATAAATCAAATACAGTCAAACAGTCGAGAACTCGAGACCAGTTCTAAAGGTGACCGCCCTCACCGACACATAGTCTGCAAATATAGACCTTACGATCTACATAAAACTGATGATTTATTCAGTGTCTAGTGACATCCCCACTTACACTAGATGGGTGAAGCGACAACTTGGACGTTGCATTGCCTGGTACAAGTTTAGATGGAGTAGGCTCCACCAGCACCTATAGCTATATCTCAGCTTAGTCGGCCTAAGCCGTCAAATTCACAAATGAATGTACCTTCCTACGGGTGGTATTCTAGAACGCTACTTAAACTCAGTTCAAACTAGAACGCTACTTAAACTCTGTTTAAACTCAGTTCAAACTAGAAGGCTCCTTGAACTCTGTTTAAACTTAGTTTAAGTAGAGTTTAGTAGTGTCGACTGTCGGTAAAACAGTGCATGTTTGATTTGAATATCCCTCCCTTCATATCAAAACATGCACTGTTTTACCGACAGTCTGAACTCTGTTTAAACTGAGTTTAAGTAGCGTTCTAGAATACCACCCTAAGTAACTTTGGAAATTCGAACCTGGGGCCTTACGGATGTGTGCCGAACGTTCTACCCACTGCGCTACCGCCGCTACGAGACTGAACAACAAATAATATCAATGTTTTGACAAACGATCCGCATGCTAAGTCTCGCTATTACAGCGTCCGCCCACGTGCCGAAACGAGAACCCTGATAGATAGATAGCCGATATTAATACGCGTTGTAGAAGAAGTAGAGGTGGAAAGACGATGAGAGCTTCATCATAAAGATTTTTATAAGGTTAAAAAATTCGCTCGGGATAGGATTTGAACCCGCAACCTTCTTGCATTCCGTGCAGGCGAGCGCCTGCACGGAATGCAAGAAGGTTGCGGGTTTGCCAATTGAGCTACCGAGTCAAGTACTGTCTTTGCGAATTTTCTAACCTCATTGAAACTCGTCTTTATAAAGTTCCCTAGCACGGGTTAGTGCTTTAGAGAATACAAAAAGCTTCATCATAATCATGATGATCAGCCTGTTAACACCCACTTCAGAGCAATGTCATATATCAAAGACCTCTTCATGCTCACGCCACCTCTCACGATCCTGTGCCAGGCGCAACCACTGTTTTCCGGCTACTTGGGCTATGTCATCATAACATAGCTTCATAAAGTGTCTTATTTAATGGTTTTATTTTCTTTTAATGTCCCAGGCACTGCAGCGCCGAGTGGTCTCTTCACCCATCTAGGTGAGGGTGCCACTGGACGCTGTATAAATCAAAGAAATCGCATCGTAGATGCAAAGGCCTTAGTTTTTTTTCTTTTATTAACGTTGGGATAGACTACTTTCGACCTCGTCCGATAGACGAAGCTCGCGCTGTCGCTATCAGTTTCTCACTGCGGGCCCGTAGACGTTCCGCCCGCGCGGGAAGATTTTCCAGTCTTGCTAGACTCCTAAAGTTTTCATTGATTGCCCATCTCTCTCTGTCGAGTTCACAGTCCTAATTTTCGGATTGGAATTTGTTGCCTATCCTGTCTGCATAACATTATTTTGTGCAAATTTGTGGTATATCTAGCGGAAAAGCTCTATCAGCTCGGAAAATCTATTGATCAAGAGTCAAGACACATTTGAAAACCAATAAGTCCAGGGCCCTTAGCCTGTAACACAATGGTGCCAAAATGGGCTGTCAGGTGACGACTTCAATTACGATTTGCTAATGCTGTCTGTCCTTTTAATGTTTTTGTAGTACAGCAAAGAATATTTTGATTCTAATTCTAGAGGATTAGTTTTCTGGCTGTAGGAGAAAAACGAGGAGAGCCCGGTTTTGTCCATCTACCGGGACGCCATTGACCCGCCATTGCGTTACAGGCTAAGGCCATTAGTATTTGCATTAGGCAGTATTAGAAAGGATTTCGGCCCAATTTCTCGCACCGTACCTACCTTCTGTGTTGATTTATTCTCTATTGCGGACGTCAATATTAATGCGCGCTATAAACTCCGATATGATACGGCTAAGTACTGGTAGATGGTACCGTCTGAAGTCTCTTTTGTATGTCATATATCAAAATGAAGAACCAGTTTGGCGAAAGAGATCGCCATTCGCCATGTCTGTGAGGGTCCGCCTACAACTTGTAAAAGGATGATTTGACAAAGCTAGATATAAGTATGTAGGGAACAGCACCAGAAGTGGTAGAGGTTTGTGGCGGAAGCCATCAGGATCTTGTCAGGATTGTATCAGAATAGCACGTTGTGGGCAGGTGGTGGCACTCGAGGTATTGTAAGACATTAAAAGACATCGGTTCGTTCAATATCGTATTCAGGAAAGAGATTACAATAAAACCCGTATGACCATACAGGCTTTGTACACTGGTTTCAGTCTATCATACAAACAATTTAGATACACTGGTTTCAGTCCTTTCTTCAGGTATAGTGTCTTAGTACCTAGGTAAGTATCCGCACTGACTCTAAGCACGATTCGGGTAAGTGTCTTAGTAGGTAAGTAACCGCACTGACTCTAAGCACGATCGTTGGTGATATTCGTAATTAGCAAAACGTGTGACAGTTCCGAGGCTCTTTGTCATACAGCCCTGCGCCCGTCCGTATTTGGGGCAAGCGGGCGGATGACTGCCGAACCAAGACTCTGTCAAAGGCGCGGGCGCCGCCATAGGGAGTACATAGGTACTCTAGGGCCGCCTCGCCTTGCGTTCTGCTCTCGTATGACCATGTGTCTCCGACACGGCCATCCTGCGAGACACACGTCCTCGTGTGTTATTGATCTGCAACAAAGGTTTTGGGCAAGTGTATCTGTCATGGTACATTGCCCCAGTGCCTGGGTATAGGCACTTTAGTACAGGGGAAATATCGGAGAAATTATAACATGAATCCCCGATCAACCCCTCAGATCCTTTATCGAATCTTGGCAACAAACATACGAGTACATCGGCCTTCACTTCAATACCATCACAGACTTTCACACAAACAAAGCCCGCCTCTCATGACCCAGCATGGCATCATCTCACTAACGTTAATTTAAACAAACGATTCTTATCAGGCCGGTTTAAAACTATTCAAGTGTTTATAAAATGTCTTTCAGCAGACGCAGCAGAAGTATTGCTCGGCTATACCTGACAAAAATAAAGTTGGGTATAGAATATTTTGATAAAGTTGCAATTTAATTCTTGAACCCAAATTACTGTACTGTTTTTTTTACGTTCAAATTAAATTTATTTCGCATTTTATAAGAACAAACTACACGAATTGTATTAACAACGTCTCAAGTACCTAATATTTAAAAAAATATTTTTTTATGACTCGCCATGAAACTTGGCACTTGAAACTACTTTTATCATAGTCATTTAAGCCGTAACTTACTGGTTCGTAACAAGAAACTCAAAACGTCCGGCTCGGCAAAACACGAAGATTACATTCACGAGTAGTACCTACTCGTAGGTAGCAACTAGGGACATACACGTTTTTCTATTACTCACGCAAATCATAATATCACAGAAGTATCGCTCAGCTATGTACGAGTATGCCTCACATAAAGCGAATTAGATATCAATTGTTTTCATAAAACTTTCATAACGTATCATGTTCAAGTACCATTGACTGACCGATCTAGACTCAAAATGAATTCAAAAAATCAAATATCTCATCAATATTAAAACTCAATCAAGTAGGTCTCTTTTTAGTGGCTTACATGCACCGCTAGGGTTGCACACACACGTCCGTCATGGACTCCAGCCTCGCCTCGCACCATGTACACCCTCTAGGGGCTGCACATACACGTCCGTCATGGACTCCAGCCTCGCCTCGCACCATGTACACCCTCCAGGGGCTGCACATACACGTCCGTCATGGACTCCAGCCTCGCCTCGCACCATGTACACCCTTCAGGGGCTGCACATACACGTCCGTCATGGACTCCAGCCTCGCCTCGCACCACGTGTACCTCCACCTGGGTTAGTTGCAATACTCAATTCCCACGGATCACTCTCCGCGAGCGAATACCGACTTCCAACGGGCTAAAGCTACAGCATAACCACAGATACGGTCACCAAACACCCCGACCTCCGCCTGAGCTACCCGAAATACTCAATTCCCACGGATCACTCTCCGCGAGCGAATACCGGCTTCCAACGGGCTAAAGCTACGGAATAACCACAGGTACGGTCACAAAACACCTTGTCCTCTGCTTCAAAACTCCTCGACCTCCGCCTGAGCTACCCGAAATACTCAATTCCCACGGATCACTCTCCGCGAGCGAATACCGGCTTCCAACGGGCTAAAGCTACGGTATAGCCACAGGTACGGTCGGACCAGCCAAAAAGAGAACCTCACTCAAACTCAAAAGTAAAAAAACGTTACATCATCATTACCACGATCTGTCATATCAATGGGTACTTGGCCTTCTGTCACTTTTCTATTCAAGCGCAACCAAATCACTCAGTTCACTAAGTTTTGTTGTAATAAAATTATTTATTTCAAATTAGAATTTTCAAGTACTTCCATAGCTTTCAGCCAACCAGTCATACACCTGCAATAGTCCACCGCTCTACCCTGAGCGACTATGCAGTATACAGTAAGTACAGAACAAGGGTGCATTAACCCATCACACATCCGCATCACGGATCAACACTTCACAACTCAATGACTTTGGCTGAACGCTTCACTATCAATCACAAGTTCACAATTACCATAGCAGGTATCCTTTTTTTTTTTTTTTTAACTGTTAATTTTTCTATAACTACTTAGTTATAACTCACTCGAAACTTCGTGAACTGGTGCGATTCCTTCAAACTAATGTAGAAAGTTTAATTAGGTATTTTGTTTTTACCCAGCTCTTCTCAAATTTAGTTTTCAACTAAGTGTCCAATACCTAAGCTAAGCAGTTAATGCAAAATATTTGATAGTGTAAAGCATGTGACCATCACACAAAAGAACTTCTAAGTCTCAGTAAAATCCCGTCAGTGTATGCTTAGTTCAGAAACATTAATTAGGTAGGCATCTAGTAGCACTTTCAGTTATCCAAAATTAAAGACAAAATCTCGATCGAGTATTCTTTTAACATTTTACGGTCACGTTTTGAACGAGCTGATCATTCTATCATTTCATAAAGCACAAAGCATGCTTTCAGCTAGTGAGCTAAAACATATACCTCAACGTAGGTATTATAGTAACTTCATTGTGTGCTATGACGAAACTAGGCAATGTGTTTTAGTAGGTCTGAGGACCTTTTCTATTTCATGAAAACGAGCCTTTTAGCCTCTTTCACAATCAATAAATTCAGTGTAACAACATTAAATTAAGTTACTTAGAAAACTTTCTTAATCCACAATAAATTATTTGACTACATACCTACTTAGGTACAGTCTCTAATATCGCCAAGCGCGGTTTAACAAAAGTAGTAAAAAAAAAACTTTCAGGATTATCTTATCTAACCAAGTTGCAGTAAACGCATGTACTGTCAACCGAAACCTAAGCTTAACAGTGATAATATTATTTCAGTTGGGTAGAACAGGTTTCTATCTGAACACAGAGCTATTTCTGTACCTCCTGCTTCGAAGGTTTACATGTAGGTTCTCTTTAGACGTTTGTTTTTTTAACTTTAATCGTGACACTAGTTTAGTGCTACCCAGATGTATAGGCATCTTCATATTCAGTTAAGTACTCCTCATGACTAGCAGAACTCAAAAATTTGGTTCTCAACACAATAATCCTTAATTTAGCTTTCTTGTTTAGTAAGAACTTTACATCGCATAAAACAAAGTAATAATGCAATGTGCATCTAAAAATAATTCAGAGAAACTTAGAGTGACACGTCACCTATATCCAGTAACGTATGACTACGGCCATCATAGACCACCTTTGTTCGGCTGATCACAAAACAAACCAACATCTGCCAGAAAACCTACCGCATGCCACCCACATGGTTGTTTAGGTCTCGATGCCTACGATTGGCTTTGGCTATTGGCACTTTTGGCACCGATTGATGCTAAATGAAAAATAATAATCAGGTCAGTAACACAACTTATAAGTTCTGTTTATCAAGATCTAACTAGGTCTTTTGTTAGCAACTGCATTTATGCAGGAGAAGAGTAACTAAAAAAAAACATAGCGCTGTTGGGTTTTAGGAGTAAGTACCCAAGCTCATTTTCATTTACGATCGCAACTTCACTTATTAGGTGAAACACAAATAAGGCCAATGCAAAATAATATCCTCACGCCATAAACCGGAAGGTCTAGTTGCGGTGTTATTCCTTGATAACTGTGCTTTCCATTAGCATTGATATTTCTCAAACAACAAACTTATTTTCATCCAAGCGCTCACATAACCAACATTCCCGAAGGAGCTAGCAGAGGCACTATTTTAGTGACTTGTTATTACAAACACAACAAACCATATCTTCACACCTTCATTGCTGAAAGTATGAACAGAGGCACTCACTAACAGAATTGGTAAACATCATTACAATACATGACATACACACTCAACCTTACATTTACACCCACATCTCAGAAGGTGTAAACAGAGACACCAAGCCCTCGTTATGTTAGGTTATTTTTAACTTTCATTCAAATATCATCTTACTTGTATTTTCTCATCAAACCAAGCAAAAAAAAAAAAAGATTACTGAACAAAAACATCTCACCCTTATTTTTTGTGGCTGTCAAGTGGTTGCAACGTGCAATGCAACGGGACGGGATTCTCGCATCACAGCTTAGCCGGAACATGTGTGTAGCTTAGGTGGTTTGTGTCTTGCTTGACCGAAGCTGAAGCTTGGCATCAGCTGGACACGCCTGGGCTGCAGCCGTCCAAGGGTCATCGCTGTTGTTCTTTGTGGTCATCTATGTCTTCTTTGTGATTCTTCGGCGAGAATTTAATCGCTTAGTGTGCATTGCGATTTCTTGGAAGAATGCCGTTAGTTGAAGTTTGCGTCTTGATATAAGATGATAGAAGACGAGTCATTCCTTTTCTT
Source organism: Zelleria hepariella (assembly GCA_949319315.1). NCBI lineage: Eukaryota > Metazoa > Arthropoda > Insecta > Lepidoptera > Yponomeutidae > Zelleria > Zelleria hepariella. Next base: position 9,997,000 of record OX439384.1, read on the forward strand.
CAGTGATTTTTCGAGTAACTATTGGCACATTTCTTTGTGTAAAAGCGTTGTCAAGCACGCTGCAGTAGGAACATTTTTTTTTTTTTGTCAAAACATTCCGATCATATTGCGTAGCGTAGTTCTCTGAAGTGGACCGCATGTAAGCTAACACCATAGCGCGGTGCGATAAACTTGCTTGTTGTTGCGACGAAACTCACGTATATTCAAGCGCATCAACTCCGTCCGCGGGGTAGGCAGAGACATCAATGCATTGATGATTTTATTTTCTGGGTAGTATTTTTTTTTTCATAGCTTTAGGAACTTGTCACTTGGTCGTCTTGATTTCAGTGTTGGATTTAATCACAACTTTTTATTTTTCATCTTGATTTTTCTTCTTCAGCAGGACATTCCAGGTCTTCACCTCGAGTGGATCCCACTTCTGATGTAGGGAACAGCACCAGAAGTGGTAGAGGTTTGTGGCGGAAGCCATCAGGATCTTGTCAGGATTGTATCAGAATAGCACGTTGTGGGCAGGTGGTGGCACTCGAGGTATTGTAAGACATTAAAAGACATCGGTTCGTTCAATATCGTATTCAGGAAAGAGATTACAATAAAACCCGTATGACCATACAGGCTTTGTACACTGGTTTCAGTCTATCATACAAACAATTTAGATACACTGGTTTCAGTCCTTTCTTCAGGTATAGTGTCTTAGTACCTAGGTAAGTATCCGCACTGACTCTAAGCACGATTCGGGTAAGTGTCTTAGTAGGTAAGTAACCGCACTGACTCTAAGCACGATCGTTGGTGATATTCGTAATTAGCAAAACGTGTGACAGTTCCGAGGCTCTTTGTCATACAGCCCTGCGCCCGTCCGTATTTGGGGCAAGCGGGCGGATGACTGCCGAACCAAGACTCTGTCAAAGGCGCGGGCGCCGCCATAGGGAGTACATAGGTACTCTAGGGCCGCCTCGCCTTGCGTTCTGCTCTCGTATGACCATGTGTCTCCGACAAGTATATGTCGTTTATTTTTTGCACGAGCAGGGGAAAAGACCTTATATTATACCCAGTAGTGGGCAAATGTGGGCTGATTGAGAATTATGATGATGATGAGACTGACTCACTCAGTGATACATCCGTTAAAAGTGTAGTTTAATTATGAGCTACGTCAATAAAGTTTCAATTTGTACAATTATTCTAAAACTAAAACAGTTTCGTTCGCTATTCAATCAGCTGGGTAAAGCTATCTGCCCCTGTATTATCTAAAATATCCACCGTAAAAATAACGGTTTTTAGGGGTAAATGTCAAAAAATAGATTGTTCATTTCAATAAGGACTATTTTCGAGTGTTTTGACGCTCGGAGGTTGAGTGGAATTTTTACATAATATAGGCGCTGTGTTCGCTATTCAACCAAATAACCACACAGCACACACAGAAGGTTAGAAATATCACTGTTAATTTGAATATAATATCACCTTAAATTGGCTAGTTTTCCATTCATTTTCGCTCTGACGATGCATTTGTGCGAGTGCGACACTGATGCGTTTTCACCCACAGATTTCACATTATATTATTAACCGGGTAATTTATGAAAATTGTAAACAACCACTCAGCGAGATGATGGAAAAGGGGAAACTCCGCTAATAAACCAATGGCATAGACGTCGAGAGTTATTGAAATCGATTTTGACGCATGAAGATGGGAAAGAGAAAATGCGGCGTTCACAGGAAACTACAAATCCTACATTGCGAGAGCCTGTATAAATAAGACCTCCAACCACCTCCAACCCGCTGAGTTAATTAAGTACCAATCTACCAATCATAAACAAACATATATATTTTTTTTAAACCTTATCTTGCAAACGAAACGGAATCGTACATAAAAGGTTTCGGATATATACGTAGACATACTTGGATAGTTTACTTGTTACGCTCTTATTTCAAGAGAGATGCATGCAGCCCGCTGTCCTTAGAAAATTCTCTCCCAATTTTAACACAAAGTTAACGTGAATATTGGAGTTTCATCGAACGTCCCCATTCTCTTTGAGAGACATTCAATCCTACTACTTTTATAAAAATAAACATCCCTAACATTCAGGGCCCATTTTTCTGCCTTCGAAGCGGGCAGTCTTATCTATCTCCTTTGTTCTACTTTGCTCTTTGAGAGTAAACCAAATCCATGTGCGCAAAGCCTCGGGCTACGAGAATTCCAATCGGTCCACCCATACAATCATGTGCCAAATTTGATTCTGATTTGATCGGACCGAAATTATTGGTTCCCTGCTCAGTTGCATAATACGAACCGACATGTTCGTCAGATGTTTCGCCATGTATCGTATCGAAGGCTCAAAATAGTGGTTCCGTCGACAGTTCCGTGTGTGTCTGTCTGTGTGTCAGTCGAGTGAACCGATATGGATGCATTTTTTTTAAAGCAGGTTTTCTTGCGTGTGTTCTTAGATATGTTTTATAAAAATCGGTTCAGCCGTTTATGAGATATGCTTATTTGAAGCTAAAAAGTCGCGGGTAATTTATTTGTTGTATTGTTTCAGGCCTAAGCCTGTAACGCAATGGTGCCAAAATGGGCGTCCGGTTGACGGCTTTAATTACGATTTATTAATGCTGTCGGTCCTTTTAATAAATAAATACCTAATGCTTTTGTAGAACATCAAAGAATATTCTGATTCTAATTCTAGAGGCTTAGTTCGCTGGTTGTAGGAGAACAAGAAGGAAATCCCTGTTTTGTCCTTCTACCTGGTACGCCATCAATACGCCATTGCGTTATAGGCTAAGGCCCCAGCTCTCTCTAAAGCAAAGCTTCTGCTAGTGTTTTAACCAGTCTCACCGTTTTAGTCTGACTGAACTCTTACGTCACCTCGGCTGCGCAAATTATAATGCGGCTAGAGCTAGACCGATACGAATGATTGAGCTTATTGCCAATGGCTTGATTGGAATATCTAGCGGATGATTAGCATACTGATTCCGACTTAGACCGATTTATCTGTTAGGTAATTATGTAGGGTAAGAAATGTGTCAAGTGAGTATTAATCATGGTAGTTTTGATTCCTTGGTCAATTATCGTGTCAGTGAGTGTGACATAAAGCCTTTGATTTTGCGATACGAAATTGTGAACCTTAGAAATATAAGTTGCTATAATAGTTACAGTAATTATTGAAACATTAGGCACTTCTAGATTGATAAGATTTCGTAATAAAAATCGATAAAGTGAACGAAAGACTGCAAAGGTTGATACCTATAAAACATTTGCAACATATAAAAAAAATCTTCTTTGAACCTACTTACTTTTAAATCTTAAAAGTAAATATCTACAAAGTCTTGTTGTTACAAGAAAAAACAACTATTTTGTAATTAGGTATATCATCTATAAACTATGGAATAGGAAAATGGATGAGGTTATCACGAGACAGAAAAAATGATAAACTGGACAAACTATTTTGGAACTTGTGACCCAGACGAAAATTGCAAGCGTGAATTCGCGACTGAGAAACCAAGTCAGGGCAAGTTTACACGCCGTAAATCTCCGGCCATACATCATCGTATCGTATCGTATCGTTAGGCAGACTATCGTATTCGTATTATTAAGCCGAGAGGCGCGGTGATGCTTGCAGCATAGAAGATTATAAAAGGTTTACTTGGAGAGTGACAAATCCACTGACAAATCGACTACCCTCAAGGAACAGACCTTCAAGACCATTTTTCCTATACTCAGCGAAGTCTAAATAATTAGCATATACGTTCACTATCAGCAGATTGGTCATCCATCTATCTGGCTCTACCTCATACGACTGTGCCTACCACGCATCTGGCTAATACGAACAAATACGTATGTATGACAAATACGTATACCTTTTTTGTAGGTATACGTATTTGTCCCTGAAAAACTAAGGCCTTTTTGCATTTATACAGCAGCGTCCAGTGGCACCTTCACTCACACCAGATGGGTGAAGTGACCACTCGGCGCTGCACTGCCTGGGACATTGCCATTTGTCCTACATCACAAAAATCGACCCATGTCTCTCTTCTTCTCTTCTTCGTCGTCATTACACTCTTGTCAGAGCGGTCGTGGTCTACATGTTTTACCATCAGTGGCTGATGTTGCACGTCTTACTATGCTACGCCATTTCCTCGAGCGATGTGCGCGCTGGCTATATATATTTTTTTATCGAACCATTGTCCCCTAATTAATGACTAAAATAGAGCTCAGTGGCACTTTCAGCAGTCATTTTCAGCACAAAATAATTTACAAAAATTTTGTCTCACTTTTTTATAAAGGCTTTTAGCTAAGTTGATGTTCTTTCTGTGCACAGTTATATACTGGAATAATTAACACTTAACGATACTGCAGAAAGAACATCATTTCTCTAAAAACCCGCAAAAAATAAATGCCACCAAAATTAGGTAAGTATTTCTCTGCTGAAAATTACCCACCAAGGCCAAATGTCCAACGTCGGGCAAGCTACGAAACGAGCCTTTCATACTATCATCTCTCTCAAGCACCACAAATAATAAGTGCCACCAAAATTAGGTAAGTATTTCTCTGCTGAAAATGACCGACCAAGACCAAATGTCCAACGTCGTCGGGCAAGCCACGGAGCGATCCTTTTATACTATCTCACCTCTCTCTAGCAGTGATGTTGTCTAAGCCATTTGCGATTAGACTCGCGCCTCACGCGTGTGGGCGGCCGTGATAGACGTCCGCCGGGTTCACGGTTTCGACGAATTAACCCACTTTGGGGAGACCCCAGTGGTAGGAGCCTAACTGTGAGGAAACGACTTTGAGGCATTATTCGCCAATGAAATGCTGATTTCTCAGGCGTTTGACCGTTCGATCGCAGAGCGGTGTTTCCGTTTTGTAGTTGGCTGGATAATAAGCCGATTTAGCCGAGTATCATGCAATTCATGCATGATGCGCCTTACTTGGTGAAAACACAGAAATTGTAAAAAAAATGCTGTAGTATTGTACTAAAACTGGAAAAAATTATGGGGCAGATGATATTTTTATTAGCTGCTTACTAACTCACAGGCTAGGTGGTGTCGTTTACAAATCCTGAAATGCTTCTACTACCTGCGCAAGCGCAAGCAACGATTGCCGATATATTTCATGCCTCGTGAGCGTATGACACATTAATAGCAAGCAGATCAATCGCGTCACGAGCCTGGCCACTTCCTACATCGACTAATACGACTCCGACTTGACACAAACTACGTTGCCGTCACAACTGGCCCGCTTTTCAAGCCACTGCTGTTAACACATGGTAGGGTTGGCTAAAGATGAATGTGGTATAAAACATTTAAAAAATACGCGTCGAATTAAGAGTCCCCTTCAGGACAGTGGGAACTCAGTGACGGCCAAGCGCGTGAAACACTGTTTTCTATAGCCGTTTCACCCAGAGCGAGACGGGGCGTGGGAAAAATGAGAGGCAATGCGCCTGTATGAGTCTACGTGTGTTCGTGTCCTTTCGCGAGTATCTAGTTGTAGTTGTAATTTTCCCAAAATTTTTCGTAGTTCAGCTGCCATTTCTACATTTTATTAGGTACTAGCTGTGCCCGCGACTTCGTATGCGTTTTTACACATGTGACATTTAATTTAAATTCGACTGTGGAGGAAAACTCAAAAGGAAGGTTTTTTTTAACCCCCGACCAACAAAGAGGGGTGTCATAAGTTTGATAGCTTTGTGTGTGTGTCTGTTTATGTGTTTATGAGGGTGTGCCTGCCTGTGTGTCTGTCTGTGTGTGTGTGTGCCCTAATCTAAACAATAAATTTATGATAAAATATGTTTTGTTTAGATTAGGTATCGCCCGTGTAAGATACCAGGAAGCTTAGCATAAGAATTGCCTGGGAAGTATGGGGGTTTATTATGTATCTCCCTCGACGTAGAGTGGGATAGATAAAGTTATAAGCCCATAGATAAGGTCTTACCCATTCTCATGCTAAGCCAGCAAGCAAAGTATAAGGTCGGGTTAGAGCGTATCTACCGCAAATAACTCTGTCTATCCCGCTCTACGGCAAACAAAATATATTTTTTTAATATCAAGTTGGGCTCAGTAGAGTAAATATTTAAAAAAAGGCACAAAAAAAATTTCAACCTCGCGTGGGTTCAAATCCAGAACATTTCGACCGCGACGCAACAGTACTACATTTCTAACATCGATAAACTTTGTCCGACCTCCACCGAAAACCACTCACAATTCCCTCCAGCAAGCATCATAATAAGGCTGGGTTAGAGCGTATCTATGGCTCTGTCCATCCCGCTCTACGTCAAACAAAAGAGCGAGATACCTATTATTTCAAACCCTATTAGATACGCTCTAACCGCTCTTTCTGGTGTACAATAAAGTGTTCTCTATCTATCTATCTATCTATCTAACCCGGCCTTATGCTACGCTTGTAGAACTAACATTTTCCGCCAAAATAAAATAAAAACAAATGCCGATTTTTCATTTACAATATGCGCCCCAAATGCCAAAAGTCGTAGCGTGCTATTATACAGAGTGTTAAAATAAATAAATAAAAGACCACCAAGAAAGCGGGAGACCACGTATACGTACGTATACGTATAGTCCTCATCATAACGAACATTTTTGCCCAAGGAACTATGCCTGGGAAATCAACGGTTTCCGAGATAATAAAGTCGGACTTAAATTTTTTTTTTTCATAAATATGTTCAATATCACGTTCTTAACATACCTTCTCAAGAAGCCATATCAAAATTATGGATATTTCTTACAAAAAATCAAGTTAAAATTGCAACCCGCAATGTAGGTTTTCGAGAGAATGTGGTTCAAAGTCGGACTTTAAATTTTTTTTTGCAGAAATATTTTCAGTATCTCGTTCTTAACATACCTTCTCAAGAAGCCATATCCAAATTATGAATATTTCTTACAAAAAACGAAGTTAAAATTGCAACCCGCAATGTATTCTAAACATCGGATAGCCTAAGTTACTCCCAGAAACGTGAGTTACGACCATGTTAAGTTTGGTTGAAAACTATTCAGCGGTGTTCGCGTTTATCGTGTTCATACAGACAGACAGACAGACAGACAGACAGACAGACAGACAGACAGACATAAACCGTTTTTTTTGCATTTTTGGATTCAGTATAGTTTACTTAGTAACCCCTGCTAGTTTTTTCTAAAAATATTCAATGTACAGAATTGACTTCGCTAGAGTTTTATTATAAGTATAGATTTCAAAAAAATTTTTTCTTCTGTCAAGTACAACACATATTTATAGATGTTCCCACAAGGTAGTTAGACTCCAATAGACAGTGTAATAAATTATGTAAGTAAATAACAGCTGAAAGTAACCCCTTTTTTTGACGAGACGAGATGTGTTTCAATTGTTATCATTATCACAGTCGGAAGAGGACGATGGAGGTTTAAAATGTAAACCCCACCGCCCATCGCCGCTTTTGCTTGTGGATTCTGGCCACTATTCCTACAGTATTTTTAACGAAAATATGACGCTACCCAACAAAAAAAAAATTGTGTCGGATTGAGAACCTCCTTTTTTTTAAGTCTGTTTAAAAACATTGTTTTCTTCGCGAAAAATTATCCACTTTAAGCAATAAACAAACTCAAGGTATGAGAGAGCAGAATTTTATTGTGATTTACGAATTTCCTGCGTCTCGTAAAAAGTAATTTTAATCACAATATTGTGTGATTCATTCACGCAATAACGGGCGATTAATTCGCAATCAGCAACATTGTAGTTGGCTTGATTGTTTCAAGTGTAAGCTGTGCTTGCTACTACGAGTATAATGATCAGCCCGCCAATACCGGAACCGACGAAATTAAGGACAATTTGTTCAGGAAATGTGCTGAACAGTTTTTTTATTAACAAGATTTATATCTCCGGACCTACCGCGTCCGACTGGGTTGTCTTGTAGAAATTGGGCTATCAGAGACATACCTACAAGAAAAATTAAAATATTTCGTGAATATGATCGATAGTGTGTCGGATGAAGCTGCCAGTGTCAAACTTATTTGTAGTATGTTCAAATCTCTTCGCTATTCTAGGTATAATTTATGTAAAGTTCATGTCATCAGACGAAAAATAAAACTGCAAATGCTGACCCTGTCAAGAGTTACAATGAAGCTATTGCTAATGCTGGAATAAGGCTTCGACGCCTCGGGAAGCAGACCCGCGAGAGTTTAGCTTCTGTCATATTTCATTCGGATCTATTTATTAATAAACGGCCGCTTATAGGTCATCGGAGAGAGGGTGAAAGCGAAGTAGGGAGATGTAGAAGATCCTTTTTGTCATGTGGGTTTACACGGATTCGATTCCAGCACTGAGGAGAAGGAACTTAACGTTTGACACCTATTCATCTTCTACGTAGGTATACCGCATCCTCTCACATTAGTCAACCTAGTCCACAGAAGAGACAAAGCCAATACATGCGGAGTAGACATGTAGGTAATAATCGTAATATTACAAAAGACATATCACACAACGGTGTTATGAGATATTACTATTACTCATTCATTACACGAGAGAAGAAAAATAATGTAATCTTTTTTGCATGCAAAACAAAAATTGTGTTTTCACGAAAGTCGTAGAGCAACATTTAGAGGTTGGGGTATCTGAGGAATAAAGCTATTTAACAATTGGCCTGTGTATGCTGAAAAGTAAAGTCATGTCGATGGAAGCGGGCCCTCTGTATTAATATTTAGTTGCGCGATAGAGATGCTCGCAACTGGCGGTGAAAATACTATAAATCTTTAGAGATTGCACTGGAAAGGCTCTGGACAATGCGAGGAATTAATGCAATTGGATGGAGTTGGGCTGGTAGTAATGAAGAAAAGTTCCTCTGTATCTACAGAGTCCACTCGAATATAATAGTGGAACTTTAAGAAGGCGAAAAAAAAATCTGATGTTCCAAATATAAGGTAAATTCAGTCCTGCACCAAAATGTGTATAACACCAGATTTTGTAGTACAAGTAGTTTTTATTGATGAGTTAAAGTTGTCGTCGAATTCGAGTACATTATACACCGTGGAATTTTAGTGGTTTTAAAGCCGAAGGTATTTATTTGCACTCGTGATTCTGAATTGACCATGCTGAGTTGCGAATGAAAGTCACTTTTATTCAATGTCACCCATATGATAGTGCAAAGCTTGCTTTCGAACTTTTGTGAGCAGTATGATTATGAATCTCTTTGAATGACAGAAACTGCACGTGGGCACATGAGCTCAAAATATTCAAAACAGTTATAACATCTGTATTGGCCACAGATTAAATTTTCCGTTTCTGTATGACCTTTGGCTGACTTTCCTGCGCCCAAATGCAAATAAGCGCGGCCTCAAATATACCTCAGTCTTATCAATAGGCAAATAAGTTTAAACTCAACATCATATACAACTCGATCGGGGCAGATATATTAAATCCGGCCATACTTTATCGATCAACCCACTTTCTGCGTCTTTGTAAGTATCTGCGGGTATTCTAAAGCCAGAGTCAGACGCAAAAAACTGGAGCATACAAAATATTTTGGGTCCATCGTCTATCGAACATGTTTTAGACTTGTTTTAGCCCAGAATTCGGCAACGCTAACTGAGTTATCATCAGCCGCCATCAGATCCTCCTTTGTGCAGGAGTTAGGGCACGCCGAGCCTGGTGCGAGGTTGATCACGGTTTGGGGGGCGGGGTAAGTACCACATACACAGCTTAGATTGCTGACTTTCGTGAACCGCCACCTGGCCATATTTTCCTTGCTTCGACCGACTTGGGTCCTCAGACGGTTTATTGACTTCCAGGTCACCCATGGCAACATATGTCCTGGCGGGAGCGGGCACAAATAGCTATGTCGTACGTATCACAGAAGTCGCGGCCATCTATTTCAGAATCTACAGACACTTCCAGTCCGCAAAAGTCACACGGATCTATTTGCGCGGTGTGTTCTCAGCCTAAGACACCGCCTAGCGGGACAGCTTAATAGATTTCTTCATTACGAACGTCTGTCATGCCGATATGCATTACAGATATTATGCGCGGTAAATTACGGGATAGATGCCCGTGGGCGGCTAAAGAAAAGCGATCCCTAGGCCCTGCCGCGGTATGTTCATAACATAAGGTAAACTAAAGCCTGCGGTTGAAGTTCAGAATTGAGTATTTGTTACGAAAATCAAAGTATCGGCCTCCCAACAGCATAATATTTCGATTGATGAGATCATCAACGACCACCAACCAACCTTAGAACAGTCAATGATACAGCGTATACTAAAAACACTCGCTAGAAAACCTGCTTTTAAATGAAAAAAACCGCATCCAAATCGGTTCATCAGGGAACGCGGGCAATCTCAACTCCATACAAAAGGGGAGACCTGTTTCCTCCCTGGATAATTGTTTTAGAAAAAATATGTTTATGCCATTCAATCTATATTTACTTCTGCCATGTCCCTATGTTTTCCTTTTTTTATTATTTTAATTATTAAAAAAAAAAAACTCACTCATATAGCGGTGAAACTTATAACACCCCTCTTTTTGTGGAGGGTTTAAAAAGGAAATAAAATGTATGTGATGCGGCTGGGCGTTTTTTTAGTACAGCCCGAGTTAATGTTCTGTAGTGAATTACCCAGCCCTATTCAACAGTTGTCGGACATCGATGGTCGGAGATGCGATCTCGCAGTGTTTACGACCTCTTAGCTTCTTCTTTCAAGATTACTATTAATTACGAGCGGAAGCTGCTTGGGTAGTGGGGCTATACTTATCCAGTGACCCTCCCCCATTGGTCTCGTCACAGGATTGATAGGTAATAGATTCAGGCTATTCAGATAGCAAGCTTCAGCTTCCTACTATGTCGAGTGACAATGTCTTTTGACATTTTTTTTATTCATGGCGAGACGATCTCGGCCAAGTACTGCTGAAGTGGTCAGAAGTAGCTCAAACCCATGTCCTGCATTGAGCAAAACTATGCTGAGGACTGTGCTTTACGCAATGCCTCCAAATATCGCAGCTTTGCTTCCTGGTATTCGCAAAAAGATCTACCCTGGATCCATCCAAACTTTGAATATTCACATTAAATATGCGTAAACTGTTTATTTGCGTAAGCCGTTTCACGCACTTTACGTTGTTGTATAATATAAATAATTCAGGTCTTGTTACCCTGACGCTGATGCCATCAGACAGAGACCAACCTCGAATTGAAATCAATTTGTCCATCTCGATTTTTGCATTTCGACTCGGTTCTCTCATGGAACGCTGTTGCGAAATTGCCATAATTGGTTCTGAATTTCCGATCCTTGCTGATGTCAGATCGGACGGTCCCTCAACCTACTTTTTGTTCTGATTGACGTCATATAAAGTAGACCGAGAGTGATATTTTTGGCTACTTTTCGTGCTGATAAAATCCCGCCAAAAACATGTTGGTAAATATTTTCTTAGGTTTGCACGAGCACTATACATCATAGGTAATTTAAATACAATTTTAATAGATTTAACACTCATTTTATGTACTTTTCCCAACGTTTCGAGACCTTTGCAGGGCTAGACAATGGCATATTTTTCAGACTTCTACAACTTGATTTCCCCATTTACTAACACATCGTTTCTAAACTAGATATTATTATCATGATGACACAAATTAGTTTATTGACATAACTTCTTTTTATAGCAGCAGTTTGGTAATTGAAACTTACAAAATACCTATTTGTTGCAATTTGGTTGCAACCTCAGATTTTAAAAACAGCATTGTATTTCTTTGTTTCAGGTAAATCATCATTCTGAGCGTCTACTCAGTGGTTCTTTTCACAGGTAAAGGAATTGTGGCTGTTATTTGTTTTTAAATATTTCATTGAAATGTGAGGCACAAAGAAAAATAAGCAAGGTCTCTATATTTTTTTGTATATCGAATTGATCGTTAAAATCAAGTCATTGTCAAAATCAATAATATACTAGCCATCATTGCAGACGAAACTATTACTTCAATGTACTATTACATCGAGCTTATTTTATTAGCCCTGTCTGATCATCAAAGTTTTGATTTAATACACTATAACATCGTTGCTTAGTCTTAACTACTTCCTACTTCAATATCGGAAGTTAGCAAATCAGTATGTTATTTCTACTTAATTTTGCATCGTGACTAGACTTTGAGTGTGTCAAATGTCTCAACGGACTTTTTAATTAGTTAAGGCCTTGCGTAACCATTGATTTCTAGTTCGTGATAGTTGATCCTAGGTGCAACGATTCCAATGTCAGTTCCAATGTCTGAGTGATAGATTTATCAAAAATATCTCAGTTTAGCTACAAAATTAAAAAAAAAGTGCTTTCCACCACACTACTTTCATTGACCCATAAGATTTTTCATGACTTCTGAAACTAAAAAAAAAATACTTTCTTTTCTTTTTCTAACTCTGTATGCACGGTTTTAAATACTAGAAAGTATGTTTTTATGGCTTGGAACAACTGGTTGCCGAGACACGGCATTTGAACAAAAAATCTTATAACAGCCTTTGATTCACGACCAAAGCATTTGTCTCGCAGGCTTACTTTATTCGCCGCCCGCGCAGGTTCGAAAAGCCAATCGATAAATTAGACAGTAACAAACATCGACATGTAAATGACGCTTCCCATGACTCTTTCACGGGACGGGGTCAGCGATATTCAGCGCAGCGAGCGAGTAAATTGGAAACCGTGACGTCCGCCCCTCTAGGGCCATTTGTACGCGTCACATCCGATCGCGTTGCCATGACTACGGTCACACAGTATGGCCTAAAGGAGGTTGACTAAGTGCTAAGCTAGTAGTCACACTCACACATAAGTCTCACAAGTGTTCTATATTAGCCACAGATCACAGCGATACCTGCGTGATAGAAGCTGAACTGAAGATTACGTAAATAACAAAGATACGCCTCGAGTTTATAAAATGCAAAGTGGTTGGATAAAAATTTTTCTTCCAGCAACCTAATGAGTCTTAGGTTGTGGCTACGACAGACAGTGATCTGCTCGTAGGTAATCGTATGAGGTACCTAGTGGCCACCCCGGTGTCAGTTTTTAGGCGGCCCAAAGGGCCTCTGACATGGCTTAAGACGGAAGGCGGGTAGCCGGCTGCTCCATACAAAAAATACAAAAAGGGCGACCTGTTTCCACCCTGGATAATTATTTTAGAAAAAATATGTTTATGCCATTAAATTTATATGTACCTCTGCCATGTCCCTATGTTTTCGCTTTTTTATTATTTTAATTATTGTAATAAAATGTATTTAAATAATTAAAATAATAAAAAAGGAAAACATAGGGACATGGCAGAGGTAAATTTACATTGAATGGCATAAACATATTTTTTTGAAACAGGTCTCCCCTTTTGTATGGAGTTGAGGTTACCCGCGTTCCCTCGTAACGATTGTTCAACAACAATCGGTACCAAGTACCGGTGCACGGTAGCGCTCAGATATTATTGCCACTAGCGGTCACCCATCCATGGACTGACCGATGCCGTTGTTGACTAACTTTGAGTTCAATTAGGCTGTAAGCGGTTCAGCTGTGAATTTGTGTTTTGTTCGCTTGACGTCGCAGACTGATCGCGTCACTGGCTATGGTGTAGTCCCAGCCTTAGGCGGGAAAAATTATAGTATTTGTGTTGTGCGTGTGTGTCATTTTTGTGACTCTCTCAGTAAAGTCAAAGTTCTGTAGTGCCAATATTCCTCCGCGGCCGTAGATCGTGGCGGCTTACACTAACAGAAGACTAATACGAAGCAAATGGCCGTTGTTATGACGCGCCACACTCCCCGGTCAGGGGTTAAACGCCCACTTTGCGCACGACCCTTTCTTATATTGATTCTACAGCGATTGCTATCGCGCCTTCATTGCATCCTTGTGCTTGACGTATATTCAAATGAGCCGGTGTAAAGGCGATGCGCGCGCCGCTTATTGCAAGGTGAATAGGGTACGGTCGGCGACAGTTTGTGATATCCTGAAATTCAAAATTTTCACCGTTTTTTAAATTTTAAGCTAAATTGAGCTATTTTTGGGCAGCGATTTTTCGTTCGCGCCAATAACATAGTATTCTTTTCATTATTGTAAACAACAGAACAACAATAATACAGCCGATTGTGTGTTCTAGGGCCTTAGCCTTTAACGCAACGGTGCCAAAATGGGCTCCCAGTTGACGGCTTCAATTACGATTTATTTATGCTGTCGGTCCTTTTAATGTTTTTTTAGTGCAGCAAAGAATTTTGTTCACTGGTTGTAGGAGAAAAACGAGGAAACCCCAGTTTTGAGCAGTGCCACTGCTTTGACGACCAGAACACATAATCGGCTGAATTATTGTTGTTCTGTTGTTTACAATAATGAAAAGAATTCTATGTTATTGCCGCGAACGAAAAATCGCTGCACAAAAATTGCTCAGTTTACCTTCAAAATTTTGAGAGATGTGTGAGAGCTAATGAGAGGCTACGTACTAAAAACTATACTTCAAACTGTAAAAATTCCAGTGAAAAAAATACAATAACTAAAAATACAAAGACGATAACTAAGAAAACATAAAAGAGCACGCATAAAAGAGGTAGGGTAGGTAATTGTGTGAGGTAGTTAGTGGCCACCCCTAGTTTCAGAGTTTTTAGGCCGCCCAAAGAGCCTCTGACATGGCTTAACGATTGTTACTAATCAACAACAACTGGGACATGAAGATGTTGCATATTTTCCTAGGACCTATAAGGTTCAATATGGAGATTACTCAATTTATGGGAATTATCTATTCAACAACGTCCAAATTCGAAAATTATATAGAAATGTATGGGCTTTAAAATAAATAAAAGAGCGGTTAGTGGGCAATCGAACTTTCAAGTTGTAACCTCAAGATTAAAAATTCATTAGACGGATACCCACTGGTCTACCACCGCTGTCACCGACTGTACCCCTGCCCTCAGGTGGATGCGTCAATGGCAGTTAAAGAGAATGTTTACATGCACATGTAAGTGCCTGTAATTTTGCTTTATGGACACTTACCTAATGATGGACGCCGTTGAGTATCGTGCGGAAACGCCTTAACGACTTGTAAGGATTGTAATAAAGTATTTTCTATCGGACTGTACTATGAAGCTGAGGAAAGGTTTGTACGTTTCGATGGCATAGAACGGTTGATGAGTTACTAAAAGTTAAACTTTCGTAAGCACTGCACATTTTTATATCGATTTAACGGTTTCACTTAGGTACCTATATTTTGTCGGAAGAGACTTCCGGAAGAGGTCGAAACATGTCGGCTATTCCGACAAAATAAAAGTACCAAAGTGAAACCATGAAATCGATATAAAAAAGTTACTGAAAGCTATTTTGCTTTTATCATAACATTATACAGCTTGTTTCAAAAAGTCTTTTTTCGAGATTTTGCACTTGACCCCATAGTAAAAGTTGCTTGTATCCTTTCAGTGTCACTTTCTGAAACATGCTGTATAACGGCTTAGTAGTTAAAGGCGTAGATATTACGTAAAGTTAGAATACTTAGAATAGTTGGGACACACACAAAAGTTATTGAGTGGCGTGAAGTAAGTACACAATCCCCCTTCATTAAATTTAATGTAATGACGTGAGTGATGGCGATGTAGCGGTCGGTTCTATGTTATTTAATAAACTAAATATAGCCATTTAACCACCTTCAGGCAATGCTGTGCCTTAAACTCCTTGAAATATTATTACCATAATCTCAACAACATTAATACACATTAAAATGCTGCAGAATAATGACCATATCACAGTTTTCAAAGAGAAACGATGGTACGGTCAGCAATACCCGGAGATATCCTCCTTTTGGTTCTCGCTTCGCTCGGGATTTTACTCTAGAATCCTTCGCTCCGCTCTTGATTGAAAGAAACACTCTCGCCTTTAAAATTGTTTTTGCTCCCTTGGCAAACAATCTACTATATTTTCTTGACATACCAGTATCCGACTTGCACTTAAACAGTTATTTTGTTCGATTGATGGACATTTGCGCCGCTCGATAAGAGCTGCCATGAGGTAACACTCATGTCACTGAGTGTACAGTATCTTTGAATTTAGCTCAAATCTTTATATCTCCTACAGCGAATAATTCCGCAAGTGAAAGGACGTTCCCAGCCATTGACACCTCTTCACCCATTTATTTTCGTCAATTTATCGTCTGTCAATTTTCAGTTTCTCCGTCCGCCTTATTGATTTAAGTACGTGGGTCTGTGGGCCACTTTAAGTTCGAGGGACTGCATCTAGGGTGAAAAATGCCAGAATAACAGTTCATTACCATAGCAAATCTCGAATCAGGCTAACAGTCTCGAAATGAGCGAGCATATCTGAGCTTGAGATGAAGCCGCAAAATCGGCCAGATTGAAAACCTGTTTTGAGAGCCCTATGTCCCTGATTGGGTTATAACAGGAACTGATGATGATGATGACGACCAAAGCAAATCTGAGAGCGTCTGATACATAATTTTCTCAACGCGAAAAATTCAATCCAGAGTAAGTAGTAGGAAAGTGTTCTCTCTCTGAGAGAGGGGTTGTGCCCAGATATTGCGGTAACGCGCACAAAAGGCTAAATCTTACTTTTTTTATCACAGAAGAAACAAAGCCGAGAAAGCAAATCAACATTAGATATTAAAATAACAGCAGGGGCATAAAAAAGCAATAAAAAAGCAAAAAAGCATCTTCATCAGTGGTCGTCGTAGCAATAGCGGGTTCTGGGCTTCTTGGGTGTGCCTTTTTGGTGATGTGATCAATCAAGTGGGGCTCCGAGCTGCTTCTCACTCGCGGTCCCTGGCGGTCGCATCCATCAATTCGTCAGAAATCGGCATGTAATTCACCCTACTGTTTGACATTTCTTCGGTGACGGTTGTAATGTTAACAAAGGAACATGGCCATAAACTGAAACGAAACCAAAGGTAGTCAGCCTTCTGGTGAAGTCAGTTTTGTGGTAAAGTTCGGTGCGGACGGTATCTCGGTGACCCGGCTTCTTTTATTTACAATTTCGTTTTTTATTTTCGTTTGACCAAGACTTTTTGCGAACGGTACCTTGCTCCAGATATTCATTCACCTCCTTGGCTATTGTTTTAGTGCTTTATTAAGGCTCCCTTAAGGTCCCTCCAGATTAAGGTTTAGTGCTGTAATAAAATATCAACGAGGCCATCGTTGTGGTTTTTATTGGGCTCGTTCATTAAAAAAAAACTTACCAAACACTGTCTAATAAGTAATAACAAATGATAAGGTAGACGTATTAACACCGACAATATTTAGTTTTACATGACATATTTAGTTTTCTGATGTGCAATAAAGAATTACTTACAGATAACTGAAAAAAGTCGGGTTTGTTTTCAGGTATCCGGTATTAGGTATTCTGATATCCGCCTTATAATTTGGTCGGTCGGAGAAATTCTTGCCTCAGATAAAACGGACCTATAAATTATACTACTTATAGGTAATTTCGACATTCACGTCGCTACTGTTTTCAAGTATGACAACATTGTATGTCTTTAAATACTGTTATTATAACGAGCTGTTTACAATGTGTTTGTAAATGGATCGTATGAATAAATGAAAGGTGTTGATAGTTATCTTGCCAAGAGAAAATGTAACCGCAGTGATTACAGCATATTCTTCTTAGTAACAAACAACAGCAGTTGACAATGTGACGCTTAGGTGTTTCATGCAATGCTAATCTACTCTACAATTTCACCAAAACTTGGAGTTCCTTTTGAATGTCTGCTATCGATTCCTGATGCAAATGATTGCAAATCGGTGAGCGATGAAACCGTACCGTAGGCTGAGATAATGGGATGCTCTAGCACACTCCTAGCGATTTGTAGCGATCTAGCATTTTGTGCTGAAGCCAGTGGGTAGCCCGCTATTTGGTATTGGCATTTTGGCATCCAAGTCAACGGGGCGGCGCGTAAAACGTGTACATAGGCCCTCATATGGTAATCAAAAAGTAAACCAGCTACAATTTTGTGATAACCTTCCTTTAATGTAATATTACCACTTCTAAGCATCGATCCCTCCTAGCGTCTAGCAGTTCAGCGGTAGCTAACTCAACAATCCATATTCTAGTGAGCTAACGGCATCTGTAGTAAGAAATGAGATGATGCTACAGGAAAAGGAAAGTGCATCAAATTATGCCTTCCACTTTCGTGCAATTTGCGAAATCATTTCCTGTGTTCACCTTTGGATATTATGGTTGCTTGTTTTTTTAAAATGTTTATTCATAAAACGGCTATTTTATTCCACTTAAAACATGTTTTTCAGTGTTTCAGTAAACTTATTCGCCAGAAAAATACATTTTTGTTTAAGTTTTCTGTTTTATTCTTCTGGCTCTTGAAGGCTCTGATCTGATAGCTCGATAGTCACTACGCGTCTGTACGATATCTTTGTAAATTTTGATATGTTATGATAACATCCACCAAATGATCTATACTTCTGAACGTTTTGGTGAACCGTTGAAGGTTTTAAAACTTCTGATTGTACCTTTCGATACCTCAAGATCCTTCTGTGATATCCTCATCGGTTGAAACCCAAATCACCTCTGAGATAAGATAGTTCATACGGTGCACCGTGGTACCAACATAAAGGTTTATCTCTTCCGGTCGTGGCTGACGGGCTATTTCTCAGAGATATCCATATGAGACACATCGGAGCGAAACGTTGGTTTAAAGACAACCCTCACAGCCAAAACCACTAAACAAGAACTTTACTATAAAACACGAAATGACGGGGACGTTCTAATAGATCAAAAAACTGCATGAATAGCCATCTGAAGTAATTTTTGCAAGTTTTAAGGACAGGACTTGAACCCGCAATGCAGGAGGTGTACCGTGCAGGCGCTCTACTATACCCTCTATCATCGGTAAGTGCTCTAGAAAAAATCAAAATTCTTGGTGAGGCGTCAAGTTCCTAGGAAGAGAACGTCCTGACTCCGACACTACATAACATAGTCCTCGAGCAAGAAGGAATTCAATGAAACCCAGTTTCCCCGTCGCAGGCGATAAGCGGCGCGATGATAAGGGCGCGGCCGCGGCTGGATGAAAGTTTGTTTTATCCAGATACTACAACGTACTCGTAGCTTGTGATTTGAAAGTCGATCTGTCTGTGCCTTGGTTCCTTACTTACCTACTAATGTGTAGGAAGTGCAGTTTTTAACTTTTTAACTCCATATTTTGTTTAGCCTTCAATACTATTTAGTTATGTGAGCTGCCAGCTTTCCTATGAAATAAATATAAATATAATATAAATTGAAGCTGCTAACTTTTTGAGGAAATTGATTGAAGGATATGTTTTTTTGGTTTGTAGGTAATAGGGTTAATAAGAAGGATTGTTTTATCCAGAACGTGGCTTGTGATTTGAAAGTCGATCTGTCTGTGCCTTGGTTCCGTACTTACCTTCTAACCTATCGTGATTAACCTCCGATCCAAAAAGAGGGGTGCTACCTATATGTTTGACCGCTATGTGAGGGTGTGTCTATCTGTGTGTGTTTGTCTGTAGCTCTTAAACGGGTGAACCGATTTGGATGCGGTTTTTTTTATTTGAAAGCAGGTGATCTAGCGAGTGTTTTAGTAAAAAAAACGGAAGTATTACTTAAAAAGAAAATCCCGAGATAGTTCCGTGCTAAAGCCACTACCATACCAGGTCAAATATTTTGATTCGGTGTAGCAAATTGAGATATCAATTACTGAACTATCGGACATATCGAATCCATCGGTAAATCGTCATCACCAAAGTCCGTAGAACCCATCGTAGACATCGTCTACCTAGCTCAACATGCACAACTCACATAAGAGTCGTACCCAGTCCTGGCTGGTGGGTGGGCCGGGAAGCTCCCGCACACCCACGGCCTCTCAGCACGCGGTGATTCATGTCTGGCGGTCTTGGGTTCGAATCCGGCAAACGACAAGAGAGGTAGAAGGCTGATTTGAATCGCATGATTATTAACATTCTCCTGCAAGAAAAAATATAGGACCGCAGAAGACCTGGTTGCCCAAAGACCTTACGGCTCCAAAATCTTGCAGAATGGTTCAACACGAGCCACACAGAAATCTCAAAAAGCCACACAGGAGCCAAAGTGGTCATAGTGATAGCCGACCTCCGATAGGATATGGTACCAAAATAAGAAGAAGCTCGCGATAGAGATCAATCAAATGATGATGATGATGGTAATTAAAGTAATCGTTTGTGGTAGGTAGTGGCCACCCCTGGTGTCAGAGTTTTAAGGCCGCCCAAAGGGCCTCTGACAAGGCTTATTGACTGCTATTAATTAACAACAATTGGGACCAACGGTTTAAGGCCTTCCGAAGCACGGAAGGCGCTTAGATATTATTCCCATTAGCGGTCACCAATCCATGGACTGACCTTGCTCGATGTTGTTTAACTTTAATGGCTAGTTCAACTAGAATGTAAGCGCTTCTAATGATGATGGTGATCATGATTGATCCTGGGTAGGTTAAGACATAATGGCGATAGCTTCAACTCCGGCATTCGTTAGCTCGTATAGAAAGACAAAATCTATGTCCCGATGTCTGACAGAAACTGTTATTGATGATTCATTATTATAGAGGAAATTATGATTCATAATTTTGTTGTGGCTTCAACCTAGGACACCCAAAGTAGCTTGTGATGCTTCTGTACAGTCTGTGTAGTGATTCCGGTCGGTTCCACTATCACATTAGTTACATTAGTTGGCGTTTTGTTCGTTCAGGTGGGCCGTTGTCTTCTCGCGCCGGATTTATTGTTCGGTTCCGTGTTTCTACGCCCCGGTTGTTTTGGAATTATTTTGCTTTATAGGTTGCTTTGCATGGGACTAAGGTGAGAGTTGTGACGTCATCGTCGTTATGAAAAGCTTTCGACTAGCATGTCAACAGTTTACCTTTTTGATAGAGCGACTGTTGACTGAAAAAGTCGCAACGATTCTCGCAAAAAAAACTGACTTAACTTTATATCGTTCAATGAAACATTACTGCTTTATCTACTGACAATCTACCTAAACTATGGTTTCGCGCATAATAAAATTATGGTGCTTGTGTTGTGTCCCTACAATGAAAAATTTGTTATCTAATAGAAAAGCTCGAAGCCTAGACTACTTATTTATCGAAAAATTAGCTAAATGACATGGTAGTCAGAAGTATTTAACTTCAATGGCCATAACAATTTTCATATCGACATAACAATGTTTCAAACTTGGTGGTCTCCCTTCCACGTTAATTATGACAAGTCACCACAGACTTGCATGCCGGCTAGCAATTACAAAACCAGTACTCCTAACTCCTCAGTGCCCCATATCTCCTGGCTCAATTCCTTATTCAGATTGCTCACGACAGCTGCCGGGCTGCTATCAGCCAATCGCTCCATCTATCAGTCTTGAATGTATAATTCCAACCTTTATCACGTAATTCCAACATATTAATTTCAAAGGTGTATTATATGACAATGATCGAAACTTTAGAATATACAGTTAACATCAGAAGAAAGAATTAAACTAAAAACATCATGGTGGTGTGATTGAATTTGATTTAAAAAAATATTTGCAATTACGAACACGATGACAATTATTGACAACTATGTTTGTTTGTTTGTATTGAATAGGCTCCGTAACTACTGGACCGATTTGAAAAAATCTTTTACCATTAGAAGCAGACATTATCCCTGATGAACATAGTCTACTTTTTACCGCGGGAAAATGCTTCATTCCTACGGGAAAACGGGTAATAGGACAAAGGGTAGTAAGAATTATCCTTCCGTACTTATCTTTTTCACATAACTTCTAAACGGCTGGACCGATTGGGTTGAAATTGTATATGGGTATTTTGATGGTTTTCGGGATGATTTATAAATATAATTGGACCAAGAAAAATAAAAAATAAAAATAAAAATAAATAAATAAATAATAATAAAAATATAATTTTTATTTTATTATAGTTTTTGACATTCCGTATTTTATTTTAATTTTATGATGGATTTCATTATTTTATTTTATTAATCTTAGTTTTAATTTAAGACGAAGCTTTTTTGTGAATTTTATTGTAATTGATTGTATTATTTGACTTTTTTCTTTTTGCATGAATAAATATTTTTTTATCGGACCCTATAGGTGGCGCTGCTGTCGGTATGTCAACTACTAAGTGGCTTAACATTGGGTTGAAATCGACGGGGGAAAAATAGAGATGCAACCTTTTATCTTAGTCACCGCTGACGAAGTCGCGGGCGAAAAGCTAGTGTTAAATAAATGCGGTGTGAAGTTTTGTGAACGTATTGCAACCGCCAAATTGAAAGGAATATTGATTGATGTTGAAGTTAACCAATAACCCCCATTCTCAAGTTATCAGTCGATCGGTCTGCCTATAATCTATACAACGCGTCTATTCTAAAAAAAAAAACACTCACGCGTCAACTGACAAAATAGAAGTTAAAAACTAAAACCCGACTACTAAAAGGCTTAAAACAAGACCTGTTTATCCTTAAAATAGACTCATAGATAATTAATCGTAGTCGGAGGCCATCGGTTTATCAAATGCGAATGTGGTGTCCTCCGACTACGATTAATTATCTCTGAGTCTATTTTAAGGATAAACAGGTCTTGTTTTAAGCCTTTTAGTAGTCGGGTTTTAGTTTTTAACTTCTATTTTTTTTTTGAGCTTTTTAGTAAGTAATTTTGGACGATCACCAAGAATAGAACCAAGAAGGGCAAAAAAAACACATTTTTGAATTTTTTGTTCTATTTGTTATGTTGACGCTACATGTGTTATACATTTTTGAAAAGGTCTTTTAAAGCCCTTTCATTTGATACCCATGACGATGGTATCCGATAATTTTTATTTTTAGGTCCACCACTTTTGGGCGTGGCACAGCCGCCATCTTGGTTTTTTTCAAAATTAAACTATCCTATGTTACCTGGGTGATTAAGATGAATCCAACGACACCTCATTTGTTGAAATCGGCCGAGTAGTTTAGGCTCTGCGAGGGAACAGATGAACACACAAACATACATACATACATACATACATACATACATACATACATACATACATACATACATACATACATACATACATACATACATACATACATACATACATACGCTGCTAAAATCATAACCCTCCTTTTTGCTTCGCGTAGTCGGGTAAAAACCGGTTTATTTTAGGGAAAATAGCTCGCAAATAACAGGAATATTTACGATTTTACGATGCATATTTTAGAGACTACAGTCTAATCTGTAAGTATTCGTAGTTTTGAGATAGGTTCAATTATTTTGGACAAAATGCCTCGTACCTATTATTGCCTTAAGATATTGATAATAAATTGCAGCCAACGATCACCACCAGTTTCCACCTAGTTCGCTACAAAATACAGTCCACCCAATTCGGAAGGCAAAGTTTTTTGTTCGAAAGTCCATTATTGGCTTAAACTTATCTTTAGACAATATTGAGAAACTAATTTAAATATTTTTTATTTTGGTCCAGTAGTTTTGTTTTTATGCGCTAAAATGTTTTGTTCCTATGACCGCCAAACGTATGCAGACCGTCGTGAAGGTCATAAAACCGTATCTTTGAAACGTTGTAAAATCCAAACTACTGAACCAAAATAAAAAATATTGAAATTAGTTTCTCAATATTGTCTAAAAATAAGATTAAGCCAATAACGGACTTTCGAACAAAAAACTTTGCGTACCGAATTGCCATTTGCCGCTGCACATTTTTTTTTACTAATTCAAGGGTTGTTGTGTATAGTAC
This sequence comes from Zelleria hepariella, assembly GCA_949319315.1. NCBI lineage: Eukaryota > Metazoa > Arthropoda > Insecta > Lepidoptera > Yponomeutidae > Zelleria > Zelleria hepariella. Next base: position 10,020,672 of record OX439384.1, read on the forward strand.
GGCCATGGTAGTTCTTATACTCGTAATCCGCGCGGGATCAGAATGGGATAATCTGAGACGCTCGCGGTCTGCCTGTCAGCTGTAGCGTCAGCATTTCGGAAAACTAGTTGTCTATGGCAGACTCGCGTCGAAACTTGCTTGTGTTTTCTATGCGCGTGGTGGTCTGTCTTATCAGATCACGTTTTAGTCAATTAATGCAATAACATTTAATCCTTTTAGATTACAACCATTAAACATTTTTGTGTACTTTCAATTTCATAACCCTATGATAAAACGTAGAACTAACAAAATTTTTAATGTCGCTACTCGAGGACTGTCATTTTCGGTTCAGTTCCAAAAGGTATTATCCCATTCTGATCCCGCGCGGATTATATCACGCGCGGCATAAGTGGGCCCACCAAGCTAAAAGAGGTATCCTAGGGTGTCGCTCACTGTAGTCACTGTGTACGTTCTGTGTCTTCTTGAGAGGTGGCTGGAGCCCGCAGGACGTTTTTCACCGGGTTCGATAGAGAGACGAAATTATAGGCTTTTTACAACTTAATACGCCGTAAATAGGCGATTGGAATCAGCTATGCGTGTGAGACTGGCCCAAGTCGTGAGCGGGTACGATTGCAATGTATTCAAGAAGATATGAAGGTATTTTATTTTATTGTCGCGCAATTTCACTGCGTGGATTCTCTATCAAATCAAATATTTTTTCATTTACTCTCGCTCGATTTGAATTGATCTCAAGCAAAATTGAAATGAAATAATAAAAATGAAATAAAATTTATTGCACAACCAGTGTCACAAATATTAAATCCCTGGTTCCTGAAGAAGGGTAACCTGTGTTTCAGGAACCAGTGCCTTCCTTAAAATACACGAGGTAGGTAGTACAATAATTACTGACGTGATAATTAAGATAACAAAAAAAGTTAAAAAAGTTAAATGAAAATTATAAAAAACCACATTAGAATTAAAAGGTAAAGTGTTTGACCTCCTAGCCCTGCGACAGAGTCTTGGGATCAGTTACGAGTACATACTACTAGGAGGGTGTGTTAGGGTGGGTGTTCGTTGGTTTGTAGTGTGATGAATGTAAGAGTAATGAATGTGTGTATAGATGTAGTGTGTAATGTATGATAGTGTGATGCATGTTGGTAAGGTAATGATTTTTAAATGTTTTTTTTTAAATGTTGCCAACATTTAGAACATTGGAGTTAGTAGTGTTTCTGTTGCGTCATAGTCGAACTGGGCTAACCAGTTGGTGATGACTCTCTTAACTGCATGATTATTACATTTTTTTAAGTTTACTTTCTTGCTAGCTATGGTGTACAATCGTGGGGCTATGATGTAGTAGTGTCTTTTTGCAAAGGCACTAGTGGCTCTCTTGACTAGACATCTGACGGTTCGCTTATTCATGTCCATGAGTTGTGGTGCGGCATTTTTATGAAACCGGCGGAGACACTGGTACATGAAAAGTTTGCGCACACTGAGCACCTGTGCTTTAAAGTAGAGCTCAGTAGTAGGAAATCGATAGGGAAGGTATAAAAGCACCTTCAGCACTGCACGTTGAGCACGCTCAACTTCCATTAAAAATGTCTTGCAGGCACCCCCCCATGAACAAATACAGTACGATATTATGCATTGGCATAGGGAGCTGTATATCTGCATTAGGAGTTTGTTACTTGCAACTTGTCTAAGTGATTTAAATACATATATCAATTTCCTGATTCTTTTTGCAACAGATGTGATCTGTTGTGCCCACTGCAGTTTGTCGTCAATAATTATTCCTAAATATTTAATGTTACTAGCTTTAGATAAGTTTGGACAGCTACAGGGATTACGAATAAGATCATTGCCTCTATTACATGGACTAGTGTGAATAGTAATGTTGTAAACATCACTTGGGCTAGAAGCATTAGTCATACTAAAGCAGAGGTATTTAGTCTTTGAGGTATTTAAAGAGAGAAGACTATCCTCCAACCATGAAGTGACTCTACTTAATCCTGTCTCCGTTAGGCGTTTGAGCAATTCCCACGTTTTACCATAAAAAAGCAAAACTGTATCATCTGCAAACATAGTGATTTCAGAATTAACGACTTTCATGTGGCAAAGTTGGTCAATATATATAAGAAATAATGTCGGGCCTAGGGTGCTACCTTGCGGAACCCCGTAGGAACTGAATTCGTAGTCACTATAATGTCTCTCAACTCTGACACACTGTTTCCTATTAGTAAGATAGCTGGCGAACCATTGTAGAGGAAATTGATCTTCAACGCTTGCAAAGTATGGTCGGCCACAGTCTAGAATACCCCATGGTAGCTCTTACCGCGCGCGGCATAAAAAGGGGTATCCTAGCTTGTTGCTGACTGTACCTCCGTCTATTCCCAGATACTTCTGAGCCACGCCTTTCTTCTACCAACATGCGATCACTTAAAGTCGGAACCAATCGTGGCGAAGCACTTGTCGTGGTAGCTTATCAGCATTAACTTCGCCACTTTCTCTCATAAAACGCTAAATCCTGTGCCATAGGGCGCTTCCGAAGCGCCCCGTAGGGCGCACGCGCCGAAGTCCGGTAGCGCGATACTTTCACTGCCCAACGCGCGGGATACGAAATCCGACTAATGTCATGAGGGCTTCAAATAGCTACACATAAGATTTGTCTGATTGGGGCTAAAGAAAGATGTAGGCGTAGTCTTTGACCGTAATTTCTGAATTTCCCGGCAAACCCTGCGACTTATTTTGGAAATAAATGAAATCAAAATCGATCAATTATGTATAATTTTTATTTTTTTAATTAATACTAAACTGTGACCGAATACTAACGTAGTCTATCTCAATTCAACATTAATAGGTACCTCACCGACTGGTTGTAAACTGAAGGCAAATTGAAACCTTATGCCCTCAGTGCTAGCGGTGACTTTGTATCGACGCAAGACGTGTGCTAGAACTGCCTTCATTGTCACCATGGCGTAGATTTTTCCTGAAACGAAATAAAAATAAACTTAAAAATGTCACGATTTCTTTCAATTTGTCGTTTGGAAAAATTTTACCAACTTCAGACACCATTTATTTGACACGAACTCTTCTGAGGTTACGACTTTGAATGAAATAAATTCCATCTGTTAACTCCATAGATCAGGTGATCTGTGGTTCACTAACTATTTTTCAATGTATAAGGCTTGTCTTGCAGCGATTAATATTTAAAACTTACGCAATTTGGCTACATCTGCGTGGTGCCCGACTTAGCGTAGGTGGAACAATATGTAATGAGGTAAACTTAGGAATATGCATCTGGAACAGATGATTTATACTGCATCCAGTGGCATCTCCACTCACACTAAATAGACAAATCAACCACTCAATCGCTGCAGTAAACTTCTTACCAACACAAGACCGTCTGCCAATACCGAAGGTGTTTGTCGGAAAGTGACCGCTGGGCAGGGTGGCTTTGTCGAGCCAACGTTCGGGCTTGAACTCTTCAACGTCGACGCCCCAGCACTTGTGTCGGTTGATCCCCCAGTGGGACAGGAATACGGTAGCGCCAGCTGGTAGGCGATACTGCTCTGAAAATTCATATAGTTCAGTCATGAGGGACCTACGAAAAAAAAAACAAAGAACTAATTATTCACGGGTAGGGTCGGTTTTTTGACTGGACTAATACTAAGTCTATTGAGGTAGCCGTAGCGCCAGCTGGCAGGCGATACTGCTCTGAAAATTCATACTAAGGCCCGGTTTCTGAGTTGAGAATTTTACTAAGCACATACTTACGTATCGCTATGTCACATTCTCTTGTGTGAAATCTGAAGAGACAGGACGATACTTACCCATTTGCTTAGCAAAATTCTCAATTCAGAAACCGGGCCTAAGTCTATTGAGGTACTCGTATGCATTAAATCATTGTGGCTGGCTCAGCGACCCAAAATGGATCTCGGCCTGTTTAATCGTTAGTAGCCTATGTAATAATGTAGTATAATAATATCTTCCATCACGCTCTAACCCATAGCCTTGTCATACTACACTTTGATTTTAATGTGACAGACTGACCGGTGGGGGACACTCACACTTGCCTGAGTTATCGGATTCGATCGGCCACGTCCCGCTGCTTCGTAGAGAGACCTAACCTAACCTGTGATAACATGGTGCTAAAAGTGGTTTACCGGCCTTGCTTTTTACCCGTTCTTTTCTATGAGTCCTATAAATTCGATGAAGATCTGTTGGAAATTGTTGGAAGTGTAGGACGTAGATCCTTAACAGATAGCAGAAAATTAATCACTCGTTATAGTATTGGGAACGCTGGGACACCTTTCAGTCGGGAGGGGCTCACGGCGTTCGCCCTCCCTCCTTTCAGGCATCCCAGGGGGCTAATTCTCGGCAATCTCGAATCTGACTTGTTACTAAGGTTTTCTTCGTAGAATCTCGAATGTGACATACCCGAGAATTACCCCCAGGTTCCCAATACTATTGAGGGAAACCGAAGACGTAGGGTAGGTAATCGTATGAGGTAGTGGCCACCCCTGGTGTCAGAGTTTTTAGGCCACCCAAAGGGTCTCTGACATGGCTTAACGATTGTTATTAATCAACAACAACCGGGACCAACGGTTTAACGTGCCTTCCGAAGCACGGAAGCGCTCAGATATTATTGCCACTAGCGGTCACCCATCCATGGACTGACCGCGGCCGTTGTTGCTTAACTTTGCCAATCGGTTAAGAACGGCTAGTACAACTAGGCTGTGAGCGCTTCCGAAAGCGAAAACCGAAGACGTGAAAGGTAAAGTTGAATGTCCAAAGTTTAGTAACCAAAACTCATTTAAACATAACTTACCGCATAGGGATTTGTTTGGCGAGGTTTGTGGTAAAATAATCCTATCCTACTATCCTACTTCCTACTTTTATTATAAATTGCGAAAGTTTGTGAGGATGGATGGATATTTGTTACTCTTTCACGCTGAAACGGCTGAACGGATTTGGATGAAATTTGGAATAGAGATAGCTGAGACATTAGAATAACACAAAGGCTACATATCATCACGCTTTTACACTTAGGAGAAAAGTAAAGCATATATCTTTTTCCTGTTGAAACGGCTGAATGGATTTGGATAAAATTTTGAATATTTTAAAATTTAGCTTAGACATCAGAATAACACATAGATTACATATCATCACGCTTTTACACTTAGGAGCATAGTAAAGCATATATCCTTTTTTTGCTTAAACGGCTAAACAGATTTGGATGGAATTTGGAATAGAGATAGCTTAGACATCAGAATAACACATAAGCTGTAGCCTATGCCTATATTATCACGCTTTTACACTTAGGAGCAAAGTAAAGAATACATCCTTTTTCTGCTGAAACGGCTGAACGGATTTGGATGAAATTTGGAATAGATTTAGCTTAAACATCAGAATAACACATAGGCTACATATCATTATGCTTTTACAGTTAGGAGCAAAGTAAATCACATACCTATCCTTTTTCTGTAGTCCACGCGGACGAACCCGCGGGCAAAAGCTATCCTACTAATATTATAATTGCGAAAGTTTGTAAGTATGGATGGATGATGAGGCTACATATTATCACGCTTTTACACTTAGGAGCAAAGTAAGCATATATCCTTTTTCTGTAGTCCACGCGGACGAAGTCGCGGGCAAAAGCTAGTAACAGAATAAAATTAAATATGAAGATCGTAACACACGGATTGCATTGCATAAACAGCGATGATCCTGGTTGTACATATTATATGAGCACAGGTTGTTAGTAATGAAATTTGTAAAGCAATCAACTTCACTACAACTCGAAAAAAAACCGCGTTGGTAATTCAGAATAGGATTTCGACATGGAAAGCTCTTACCTAATACATCCAGATCTCGCTGTCGGTTTCACTTCAATAGTATACACCCTGATTCGGTAGGTAAGTTATGTTTCAATGAGTTTTGGTCACTAAACTTTGGACATTCAACTTTACCTTTCACGTAGTCGGTTTCCCTCGATAGTATTGGGAACCTGGGATGCCTGAAAGGAGGGAGGGCGAACGCCGTGAGCCCCTCCTGACTAAAAGGTGTCCCAGCGTTCCCAATACTATACTACTAGCTTATTATATCAATGTGCAATCGACCGAAAGCACTTTTACCTTTACACGTCTGCATTTTACTCGGTTACGATAAGGGTGACTTTACAATATAACTGTAAAGTCTGACGTGCTGTTGACCGTACATTGAAAATAACTAGTCGATTGCGCTCGCAACATAATATTGTGTTAATTCGTTTCTCACTTACTAAATTGCATATCTCTATCCAGTTCTCTCCCAGTAAATGGCACGTTAGGGAATATCCTAAGAGTTTCTTTTATTGCAGCTTCCAAATATATCATCTGTGCAAGATCTTCTTTTGCCACGTCCCTGTCAGAATCTCCATATATGTCCATTAATCTGAAAGTTTTTATTAAGTTAATGATTGTCGTAGCAAAACGCAAATTAAATAAATATAATCGTGAGAAGCCTTACTCTCTGTAAACTTTTTCTTGGGACTCTGGATTAGCTCCTAATAGTATGAGTGCATACACAATAGCAATTGAGGTTGTGTCAAATCCAGTAGCGATGATGCCGTCTATCTCAGCTCGCATCTGCTCAATAGAAATCGCTCCGTTTGCCGAATTCTTAAACAAGATTTCTAAAAACGGCCTGAATTCTGCAAATAATTTATCATTAAATGTAATATTGCATTCTTTCAATCGGCTTTGTGCAAAAGATGATATTAATAAAGAAATTAGTGGTTAGCGGACTTGAACCCGCAACCTCCGGCATATCGTGACGAGCACGGCTTTAAAATAATCATAAAAGTGATCAGATTTTTAACGGACTTCAACAAAGGAGGTAGGTACGCAATTCGACCCTTTTTTAGGGTTCCGTACCTCTAAAGGGTAAAACGGTACCATTATAAGATCAATGAATTTCAAACATAGGGATCACTTTTGGGGGGGTAAAATGGAAAATTTAAAAATAAAGTTTTGTTAACTATAGCTTGTTATAAGGATCTCAAAGTTCGATATTTAAAAAAAACCGGCCAAGTGCGAGTGGGACTCGCGCACCAAGGGTTCCGAACCACCAATCTATATGCATTTATTTGGAAGAAAAATTTTAAATACAGCCAAGTGCGTGTCGGGCTCAAGCGTGACTTCTTATATTTTGACCTCCGGCTCTTCATCTTCTTTGTCATAGTGGGCTTCTTGTTTACCCGTCGCGCATTGCATTCTTGATGCAACTCGACAATCATTTTCCGCTCTGCACGCGAATCAACTTTTCCAACAACACCTCCTGTTAAAACTTTTTCCCGCCAACATTCAATCCATTAGATTTGTCAACACATCCTCCATTAGTAGTCAATATCTCATTAATATTTTAATGATACCTCGAATCCTCTTTGGACTCGACTCTCTTGTCTCCCATTGTCGATGCCACCATTTGACATCCTGTCAGCTATCTCTGGACAAACTTGACGTGACAGTTTTCCAACAACAAAACATCATGAAATCGATGCACAATTTATTTTCCTGCAGGAAATCTGGTCCTAGCATTACGTCGTGTTGCATGCCTTCGATCACATACAGTTCACACGGAAATTGTCAGAAAAAAAAAGAGAAATGAAATGGCTAATAAAATGTAGAAATGGCAGCGGAACTACGAAAAAATTTGGGAAAAATAGATCTATTACGTTATAACTACAACTACATACTCGCGAAAGGACACGAACACACTAGACTCATACAGCCGCATTGCTTCTCACTTTTCTCGCGCCCCGTCTCGCTCTGGGTGAATCAGCTATAGAAAACAGTGTTTCACGCGCTTGCCCATCACCGAGTTCCCACGGTCCTGGAGGGGACTCTTAAGTCGGTTTTTTTATTTATTTTTTATATGCCATATATTCAACATTCTGGGATTCAACTAAGTGAGAGTTCAACATTATAGGAATTCAACATTTTGAGAATTCAACCTAATGGTCCGGAAGGATTTACAGGGCCATACATACATATATCCATATAGCTATGGGAATTTAGAATTTTATGGATCTTAGATTTAGAAATTAATGTATATACCTACCCTTGTTGTTATCGTCTTTTGCGTAAGTTTCCTTGACTCTCTTCAAAACCTGAAATATGTGGACATTAAAATTATCTCAAAAAGTGTTGAAAATAAAAAACAAAAAGACTCCGAAACCCGAAGGTAGCGGGAGGGGCGGGAACGACGTCTTTAAAAAATTAACGACATGAGACGGTTTTTTGCATCGAGGCCGTCTGTGAGACACCCACGTCACTACTCAAAGGTTTAGGTGGACTTTCGTCAGGCAGGGTTAGCCAACCAACTCTGGGTTATTTTGACATTTCCATACAATTATTCACGTTAACTCGGAGTTAATTGGCTAATCCTGGTTGACGCAAGTGGAGCTAAGGGGCCTCTATCTAGGACCTTAATATAATTTGATCTTACGAAACATGAATTAAAAAAATAAATTACTTCCTTATCTAAATGATCTTGACTACGAAAAATTAGAATCATTTTTTGTTCCTGTAACGTGAGACTTACTTTCCACACAACCCGCATTCACACACACACACACACCCTCACACACCCTCTCTCACCCTCTTACACCCATGTCACACACACACATACCAACACACCCTTCCTCACCACACACCGACACACACACACCAGACATACCTTGAAAACCTTGCACCTGCCTTGCACTTAACAATTAGGTATTTCTGTACCTAGCTTAAATTTAAATGAAGTTCACTCATGTTAAATTGTGTACCTAATTATAATATAACATTAAATATTAAAACCACAAACAGCTACCCTGTTGCCTTTAAATGGGAGGCCTGGAGACCTAAAATACAGATCCTTTGGTCTAGTTAGGCTCCAGTCTTTCAACAAATTTTTGTTTCTATCTTGTTCATGCTACTCTACTTTTAAGAAGTGGCAAGAAAAAAATAGTAAATTGTTAACCGAGGGACTAAAACCATTTTTTAAGGCGAAAGTATTTCTTTGAATCCAGAGCGGAGCGAAGGATTATATAGTAGAATCCCGAGCGTAGCAAGGGATTCAAAGTACTCGAGCTTTAAAAAGTGTTGTTCCAGAGGTAAACACTCTACTTTTTATCACCCTCTATGAGAAAATAAGTGACTGGAACTTACGAATAATACGAAGCGTCGGCGACCGATACAATGTTTCTGGAGTTAATATTACTTATAAAACTTTAATTCTCACTACTTGAAGAATAAACACTTTTATTGTATGAAAGTAAGTAAAATCCAAATTTTAGTACACAAATAAACAATAACGAACGAAGTCGGAATGCATTTCTGACGTTTTTATTTTTCTTCAAACTTTTTTTTTTACTTGTCTCGCGCGCGGTTTATTTTTTTATACTGCCAGTTTCTTGTCCATACATTGTTCGTGATTGATCTCTTTCAAGGTTGTCTGTAAACTCTTTAGTCATTTGAACTTTTACTTACAGTAGGTATCCATATTCCAAATTCACATCACTTTTTGTCCCCCCGGGATTAAAAAGCTATTTTAGTCCCTGTTTGCGGGGAACGAGCTAGGTCTTTTCGAATAGATGTGATAAAAAAATCTTTATTCAGGCTGTTGGTCAGTGTAATCAAACGGAAAATTGAAAATACGGTAGAACTACGCTTCGAAAATCGGGAGAATTCGGGAGCAAAGTTATTGTTTGAAAATCGGGAGAATACGTGAGGATAAAACAATAAATACATGAGGCTCACGTAAAATATTGAAAACAAAGTTAGGTACATAAATGTGGGAATTTTGCAGTACCGTGTCCTACTTTGATTTTGTTGATGGTGTTCCAAAATGCTTTGCATCTCCATCTTCTGATGAAAATTAAAATTTCGAAGTTCCCTCCACTCAGTGTCAACGGTTTGTAAATCATTCAGAAAATTAGAAAAATGACGTGAAATCGGCATTATTGACTCAAATGTGCGTGTGCGTGATTTTGCACTCCGAGCGCGAGAATTGTATAAATCGGGAGAAAATCATTGCATATCGGGAGATCGGGAGATGAAGTACAAAATCAGTAGATCTCCCGAAAAATCGGGAGGTTCGGGAACACTGCTGTAGGTTTCGGTGCATATTTTTACCTTCAATGAAGCCTTCTGGAGGATACCCACAATCTTGTCGGCCTCACTTTTCAGTGTCGAGTTTCTGTACAAGAAGTCAAAGTGAAGCCAAGGCTGTCGAAACCGTTTCATAAACGCATCTTCTCCTCTTTGCAAATTGTCCTTGTATTCTTGGCATGAAATGTTTTCTTCTTCTACAGTAAATCCAAATGATGATTCTGAAACCAGACCAGAAATCCAACCATCCATCCATTCAGACGTTCCCTCAATGCTGAGGATCGTGACCATCATTCAAGTTGGCAGAGAGTAGAGTTCTCCATTGCGCTCTATCACTCGCGATGTGGATCAGTTTGTGCAGGTGTTTTTGCGTGGCTGGAAATAATGACTTTTATACCAACCTACCTGAATTTGATTGACAAACAATGCGCAGCAAAAACCAACATGGATTTGTACCTTATGTGGTTTTCGCTGTGTGATTATAATATTTCATTTCCTGAAAATAATTTTCATATGAGACCGCAAGTTTCTATGAGAAAAACTCATGGGGGCGGAGTCGCAGGAAATAGCTAGTCGGAATAAATTTAAATGATAAAATAAATAGAAAGTCGCCACCTCCGGGGAATAATATGGTAATCGCAAAAAGCAAATTTTACAGGAGAAGCAAAAAACTGTTTTTCTCAATTATCTCTGAAAATATAAGATTTCATTCATTGATTCAAATGTTGAAAGAAAGCGAATTTTTGTACAAATTCGATGGCATCAGCCGATTTCCTACATTTTCTTTAATTTTAAAGTTATAAGAGAAAATAATAATACCGTTCCTAGAAACTTATATTTTTCCCGTAATGAACATTACGATGTTATTCGGGGAAATAGAAGAGCTTGTTGTGTCATAATGTACTATTACGACACTTTTTGCACCTCTTGTACTGTTTGGTAAAGGATGTTACGATTATATTCGCGGATAAAAATACATTTTAGGTTTAGGTAATATCTACTTACTGTGTTATTCGAGTTTTTTTAATGGTATTCATGTATGGTAACATTTATTACTGAATATAATTTGTCTTACTAAATACAGTAAAATTTTTGAGAAAAAAAATATTATTAAATGTTTTAGCTCTATCATGCGTAACTATGGTACTCTGAAATACTTTTTTGATTGTAAACACACACAAAATGTTCTAAATAAGACCACAAACTCAGGTTTTTCATCCAATTTTAAATGATTTATACAGCATTCGGTAGGACTTCTATTCACACTAGATAAAGGAAGTGACAACTCGGACTTTGCGGTGCCTGGGACATGTTAGATAGATTAGGCTTGCCCAGAACCTACACCACTCTCTCAGCTTAGTCGGCTCACTCTACAGGAAAGATAAGGTCAAACCGTGGTTCTCAAACTGAGTTACGGGTTAAGGTTTATAAATTATCATTCAAGTTACATTATTGATAGAAAACCACTAACAGGGAAAGAAAACAAGAAAAATAAATGGTTGATGTGGAAAAGCCCCACGTGAGTATAGCCCCATTAGATCTCCGTGCAGTTTTTAACTTATTAGTAAAGTAAATGCTCATTATAGGCTCGCGCCAATTAGATAATAATATGATAACTTTCATGTCTGATTCTTCGATTGCTAAGTAGTCTACGTCCCTTTTTAGGTCTTTGACTTATTTTATTGTTTGTACTGTATCTTATTTTATATCGATAAAAAGACAGCCGTGAGGTAGCTTACAATAATAGGTCTTCACCGTATTTAATTATCCCAAAACGACAATAACGATTGTTTATGACAACAACCAACTCTTATTGTATTCAACAAGAAGCTGCTGTACAGTTGGTACCTAGTACCTTCCTGTAGAAACAGCAGATTTTTTTCTTTATTACTTTAGCTTACATACAAACATAATTAAGACGACGTACGTCTCACAACTAGCGCCGCCAATGGAAAAAAAATCATATCTTTTTTTTTGATGCGTTTTTAGCAAAAAACGCTCCTGCGATTCCTCAACGCGAGGCTTAACTATTTTTAGGACCTAAGGTTTGGATTCCAGGATTAGATTTCCTACGAATGCAATCGATTCTCGCCAAAAGTGGCCACTTTTGGCGAGAATCGATTGCATTCTTAAGTTCTAGGATCTGGAATCCAAACCTTAGGTCCTAAAAATAGTTAAGCCTCGCGTTGAGGAATCCCAGGGGCGTTTTTTGCTAAAAACGCATCCAAAAAAAAGATATGATTTTTTTTCCATTGGCGGCGCTAGTTGTGAGACGTACGTCGTCTTAATTTATAACAGTAGTATCGTACGTAATGAACCACGTACCTATTTACTTCGAATCATACACGTGTCGAATTAAATTCGAAGTTTGAGAAAAGTATTAGTACCTAATCTAATCGTAGAAATTAAAACAAACGGCCTACCTTAATTATTCTTACAATCCAATAAATCTAGCTTTCAAATCTCGAAGGGCGAGCGTCTTTAATTTTTTTTTTCTTCATATAAACACTTTAGTACAAATAAACAACTGTTTATCATAAAATTCACTCACTTAAAAATCTACTCCAAATCGTGACGTTCTCTATAAACCATATTAAACATAACCATATTAAACTTTACCGACAGCGTTCTTCCACATTGTTCCGCGAAAACAATGGTTATCGTAGCTTACTGTTTAGAGTGCACGAAAGATGTATAGTAACATGTTGTTATGGTATTATTCGCGAAAACATTTTAATCTTCAATAACGCGAAGAAAAAGGTTAAATACTTAATGACACCATGGGAAAAAGTGTATCTCTGTAAATAATAGATAAAAAAATCTGAAAAAAAATCACAATATGTAATCGAGCCTATAGAAATAGAAAATGAAATAAAACGTAAACTGTGGTAATATCATATTACCATATTATTCCCCGGAGGCGGCGAAGTATCCTCACGCTAGAATGAAATGACATTATACAAGGTGTTACAAAAGTACCTAACTCTTTTTACAGGGTAATAGCACCCGGTGATAGGGATCACAACTCTAGACTTTTTTGCTCTTTATTTTTTTTTGCTCTAAGACGTTCCGTTGATTTTTATATTAATAAAATGTGAACGCTGTGGCGGGAGAAAACTATTTTTTTAATATTGTTATCATTGACTTTCACAATGTTTTAACAACTCAAAGCTATATAAATGCACCTACACATACAATGATATTTTAAAATTTGAGCTACTACCAAAAACAAAAAAGTTAGGATTTTTTTTTAATTTTGAGGTTATAAAATAAAAATTGTTTTTTTCAACTTTTTTTTACAGATTTGACATCCTGTTGACCACTAGGTTACACCCTGTAAAAAGAGTTAGGATGTTTGTAACACGTTGTATGTATGTGTCATTGATTTTATTTTATAAACTCAACTCAATTTTTTTTGTTCAGTATTCAATAAATACATTTATATACACTGAATAAATTAAATGAATATTGGGTATTATCTTCTACTAAGTATATAGCAACTTTTTTTTTCTTCAGCTTCATTAGCTCTGATCGTTTTTGGAGAAGAAGCATAGTAAAGAAACTCCAAGGATCTCACATCATAGGTAGGTACCTAGTGCAGTTAAAAATATTTTTTTTTTAAATTTTAGTACGTGGGTACTCAATAAGTAAAAAATCTGTAATAATCTTGCCTTGAACTGGTTTAGTGCCAGACATCATTGTCTGGCATTGTTTTTGTAATAGGCCTTTTGGGCCAGAGTGTGTGTACGAATCCGTACCATTAGAATGTATATTTTAAAAAGTAAAAAGTTGTATTTGTCTACACCGTGGAATTTTAGTGGTTTTAAAGCCGAAGGTATTTTGTTGCACTGGTGATTCTGAGCCAAAATACAAAATTTCATTCCAAAACGCGCGAAAAAAAAATTCACTTCTCCATACAAATGGTATCGATTGGCAATAGCCGTTTGTATTGGGAATAGAGATGGGATTCTTCCCGGGAATCAACCCATTTTGGGAAGAAACGCGGAAAGTTTCCGGGAACATTCCCAAAATGGGTATTTATGTGGGTAGAAACGTTTTTCACTGCAGTTATTGAACAAAATGAATCCTTTTACAGTTGTGTGCACTTATAAACAATAGACTGACAATAATTTTTACAATTCTTGTGTAAAACAGGCGTACTTTCGATTTTATGTGATGATTTCTTTAACTTCGACGAAAATCGGAAATAAAATACGAATTCTTCACGAATTCTTCATGAATTCTTCAATAATTCATAATCACAAGACTTATCACATCAAAATTATTTGAATTGCTACTAACTAGAACATAAATTATACAAGGTGGCAACATGGAACTCTTTTTTTTGGGCTGATTCTCAAAGTGCCGTCCAAACGATAAAATTTTTACATTCCGTTGGAATACATAACCGTTGCTGGGCAGTAATCTATCGGAATTTTTTGCATAAACTGGTAAAATCGCGTCTTTAACTTAACTTCTCAAAACAAAATACTGAGTAGGTTAGTATAGGAGCTTTAAAAAATCCGGAGAAGTGCAAGTTAAACTTGGAGAGGGTTTCGTACATTCGAAGTTCATTTACGCACAAATGTTGAGAAACCATACCAAACCATAGATATAGGACTGTAGAACGCCAGAGTTGAGGAACTAATGCTACAAAAATAATATTAATATTTTACTTTGTTATATTTCATGTTCACATTCACACCTCACACCAGTTCACTTGAGTTTGCTGACCTTACATTTTGTAATATCTTTATTTTACCAGAAGCTGAATCATAAATCATAATCATGTAGGTAGATAGTTCTCATAGTTGTTCTACACAATGTAATACGTAATGTAATATGTTAAACTAGTGGTTCGCCCCGAACTATGAACTCGTCACCCCAGTTACAAATGTGTAACTTGCCTTACGCCATTAGCGCAGGCGCGCGCGCGCTTTGCATATAAACTATACAACCCCATATCTCGGCAACCCCTCAAGCGATTTGGCTCATGTTTGAACTTAAAAACTATTTTAATTTTGTTTACCCGCCTACCAAATTTTATAACGATCCGACCAAATTTACTCAAGATATCGTCGAACGAACACTCATACAATACAAACATACACACAAACGCCGGATTGTTCCAGTAGACTCGGAGAACTTCGCTCGCTCGTTCAATATAATGAAATAGTGTTCTAACGATAATTACACTCTAACGGAATGCAGAAAAGTTTTTATTCGGTAGCACTTTGAAAAGCAGCCCAAAAAGAAGAGATCCATGGTGCCACCTTGTATAATTATTAATAATTAAGTTCTAGTTAGTAGCAAGTAGGAGGTAATAAGTCTTGTGATTATGAATTTTTGAAGAATTCATAAAGAATTCGTATGTTATTTCCAATTTTCGGCGAAGTTAAAGAAATCGTCACAAAGAAATCGAAATTTCGCCTGTTTTACAAAATAATTGTGAAAATTATTGGCTTTCTATTGTTTATAAGTTCAATCAACCCATCAATCAACCAATTTTGGAAAGAAACACGGAAATGCAGAAACGTTTTTCGATGTTTTTATTGAACAAAATGAATCCTCTTACAATTGTGTGCAATAGAGTGCCAATATTTTTTACAATTCTTTTGTAAAACAGGCGGACTTTTGATTTCTTTGTGACGATTTCTTTCAAATCGCCAAAACATTGGAAAATTTACTTACAATGAGAAAATTATTTGACTCGCTTCTAACTAGAACATTAATTATAAATAATTATACAAGGTGGCACCATAGATCTCTTTTTTTTTTGGGCTAATAGCTTAAATAACAGCGACAATTTAGTCCATACAAACAATATCAATCTCATTTAAGATGTTAATTTACTTATTTCACCTCTCTTACAAAATAATTGTAAAAAATATTGGTAGTCTATTATTTAAAAGTGCACACAACTGTAATCAACCCTTCAATCAACCAATTTTGGGAAGAAACACGGAAAGGTAGAAACATTTTTCAATGTTTTCATTGAACAAAATAAATCATTGTACAGTAAAGTTGTGTGCACTTATAAACAATAGACTGCCAATATTTTTTACAATTATTTTGTAAAACAGGCGGTCTTTTGATTTCTTTGTGACGATTTCTTTAAAATCACCAAAACATTGAAAAATTTACTTACAATGTTAAAATTATTTGGCTCGCTACTAACTAGAACGTGAATTATAAATAATTATACAAGGTGGCACCAGAGATCTCTTTTTTTGGCCTAATAGCTTAAATAACTGTGACAATTTAGTCCATACAAACAATATCCATCTCATTTAAGATGTTTTACAAAATTTACAATTGTAAAAAATATTAGCAGTCTATTGTTTATAAGTGCACACAACTGTAAAAGGTTTCTTCCTGTTTGGCTACAGGCTAAATATTAATTAATCTTAGACATGAATTGTATTAAATAATCAGAAAAATTAACACATCCTCAACATAATCAAACTAAGACGCAACGTCTTAAATATTAAAATTACATTAAAATCTCTATTTCTGCTAACAAATCACGAAAGGCACTGATCCATATGGTTATTCATTTCATCCTGCTCAATCATAGTCAGACAGATCCTCCTCCTTGCGTCGGTATCCTCATCACTGAGGGTCGTGGTCATTCAAACGGAGCAATTCGTGTCGTACGATGCGTCGCCAGTTGTTCCTATCTGCCGCTAAGTGTATGGATCGTATATTGAGGTGTTGAGTGTGGAGCGGATTTGGTCGGTATGACGGGTCGGGCATCTTCCCCTTCCCGTCGATCTTCCTAGTAAAATCTGTTTTTCCAGGTTGTCACTGTCTTTCCTGGCAATGTGACCAAAGTATTTGAGGACCCTACATGTGCAGATGGTCGCTCTTGCTCATCGCTCATCCAATGCTCATCCAATATCGACACGTTGGTACGGTGTTCAGCTCATTCAATATCGACACGTTGGTACGGCGTTCTGGCCAATGTATGTCCAGCATCCTCCCCCGTTTTGCTAACTTTGCTTATGCTGTAGAATCGATCAATTGTTGAGGTTTGGCTATTAATTTTCTGTAGAATCAATAATATCTAACCTAACCAGATTATAGATAAGAAAAAGATAAAACATAATTTATTGCCATAACCAAAACATCACACACAAAAAACACTATAACCGAAAACCGAAAGGTAGGTAGGGATAGGTTTTACAGGAAAACCTATAAAAAGTCCATGGTGTAGAAAATAACAAACGAAAATATTAATATTATTTTGTAGCATTAGTTCCTCAACTCTGGCGTTCTACAGTCCTACATCTATGGTTTGGTATGGTTTTCTCAACATTTGTGCGTAAATGAACTTCGAATGTACGGAACCCTCTCCAAGTTTAACTTGCACTTGTCCGGATTTTTTAAAGCTCCTATACCTACCTGCTCAGTATTTTGTTTTGAGAAGTTAAGTTAAAGACGCGATTTTACCAGTTTATGCAAAAAATTCCGATAGATTACTGGCCAGCAACGGTTATGTATTCCAACGGAATGTAAAAATTTTATCGTTTGGACGGCATATTGAGAATCAGCCCAAAAAAAAAGAGTTCCATGTTGCCACCTTGTATAATTTATGTTCTAGTTAGTAGCAATTCAAATAATTTTGATGTGATAAGTCTTGTGATTATGAATTATTGAAGAATTCATGAAGAATTCGTGAAGAATTCGTATTTTATTTCCGATTTTCGGCGAAGTTAAAGAAATCATCACATAAAATCGAAAGTACGCCTGTTTTACACAAGAATTGTGAAAATTATTGTCAGTCTATTGTTTATAAGTGCACACAACTGTAAAATGATTCATTTTGTTCAATAACTGCAATGAAAAACGTTTCTACCCACATAAATACCCATTTTGGGAATCTTCCCGGATATCTTCCCATTTTGGAAACTTTCCGGAAAGTTTCCGGCGGAAACTTTCCGCGCCGCCCATCTCTAATTGGGAAGTGGGTTTTTTTTTTCGCTCGTTTTGGAGTAAAATTTTGGAATTTGGCTCAGAATCACGAGTGCAACTAAATACCTTCGGCTTTAAAACCACTAAAATTCCACGGTGTATATTTGTCTTGCATATTTACCGCCGTCGCGAGCATTTGTAATTTTTCTCCTTCGATTTATTTTAATATACAGTCTGCTGATTTTATCGTTAAAAGTGGTTTCTATTGTGACCTACACAGTGTATCTTACACATTTTTTTAATAGAGCATCTGGTAAACTTAGTATATCTTTTGGGATCTTATTAAAGTAGCGTTGAATCGTACAGTTTCCGAGAAATTCATAAGTCGCCGGGCATAGTGAATTAGCCCGCGCGCAAAGAAAAATGCACAAAATCGATTCCTGTATCAAATACACTACAAAAAACGAAGATGTCCACATATCAAACCCTAGAATTAGGTGAGAGCTATCTAAAACAGCCAGTTTTGTGTTGATATCCATAACATATTGCAAGATATTTTGTTTGAAAAAAAGGGCGCCGCCTATTTTTTTTCATCCAAAATATAACTAAGGAGGTAGTCGGCTACACCGACATAATACCTACTAATGTTTAAATGTTTACGAAATACAAAATATCTTCAAAACGTTTATGAATCTCAACACAAAACTGGCTGTGTTAGATAGGTCTCACCTAATTCTAGGGTTTGATATGTGAACATTTTGGATTTCTTTAGTGTATTTGATACACGAATCGATTTTGTGCATTTTTCTTTGCGCGCGGGCCTTTCACTATACACCCCTCTAAGAGCCTTATCACACTGGCGATTTCAAAGCGATTTGAAAGCGAGGCGATTGCGCGGCGTGCACGCCGCGATGACGTCGCGGTTGCGCAGCGTACACGCCGCGACGACGCTGCGCCGTCTTGGCGAGCTCGCGGTGTGGAGGCTATTTTGTACACTCGCGTACTATAGCCCATAGCGATGCGCGATTATGAATGATACTATAAAGGCTCTAAGAATTGGAATAGTAGGCCTGTGCTGATACTAGTGGTCGAGCTACGATAAAAAAAAACGCAAATCGATGTACAGGACTGCCGTTTGCCGCACAGGTACTTTAGGTTATAACAATAATTTTGAGCGGTAGTTCTTAAAAATATCCCCCTTGATATGACGTCATGATTTTTTTGTAGGTATGGATTTGTTTTTTTTTTCAGGAACCTATCTTGTGTGGTCACAAATCAAATGAAAGGGCTTCATGAGCCGCCCGGCTCACGTATCAAATCCGCTCAGGTGCAGGGTGAGGAATGGGGGGGCCTATTGATGCGTGAACCGCTGGCTGGCACTACTGCTGGCTTTGTTACTTCGAACACATACCTACTTGAACTTTAAACCTGCAATACGTGAACGGATTTGATACGTGAACCGGGCGGAGCGGCCGAGCCGGAGTCAGTTAGTAGCACTCAGTGGTGGGGAGTGGGGGGATGGGACATTTTGGGAATAGGAAGCGTGTGTGCATCAATGTAGCTTAGATAATACCATATAACAAAACAAAAGTACAGTACAGTTCGATAAGTTTAAAAAAAAATCTGAATCTCAAACTTTTTAATAAAGTAAAATATAAAAAAAAATAGTAAATATTTATATATTTTAAATCGTTTTTTTGAGGTTTCATAATAATATGAGTATACCCTTCCGCTCGTGTTTTTTTTATAAAAAAAGTAAGAACTCCGAATAAGTTTGTTGCCGCGGCGCGAAAATAAACGCTACCACCGTCAAAATCTCCTATATCTCTGCACTTACTCAACGTGACTCAACCAATCGTTGTGAAATAAGCAGTAATATTTTCTTTATAGATGACAGTATTTGATTTTGAAACGTGTTTTATCATGTTCGTATCATGCTCTGTGATCTGGGGGCACGGTAGTGCCCCCGCCAGGTCGAGCACGAAGCAAACACTGCCGTACCATCCTTTACTGGAACCATTTCGCCGCATTTTAAGGCCCCTATTTGAGAACCTCTGGATAAGACCAGAACGCAGAAATTTTCGTCATCTAGTAAGCTATAATCACATACTTAAAATCCAAAATTTCAAGTCTGTAGGTTATTTAGTTCCGAAGTTAAGCGAAAGCAAAGTTTCGCATTTATGACACACACTCACTCGCTCACTCATGATCATCATAATAGAACTAGTACTTCCCATAAACTCAGAGAGCTGAAATTTGGTACAGAGTTAGCGTTTAATGGCCACATAAAGGGAAAACTATAAAAACTAGGATAATCGAAGATCTGCAGTACCTGGTGACCCTGATTAGAAAACACAACAGCCCTAATAGAACTAGTACTTCCCATAAACTCAGAGAGCTGAAATTTGGCACAGAGTTAGGGTTTAATGGCCACATAAAGGGAAAACTATAAAAAACTAGGATATTCGAAGATCTGGAGTACCTGGTGACCCTGATTAGAATACACAAGAGCCCTAATAGAACTAGTACTTCCCATAAACTCAGAGAGCTGTTTGGTACAGAGTTAGGGTTTAATGGCCACATAAAGAGAAAACTATAAAAACTAGGATAATCGAAGATCTGGAGTACCTGGTGACCCTGATTAGAAAACACAAGAGCCCAACCAAACTATTATAGATCGACACCGCCCTTACAAAAAATATTCAACTTGGTGGGCCGCTTCATTTGATGTCAAAAATCGAAGGTCTGTGGTATCTGATGAAGAACCCTCAGCTGGTCTCAGCTGTATAAGAGATTATGGTAATGCCCCCTTCTACTATTGGTACATAAAAATATCGACTGTCATTGCAGAAATCCAGCGTAGTGGGACACATCTTCTAATTTAATCTAGCCTATAGCATCCTACTGCTGGGCGAATGCTTCCCCTTCTGCTTTTAATACGCATATAAATAAAATTAAAGGAAATCTCTGGATAAGACTAGACTGGCTTTTATACTTATACTTACAATTTAACAAGAAGAAATAGTCGAACGATTAACTTTATTCTACTCGAACATTACACAAATTAAAAAACTGTTTCCAATAAGAAAATCTAATGAAATAAATCAATATGCCCACGTTTCTACAAAAAGAAGTGAAATCCCACCAAAAACATTCTGTAAAAAACTAGGGTACAAAACCAGGTGCTCCATGACACCATTGCACCAATCTGACGCCAGAACCGCTTGTGTACCCTTCAACGGCCAAGTCACACAACATTAACTATAATACTAAAGAAATCGCAGTAAGGAACCTTAGACTTGGCACGACTTTGTCTAGATTTCATTACTTTTTAGAGATAAACAAGCAGCTCCATCGAGACCTGGCTAGTTTTTTACAGATTTTTTGTTTTTGGTGGGATTCGTCTTTACACGATCACGCTCCATATAGTTGGAGAGCTGGTGACCAATCGAGATATTTTTTCGTACAAGGCTGGGAGTTAGTAGGCTGATAGAGTAGACTTCGCTGAGTCTGGGAAAAATATTTTTTTGGTCCGGTCGCGGTTGAAAGTTAGATTTTTTCGACTTTGAAAGTTTAAATGTATGGGTTGAGTCATTTCTTTTTTGTCTACAAGACTGGAAGTTTTTGGGCTGCCTTTTTAGTCTCCGCTGATCACGAAATCACTATTTATTACTAGCCAAACGCGGTAGAAATATTGTTTTTTATAACCTAGAAAGTGTGAATTTTTGGGTTATAAAAATCAAACTTTCAACCACGCTTGGCCAAAAAAACAAATATTTTCTTGTTCAACGGAGTCTCAACAACTAACCTAGAAGTTTCTAGCCTTGTACGACAAAAAAAATATACTGAACCCATACATTTAAACTTTTAAAGTCAAAAAAATCTAACTTTCAACCGCGACCGTGCCAAAAAAATATTTTTCCCAGACTCAGCGAAGTCTACTCTATCAGCCTACCAACTCCTAGCCTTGTACGAAAAAATATCTCGATTGGTCACCAGCTCTAATAGTTTATGCCTGACGCAATATCCGGCAGAAACCTAAAGTGCGCGAAAACTTTCCCGCCAAACGTACACATGTGTACGTTTTCCGAGCGAGTCGTGTTGTCCTTAGTTCAACGTACAAATGTATACGATAAATGAGCGGGAGGGTTAAGAGACTTTAGGGTATGTTTATAACCTACCCTACCTGAAAGAGTCCAAATTTGGTATGTTTTAAAAAATATTTCTTGGATTTTTAGAAAACAGGTGGCTGAAAGGTAATGGTGTAGCGTATTTTTAGAACCGGCTTCATGGGCTTTTTTAGCCCTTTCATTTGATACCACACACGATAGGTTTCTGAACAAAAAAAAATCCCATACAAAAAAATATATGACGTCACAAACTCTCCCTTAGGGGGATATTTTTAACCCGCCACTGGTGACGTCATATGTCTGTGAGACCGGGTCGACAAAAATGTTGGATAACTTTTTTACGCGCCATCGATTTGCCTCGTGATTTTGAGTAGCTGCCTCATTTACCGTCCCCCACCGTCAGAGCATCCTGCGATGGCAGCGTGGGCGCACATTTTGGAGATTTTGCGATAACCCAGTGCGTGAGACCGGGGTCACCAAACATGTAAGTAAAATTGACATACATTAATTAGTATGAAAATTTAGTTTTTTCAGAGTAATTCAATTTTAGAATTTTTAATTGTAAACTAATGACATTAGAATGACAAAAGTTGAAATACTCATAAATTTATATTTTATGGTTTGATTTTATTTTTCCAAAATTTCGTGTTTGAAAACAGGATGATTTTTAGAGCTCCAAGTGTCATGGTATACATCCTAGGAAAAAAATATTTTTTATCTAATATTGATTTTATACTGTCAACAGTACATTTGTCTTCAAAACCAAATCCACTTTTGCATTGCATGTTAAGTTAATTATTGGAAAAACTGAGGTCGAAAAACCCGGTGCGTGAGACCGGCGTCACCAATGATGTAAGTCAAATTCACGTCACCAATGGCGAGTTAAGAACTACCGCTCATAATGATTGTTATAAGTTTATAATATAAAGTACCTGTGTACCAAACGGCAATTCTTTACATCGATTTGCGGTGTTTCGGTCGAATTTACATTGTAGGCTGTAGCCCGTCCACTATAACCTGTGTTGTGGTGAGCCTGTGTTAAACTCGATAAACATCAAATAATACATTTGAGTGTATCTCACTTATACGTAAAACAAGCAGGCAAACTTTAGTACTACGTACAAGTACCTATATTTGCGGTTGAGTGCTTACCAAATATCATTCTTAGTGCCGCATAAGCTATCATTAGCTTGTGGCTGACGGAACTATGCCCAACGTTAGGTTCCATATCTTTAATCAATACTCTTGAATGCTTATTTACAATATGCAAGAAGTTCACGATTTCTTTCGAAGAAAAAGCTGGGTGCACCATCTTAAAACTGTGTTTCCATAATGAAGCTGCAATAAAGAATAAAAAACCTAGAAATGTAAGACAGACGGACGCACAGACATGCGGCAATGTAACCTTAATATGGTCTTTTTTGGTATGGGTATGGTTTGGGAGCCTAAAATCTTTTTAATAGTTTATAAAATATTATACACCCTTAAATGAAAAACATTAAAAACAAAAAAACATGCCGTTTACATGACAAAGTCAAAAGATAAAGCGACCTTTATTGAACGAGCGAGCGAAGTGAGCGAAGTTCTCCGAGTCTACTGGAACAATCCGGCGTTTGTATGTTTGTATGCATGTATGTGTGTATGTATGTATGTTTGTATGTATGTATGAATGTTCGTTCGACGATAACTTGAGTAAATGAAGTCGGATCGTCACGAAATTTAGTAGGCGGGTAAATGAGGCAAAGATATATTTTAAGTTCGAACATGAGGTCGAGGGGTTGCTGAGATATGGGGTTGTTAAGTTTATATGGGGTCGCGAGTTCACAGTTCGGGGCGAACCACTAGTTTAAAAAATCGAAGTAAATTGGCCTTGAATCGGGAAGAGATCGCTTTTAGCGATAAGACCGACGTCTGTACTTTTAGGTTAAGAAAATTCTTGTAAATTGATTTCTGGTGTACAAATAAAGTGTTCTCTCTCTTAAAAAAAATAGGTAAAAAAACTTTTTAAGTTAAACGGTTTTATGTTAAACATACATTGCAATGTTTAATTAAGATAAATGTACTAAAAACAAAAAAATAATAAAATAGATACAGTCGTGGGAATTATAAACATATGCATAGACTAGACTAAAATAAAACCGTGGGGCACGTCAATTGTCTACAATCGTTGATTAAAATGTTTGTTTTGTAATGTTACACTATAATTAGGCAGTTGACGTGCCCCACGGTTTTATTTTAGTCTAGTCTATGCATATGTTTATAATTCCCACGACTGTATCTATTTTATTATTTTTTTGTTTTTAGTACATTTATCTTAATTAAACATTGCAATGTATGTTTAACATAAAACCGTTTAACTTAAAAAGTTTTTTTACCTATTTTTATTTTCTAGTTTTTAGTTTTTATTTCGCATTCTGTTTAATTCATATAGTACATTGTACTATACTGGTTGAGCACTTTCATTTGATACCCATATTGATGGGATCGATAAAACCTACGTTATCCGCCATTTTGTAGCGGCCGCCATCTTGTATTTCAATTTTTTATAGTATATTGCATTCTGCTTGCTGAGCCCTTTCATTTGATACCCATATTGATGGGATTGATAAAACCTACGTTATCCGCCATTTTGTAGCGGCCGCCATCTTGGATTTCAATTTTTTATAGTATATTGTATTCTGCTTGTTGAGCCCTTTCATTTGATACCCATATTGATGGGATTAATAAAACATAAATTATCCGCCATTTTGTAGCGGCGGCCATCTTGAATTTATAATGATAATGAATAAACATAATTGTATTGTCACCAAAATCCAAAGTGTATACAAAATTTCAGATTAATCGGTTGACAGGAAGAGGGTGAAATTTGAATTACTAAATTTGACCCAAGAATAAATAAAACAAACGGGGTGAGCTAAATAAAACCGTTTAATTACATAATTGTATGTTCGCTTACCATTTGCAGTTAATATACTGCCACCAAAGAGAGGGTCCAAGTATTTGTATATGAAAGCTTTTTCTAGACAAGTATTTGCTATCGCTACATATGCATCAGGATCCGTCACGACTGAAAATTAAATTATTTGATTCATTAAGGCCCGGTTTCTGAATTGAAAAATTCGCTAAGCAAATGGGTAAGTATCGCCCTGACTCTTCAGATTTCTCACAAAAGAGCGTGACAGAACGATTTAAGTATTTGCTTAGCAAAATTCTCAATTCAGAAACCGGGCCTAATTCATTCAAGATAGATAGATAGATAGAATATTCTTTATTGTACACAAAAACGAATTATTCAAGCCCATTGCGGAATGGCGATCCCGAGAGGGAATAGATCGGTTGACAGACCACCAGCCGGATGGTCTGATGACATAGCCAAAGTAGCCGGAAAAACAGTGGTTGCACCTGGCGCAGGATCGGGAGAGGTGGCGTGAGCATGAATAGGCCTTTAGTCAGCAGTGAGTGTTAACAGGCTGATGATGATGATGATGATGATTCATTCATTCCACGTTTTGATATAGCTACCGGCGTATCTTGAATCGCGTTTCGTTAGCTACACAAAATGTTTTATTTGTATTTTCGTTTCCTAACAGCTAAAAATATGATACAGATTGAAAAATTACCATTTTCTTTTGAGTCGTTAGATTATATCTTTAGACTAAGGCCTTTGCATCTACGTAATGAGATGATTTATACAGCGTCCAGAGGCATCTTCGCTCACTCTAGTCACACACACTACATGGGTGAAGAGACCACTCGGCACTGCAGTGCCTGGGACAGTTTTTTAGATGGAGTAGGTTTGCCCAGCACCTATACCATCCTGACAGCTTAGTCGGGCTAGCCCACAGGAAAGACAAGTCAATACGTGTGGAGCCAACTAAGCCGCGGGGTTCACATGTTGTTTTTCTTCACCGTTAGCGAGTGAAGTATATCTTTAGAGTCACCGAAACGTGAGTCCTGAACGGTGTCTTTTTATAAGTTGATACTAGGGTTGCCTTTCTTCTTTGTCTTTACTATCACAGAGTATTAAGTAAGAAAGTAAGATGAAGCCTGTACAATTTGTATGTCCCACTAGCTGGGCAAAAGCCTTCTAAGACAGAGAACGAGTATTAATTTTTCTTATAGATAGTCCGTGCCAAATGGATTGAGAATAGCGTACGTTGACCCCAACGTCGTTTGGCCAGGGGTTGCAAACCTTTATCTTAATAACTATGACAGGCAATGCCACCAGGCACTGCTAGTTAAATGTAGAAGTAGTTTACAAATAGACTGGTGTAAGTTACTTACGATACCACTGCAAAAAAACCACACACTAATTCTATGGCAAGTATGAAAATACATAGGAATTCGAAATATTATTATATTTATGGCAGTAAGGAACCCATAGTGCGCGAGTTTTAATCGACAATAGGTTGCCAATATTGATGTCTTCCCAAAAAACAAAAAACCTTTTAAAAGACAATATCTCGCCATCTCGCAGAGTTCAAGCTAAACTCTAAGATACTCTTGTATATTATTTATTAAGTAGTAGGTACACTACCTACAATGTTGTTGGTTACTCACCAAACATAGGACATGGTCCAATCCATATTTTAATAATTCCGTCTCCTTTATTTGCTTCTTTGCCGACTTGACAAACAAAATCAAATAAATCTGAAAATATATTATCAAATGGATTATTTATAAAGTGAGCATTACCAGTTTTTTCCGCCAAACTTCTAAGCAGTCTGTTGGTAGATATACGTTTATTCTATTAAATAATTAGATGCTATAATTAGCCTTACAGAAAGCAAGTTTTGAATAATTTTACTTCGATACTTTCATTTTCTTATAAGAAAATGAAGTGGTAATGGTTTGAAAGAAATACACCGTGGAATTTTAGTGGTTTTAAAGCCGAAGGTATTTAGTTGCACTCGTGATTCTGAGCCAATTTCCAAAATTTTACTTCAAAACGAGCGAAAAAAAAAAACACTTTCCAATACAAACGGTTATCGCCAATCGACAACATTTGTATGGAGAAGTGAATTATTTTTTCGCGCGTTTTGGAATGAAATTTTGTAATTTGGCTCAGAATCACCAGTGCAACAAAATACTTTCGGCTTTAAAACCACTAAAATTGCACGGAGTATAAGTAAATAACAATAGGTAATTGTGTTCGGATGCGACAAAACAGGAGGATAAATGTGTCAGCATAGACCATCCCCTCAATAATAATACAAGGAAATAATAAATTACATAATGGTCGGTACTCACGGCTATTATCCTTACAGGCCGCATATCCATGCCCTACCAAGGGCAGAGCCCCAGATGCCGTCGGTATACGAAAAGCGAAACGCAATAAACGAAAATAATTCACAATAGGCTTCCATGCGTAGAAGAAAAATAAATAAAGAAATACAAACCCTAGCAGTAACAGCCACATTTTCAATATCAGGTCAGAGAAAAAACTGTTCGACAATTGTTATTATTTACTGTGTCTGCTTTTTATATGGGTGTGTATAACGAATCAAAGGTACAAACACACCACGCGAGTCCAAAATGCATGGTAACATCGTGGCTAATGAGCCGTTTTCAACTGACAGTTAAAAGCTGATTTTAAAATGCTCGCTAGATGGCACAGAAAATACGGCTACATAACTGCAGTCAAATAACGCTTTTTCCCACAGATTCACAGATTAGAAAGTACTAATACTAAAGATACACAAACACCACAGATAAGAATCAGGCTTGCCATGTTCGATCGGTAAAAATGCCGTGTCATATATTTGCATTTTTTTTTCTTAAAAGCAAAAACCTAAATGGTTTTGGATAAATATAGAATAGGTAGGTAGGATACTGACATCAACTACGTGATGCGATAAAATTTGCAAGCAATGAATTGTGTTTCTGGTTATGATTATTACAGTTTACGGTAATTTGTCGTACCGTTGGCAACACTGATGAAACAACTGACTGCAGTTAAAGTGCCGTATTATAAGCGCCATCAGTGGAGAAAAAAAGAACTACGTTATTTTTTTCTGAAAACGGCTAATTAACACACGCATTTGTTTTCTTATTTTTTTTATTCGTAACAGTTTGTAAAAGCTATCATGAAGTTATTACGTTTTCAGAGACATTTTTAACCCCAGGCCCAAAAAGAGGGGTGTTATAAGTTTGACCGCTATGTATAAAACCCGTGTCATTAAAGAAAACATTTAGGAAGGAGTTAAAAACCTAGCGTTGTCTCGCTTTGACTGTATTAATTAGAGCGAGAGGGCGAATGTTCTGTGTCTGTCTGTCTGTGGCATCGTACTGTACGTACGTAGCTCTTAAACGGGTGAACCGATTTGGATGCGGTTTTTTTCAATATTTGAAAGCAGGTTTTCCAGCGAGTGTTCATTTTTTATCGGAATCAGTTCATCCGTTTAAGGAATATGCTAAAATGTCGGGGTATTTTAATTTTTAATTAATTGATAGGTATGCGATATATTATGTATTTTAATTTTGTATCGATGAAGAATTTGTCATTTTGTCAAAATTTTATTGTTGACGAAGGCATTATCCCGATTTTGTCATTGATATTCGAGGAAAATAGAGAAAAGGCTTTCGCGACCTTTTTCGAGCATGCATGCTACGAAGAAAGAGATGGTGACTGCATCAACAATTAGATAAGTTAATAGGTATGTAGCTTGTACAATTGTACATTTCCCACTAGCAGGGCGAAGGCCTTCTCAATCTTTAATCAAATTTAATCAATTAAACACTTAAAACGTACACAGCATATTTTTTAATGGCACTCATTTGGCTTACCTGTCATGTTCCTCATTTGAGGACGTGCGGAACCCAGGCTTTACATTATAGAAACAAGCAAAAACGTCAGTAATAACTGTAACAGACTTTAGGCCGTCTTCTTAAATGCTACTTAAGTCACCATTTAAATCGACTTTTGTATGCAGATTTTAGTTAAATGCTGTTTAAACCACATTTAAGAAAGTGGTGCAAGACGGCCTAAGGACGGCATGCAGAAAAGCTCAATTTAGTCAAATGTTGTATGGAGAATCTGTTAGCATTTTACTAAAGCAGTTTCTGCAAGCCGCCCTTATATGTAAAGGCATCTTAATCCTCATTTGTTTCTTGTTATTTCGGTCTTAAATTAGTAACTCGTATCCTTATAACAAATTAAAATAATGAATTGAAGCCAAAGGTCAAAATTATTAATTACAACGTGAAACAGAAAAACAAACGTAAACCTTGTTATTTTATTTTTACTTTTATCTGTGTGTGTCTGTCTGTGTGTTTGTCTGTGGCAACGTAGCTCTTAAACGGGTGAACCGATTTGGATGCGTTTTTTTAAATATTTGAATGCAGGTTTTCCAACAAGTTAGTACCTACCTATTTATGCGATATTTGTTTCGATGAATAACTTATCATACTTATTGGTGGTGGATTGCGACCGCCGTGACGGAGCAGAACGGCTTTTCTTTCTGTCTACCTTGGAGACGCTTCCTGAACCCTAGAAAGACCAGGGCCCTTAGCCTGTAACGCAATGGCGGGTCAATGGCGTTCCGGCAGAAGGACAAAACCGGGCTCTCCTCGTTTTTCTCCTACAAAAAGAGAACTAATCCTCTAGAATGAGAATCAAAATATTCTTTGCTGTACTACAAAAACATTAAAAGGACAGACAGCGTTAGCAAATCGTAATTGAAGTCGTCACCTGACAGCCCATTTTGGCACCATTGTGTTACAGGCTAAGGGCCCTCTTGAGGCACTACGCATAGACCAAATGTAAGGAGAGGTAGGAATAGGGACTCACCGACCGGCAAACAGCTAGCATTGATACCAGGGTGCACCCAGGGCCTCGATCACACTACAGTCAGTCCACAACAGGTAGTGGCAGACAGAATTGTCCAAGGGGTTTCAGAAAACACCGAACTTCCAGCACTTTTGGTGTCAAAAGCAATGGCGGGCGGGCAACTATTAGTTCTGTCCAGCGCTGCTATCAGGTGCATCAGCGCCACTATCGCCGGTCGAAACGCGAGGAATTCAAATGGGATAGGTAGGAAAAAGGAATTAAGTCGCAACACTTATTGTCAAAATTGTATCGTTGACATCTTCCGATTTTGTCATTGATATTCTAGTAGAATAGAGAAAACGCTTCCTCGAGCATGCATGCTAAGGGGAAAGAGGTGGTGACTGCATCAACAATAGATAACTTAAGATGTAGCCTGTACAATTGTACATGTCCCACTAGCTGGGCGAAGTCTTTATCGTAACAAATATCCTGAAATACCTACCTATCTGAAATCTTACTCTTAAGGTTTCCACAAACAAATTAATAATGTTTAATCAATTAAACGCATTGATGTTGCTGATACAATACAGTCAACCCAATAAGATACTTTTTAATACAGTTGCTCAAAAAGTGGCGTATTGCAGGGACGTATAGCGTTCGGGATGTGGGCTATTTATTACACACTCGTGCTTTTTTTTTACCTTTCCCGCACTCGTGCGTTCTCTTTCCCAACTGTCAAAATAATGTCTATTAAAAAGAAAAACCAACCATGAAGTTTTAACTAAAAAAGTTTTTATGATTCATGCAAATACGTATCATGCAAATACGTATATTTCAAAAAGAAGCTACTAATTTGTTTCAATATCAGATTTAATGATTTGATTGAATGAGTTTGGTTAGGTTTCATTTAATTAAATTTCATTTTCATTTGAACTGCCAAAACTGTTGAAAATCTATGTTTGTGAAATAATTTTGAACATAAAAGTAATATTTTGAAGGCGTGAAAACGAATATGCACAAACATACTTAGGTACATATTGACCACCGAAAAAATCAGCCCTTTTGAAAAATACTTGAAAGAACTTTTGTGTCTATTTGAAACCTATTGTGAGGGGATTATTAGGTATCAATGGATTGAGTGGATGGTAAAAGCGGAAACACTACATTTTGTTCCACCACTAATATCTAAATCTGTTTGGACGTATATGTACGAAGGCAACGAGCGCGAACTGCCATAAAAAAAACACGTCTCGTCAGTAACATCTATGTATAGTTTCAAATTTGGAACTTCAACTCATAAGTTGATTTTCTGACAGCTCTTAAGCTGTCAAAAAATCACCCTTTGATTTAATTTGAAGGAATGAAAGTTTTTCAGTCATTATTTCAAAAAGTGCAATTTTTCTGATGCTGAGTGTAGCTTGTCAACACTTTTGGCTGGATTTTTTGTATTTTATAGGTAATATCTCCTAGCTATCTCAACTTTGCCAATAGGTTAACAATGGCTAGTCCAAACTTTTTCCCTCTGTGGTCCAACTAGGTTGTCAACGCCAATACAGTGGCTTATATTGTAAACTTTTTTGTGTAAACCTTAAGAGGGAACGCGGGTAACCTCAAATCCATACAAAAGGGGAGACCTGTTTCCTCCCTGGATAATTGCTTTAAAAAAATATATTTATGCCATTCAATCTATATTTACCTCTGCCATGTCCCTATGTTTTCCTTTTTACCCGACTACGCGAAGCAAAAAGGAGGGTTATGATTTTAGCAGCGTATGTATGTATGTATGTATGTATGTATGTATGTATGTATGTATGTATGTATGTATGTATGTATGTATGTTTGTGTGTTCATCTGTTCCCTCGCAGAGCCTAAACTACTCGGCCGATTTCAACAAATGAGGTGTCGTTGGATTCGTCTTAATCACCCAGGTAACATAGGATAGTTTAATTTTGAAAAAACCAAGATGGCGGCTGTGCTGCGCCCTAAAGTGATGGACCTAAAAATAAAAATTATCGGATACCATCGTCATGGGTATCAAATTAAAGGGCTTTAAAAGACCTTTTCAAAAATGTATAACACATGTAGCGTCAACATAACAAATAGAACAAAAAATTCCAAAATGTGTTTTTTTTTGCCCTTCTTGGTTCTATTCTGGGTGATCGTCCAAAATGACTTACTAAAAAGCTCAAAAAAAAAATATTTGTTAAAAACTAAAACCCGACTATTAAAAGGCTTAAAACAAGACCTGTTTATCCTTAAAATAGACTCATAGATAATTAATCGTAGTCGGAGGACACCACATTCGCATTTGATAAACCGATGGCCTCCGACTACGATTAATTATCTATGAGTCTATTTTAAGGATAAACAGGTCTTGTTTTAAGCCTTTTGGTAGTCGGGTTTTAGTTTTTAACTTCTATTTTTTTTACTATTTTTATTATTTAAATCCTCACGATGTTTTCCTTCACCGTCAGCGAGTGGTATTGCTACTACAAATTCACAAATGTACGTAACTTTGAAATTAAACAAAGTCATAGATACATGCCCGCACCGGGAATCGAACCTAGGACCATTCGCTTCAGAGTCCACTGTTCTACCCACTAGACCACCACCGCTTGAGCGTATGAGGCATTATACCCTCAACGCAAAAATCGCCAACCCGCATTGAGCACGCGTGGTGATTAAGCTCGAACTCTCTCTCTGAGAGAAGGCCTTTGCCCAGCTAGTGGGACATGTACAATTGTACAGGCTAAGTACACATTATTTAAATAAATTTTATTAAAATAATTAAATTAATAAAAAAAGGAAAACATAGGGACATGGCAGAGGTACATATAAATTGAATGGCATAAACATTTTTTTTCTAAAATAATCATCCAGGGAGGAAAAAGGTCTCCTTTTTTGTATTTTTTGTATGGAGCAGCCGGCTACCTGCGTTCCGTCTTAATGGCTCGATTGGTTTGTATCCTTGCCTCTAAAAAAATAATAGGTATATCTATGCTATGAGTAAAGACTCTTTAAACTGTTCTTTTACCGCCATCTATGAGATATCGAAAGAACTTGGCCTAGAAAGTATCTCATTGCCATTTAATTTTGCCGCTGCACATTTTTTTTACTAATTCGTTGTATGGTATGGTACGGCCATGGTAATTCTTATTATCACGCGCAACATCAGTGGGCCAACCGAGCTAAAAGGGGTATCCTAGGGTGTCGCTCACTGTAGTCACTGTACGTTCTGTGTCTTCTTGAGAGGTGGCTGGAGCCCACAGGATGTTTTTCACCGGGTTCGATAGAGAGACGAAATTATAGGCTTTTTACAACTTAGTGCGCCGTAAATAAGTGATTGGAATCAACTATGCGTGTGAGACTGGCCCAAGTCGTGAGCGGGTACGATTGCAATGTATTCAAGAAGATAGGAAGAGACTTTATTTTATTAATGCGCTTGGATTCTATATCAAATCAAATATTTTTTCATCTACTCTTGCTCGCCAGATCTAGTAATTTACATTGATTTGAATTGATCTCTGTTAATTACTTGCCAAGCAAAATTGATCTTCAACTCTGACCAAGTACGGTCAGCCACAGTCTTGGATACCCTATGGTAGCTCTTACCGCGCGCGGCATAAAAAGGGGTATCCTAGCTTGTTGCTGACTGTACCTCCGTCCATTCCCAGATATTTCTAAGCTAAGACTTTTTTCTACCAATATGCGATCACTTAAAGTAGTCGGTACCAATCGTTGCGAAGCACTTGTCCTAGGTAGCTTATTAGCATTTACTCCACTGCTTTCTCTCATAAAACGCTAAATCCTATGCCGTAGGGCACTTCCGAAGCGCCCCGTAGGGCGCACGCGCCGAATTCCGGTAGCGCGATACTTTCACTGCCCAACGCCTGGGACACGAAATCCGACTAATGTCATGAGGGCTTCAAATAGCTACACATAAGATTTGTCTGATTGGGGCTAAAGAAAGATGTAGGCTGTAAACTTTGACCGTTATTTCTGAATTTCCCAGCAAACCCTGCGACTTATTTTGGAAATAAATGAAATCAAAATCGATCAATTTTGTATCATTTATATTTTTTTAATTAATACTAATCTGTGACCGAATACTAACGTAGTCTATCTCAATTCAACATTAATAGCTACCTCACCGACTGGTTGTAAACTGAAGGCAAATTGGAACCTTATGCCCTCAGCGCTAGCGTTGACTTTGTATCGACGCAAGAAGTGTGCCAGAACCCTGGTCTGGAACTCATTGGTCTGCTCCTGGTTGCGACTTTGAATGTAATAAATTCCATCTGTTAACTCCATAGATCAGGTGATCTATGGAGTGATCACTCTCTTTCAATTTATAAGGTAACACTTTATTGTACTAAAGAAAACATTTTACACATGAAATTAAAAAATAACAGTTCAAAGCTCCATATTCACTCACAACATGAACAACACGGCCGTCTCTCTTGAATACTCTACTACTAATGATGGCTTCCTGCACGGCGTCTGTCTCAACGACTGTCGCTGACGCAAGCGACAGCTCGGCGTCTACACGCGGCGACAAGACGCTAGATGCAAACGACAACGCCGCGTCTGACGCCGGCGACTAGACGCGACGACAAGTCGCCCTGTGTGCGGAGGCTTCGGGATACTTGAATCGGGTAGATCTCGTCGAGCGCTTTTCTTACAGTACACACAACAACACGTCTGTGTGTACACTTTTGTTGTAAAGCCGCCCGTAACGTAACCGAGTAGAGTGCTAGCATGTTAGCGTCTAAAGTCCGTTCGATATCATAGTGTCACTTTGATATTTGCCGCCTTGGCGCGCGGCGGCTTTTCACAAAAGAAAGTAAAGGAAGCCTACGCGGCGCAAACACGCCAGTGAATTTGGCTCGCCGCTCGTCATTCTATAAAGAGGCGTCGTCGTATTGAGAGGTTATGCTTGTGACTTTTGACTTAGTATTTTGTATTGAGTGTCGATCGCTGCGTGTAGATAAAATGTTTTTTGTTAGTGGGAGGATAGCGAGGTGCCTCTAGACGAAACTTCGAATGACCCAAAAATTAAAAGACGAAGGTTTTGTAAAACATGCAAGCAAACTCTAGTTAAAGTCCATCAGCATTGTGTTGAAATGAATTTGCAGACAAATGGCAGCCCATCACAGATACAGGACTTCAAAAATAGTTGGTAGGTATCCCAAGAACCAAGATTGCCGTCGTGTATACCGACACTATCTAAGCGAACGGACTTTACGTGCTGTCGTTTGTACCATGAACATGGGTCTAGTATTAGCTGTTTAGGAGATATGGGTTATTCATAGAATTAGTAACCGGAAATAGTGGCTACGTCTGGCACAGGATCGTGAGAGGTGGAGTTGGTTCATATTCCCATAATTTCCAGAACGTGCAAAATCGCGCGCAAACGGCGCAAACACATTTTTGATTCTTGTATTTCACACACCTGTGATTTCACATCACTATTCGCGCAGTCGACCGTGCAAGAGTGTGCGTGACTCATGCGTGAGCGGCCGGCCGCGCGTCGATTGCTGTGTGTGTGCGAAAATTCGAGAAAGGTGCCGGCAAGACCGGGGCCGTAAGGTACACACGACAGCACGTCGACCTTTACACGCTAGCACTCTACTCGGTTACGTTACGGGCGAATTTACAACAAAAGTGTACAGTCTGACGTGCTGTCGTGTGTACACATACCTGCCCTAACTGCCCCATTTTACCAAAATTTATAAATAACTAGCTTTTGCCCGTGACTTTGTCCGCGCAGACTTTTTTTTTCTCGTGAATTTTACCGTTGTTTCTGCTATTGGGGGCGGAGAGAAATCCAACAAATCAAAAATCATAAAAATCGGTCCACCCGTTCTCCAGTTGGTGTAACTAACACGACTTTGTTTTAAACAATTTAAGATAAGATAAGATAAGATATCCTTCTAAGATTTGTCTGATTGGGATTGGGGCTGAAGAAAGCTATAGGCTTACTGTAGTCATTGACCGTTGTTGCTGAATTTCACGAGTTTGCGACTTATATTGGAAATAAATTAAATCAAACCGAACAATTTTGTATAATTTTATTTTTATTTGTCTAACTTTAATAATAGTTTTCGTTTTTCATTTTAGTTTATTCAGGAAACCACAGTTTATCCAGCTATTACAGTACTTATAAACTTCATATGACTAGTTTATAAGTATTGTAATAGCTATAGTTGGTTTCCTACATATAATTTATGAGCGAATTAAAGGTTTCCATATAAGATATTGTATAATTTTCTTCTTTCTGAGCAGTAAGTAGTAACTAATAGGGATGCTGACTGCATTAACAATAAATTGCAAAAAATGCTCCATCAAAACAAACATACAAACCTTAACACAACAATTTTCTAAAAATAGGTAATGGGCATTGTCAAATCCTATTTTTTATTCTATACCTAAATCAAAATAATAGACAAATATAAGAAACCAATCAGAATATTTTCTTAATTTTTAATGTAACTATTTTTTTATTAATTATTTAAAAATTCTAAAAGTTTTGTGCATGACGTCACCACTGGCAATATGTACTAAGTTCATTGCATTCATTCATGCTTTTAAAAAATAAAAATATGTTGACGTTTGACAAACGTCAGCTGTACGGTCTGAAGACCTTTCCCGTGCAGGGACAATCATAGTTAAAAAAAAAGACAAATGTCAGTGTCAAGTCAACAAGAGTTGTGTGTTTTGACAGTTCTGTTGTTGTTGTTGACGAATGTATTTTTTAAAATATTTGTAGGCAATGGAACTACCGCATTAGAGCCAATGATGACGTCATTAAAAGAAAAACGAAGTAAACATTTTTGGCGATAAATATTAATAATCCGTTTTAATTTTACTTATTTAAACCCCTAATAGTATACCTATTCCTCGAAATAGTTTTCAATTTACGACAATCGATGCCTCCCTGATCAATGCCCATTAAGGGTGGACGATAGCAACGTGGCGGGAAATTCAAAATTATCACAGTTTTTTTTGTATTTTGTAGCTAAATTGAGCTATTTTTAGTAGCGAACGAAAAATCGCTGAACAAAAATAGCTCAATTTAGCTACAAAATGTAAAAAACTGTGAAAATTTTGAATTTCCCGCCACGCTGCTATCTTCCAGCCTTAATGTGTGTGACCCAATACTAACGTAGTCTATCTTAATTCAACACTAATACCAATCTCACTGGCTGTCTGTAAAGTGAAGGCAAATTTAAACCTTATGCCGTCAGTGCTAGCAGTGACTTTGTATCGACGCAAGACGTGTGCCAGAACCGTCTTAATTGCCACCATGGCGTAGATTTTTCCTGAAACGAAATAAAATTCAACTTAAAAATGTCACGATTTCTTTCAATTTGTCGTTTGGAAAAATTTTACCAACTTCAGATTTTACCAACTACAGACACCATTTATTTGACACGAACTCTTCTGTCTGCTCCTGGTTACGACTTTGAATGAAATAAATTCCATCTGTTAACTCCATAGATCAGGATATCTGTGGTTCACTAACTATTTTTCAATGTATCTGGGGGCACGGCAGTGCCCCCGCCAGGTCGAGCGCGAAGCAAACACTGCCGTACCATCCTTTACTGGAACCATTTCGCCGCATTTTCAGGCCCCTATTTGAGAACCTCTGGATAAGACCAGAACGCAGAAATTTTCGTCATCTAGTAAGCTATAATCACATACTTAAAATCCAAAATTTCAAGTCTGTAGGTCATTTAGTTCCGAAGTTAAGCGAAAGCAAAGTTTCGCATTTATGACACACACTCACTCACTCACTCACTCACTCACTCACTCATGATCATCATAATAGAACTAGTACTTCCCATAAACTCAGAGAGCTGAAATTTGGTACAGAGTTAGGGTTGAATGGCCACATAAAGGGAAAACTATAAAAACTAGGATAATCGAAGATCTGGAGTACCTGG
This sequence comes from Zelleria hepariella, assembly GCA_949319315.1. Classification (NCBI taxonomy): domain Eukaryota; kingdom Metazoa; phylum Arthropoda; class Insecta; order Lepidoptera; family Yponomeutidae; genus Zelleria; species Zelleria hepariella. Next base: position 10,058,542 of record OX439384.1, read on the forward strand.
TGACCCTGATTAGAAAACACAAGAGCCCTAATAGAACTACAGGGTGCACTCTAAGTCGATAGCGGAACTTTAAGTAGGCTGTCTACTGATCACTACAAACAACTTGTACTAGGTGGCAAAAAAAATGGAGCGAAAAAAATATCAGCTGTTTCATACATTTGGTGCAGTACTGAGTCGACCTTTTGTATGGAACAGCTGATATTTTTTTCGCTCCATTTTATTTGACACCTGGTACAAGTTGTTTGTAGTGATCAGTAGACAGCCTACTTAAAGTTTCGCTATCGACTTAGAGTGCACCCTGTAGTACTTCCCATAAACTCAGAGAGCTGAAATTTGGTACAGAGTTAGGGTTTAATGGGCACATAAAGGGAAGACTATAAAAACTAGGATAATCAAAGATCTGGAGTACCTGGTGACCCTGATTAGAAAACACAAGAGCCCTAATAGAACTAGTACTTCCCATAAACTCAGAGAGCTGAAATTTGGTACAGAGTTAGGGTTGAATGGGCAAATAAAGGAAAAACTATAAAAACTAGGATAATCGAAGATCTGGAGTACCTGGTGACCCTGATTAGAAAACACAAGAGCCCTAATAGAACTAGTACTTCCCATAAACTCAGAGAGCTGAAATTTGGTACAGAGTTAGGGTTTAATGGCCACATAAAGAAAAAACTATAAAAACTAGGATAATCGAAGATCTGGAGTACCTGGTGACCCTGATTAGAAAACACAAGAGCCCAACCAAACTATTATAGATCGACATATACCGCCCTTACAAAAAATATTCAACTTGGTGGGCCGCTTCATTTGATGTCAAAAATCTAAGGTCTGAAGTATCTGATGAAGAACCCTCAGCTGGTATCAGCTTTATTAGAGATATTATGGTAATGCCCCTTCTACTATCGGTACATAAAAAAAATCGACTGTCATTGCAAAAATCCAGCGTAGTGGGACACATCTTCATTTAATCTAGCGTATAGCGTCCCACTAGTGGTTCGCCCCGAACTATGAACTCGTGACCTCAGTTACAGATGTATAACTTTGCTTACGCTAATCGCGCAGGCGCGCGCGCGCTTTGCATTTAAACTATACAACCCCATATCTCGGCAACCCATTGACCGATTTAGTTCATGTTCGAATTAAAAAATTCTTTTAATTTAGTTTACCCGCCTATCAAATTTCATAACGATCCGACCAAATTTACTCAAGTTATCGTCGAACAAACATTCATACATACAAACATACATACATACAAACGCCGGATTGTTCCAGCAGACTCGGAGGACTTCGCTGGCTTCGCTCGCTCGTTCAACAAGAAATAGTCGGACGATTAACTTTATTCTACTCGAACATTACACAAATTAAAAACTGTGTCAAATAAGAAAATCTAATAAAATAAATCAATATGCCCACGTTTCTACAAAAAGAAGTGAAATCCCACCAAAAACATTCTGTAAAAAACTAGCCAGGTCTCGATGGAGCTGCTTGTTTATCTCTAAAAAGTAATGAAATCTAGACAAAGTCGTGCCAAGTCTAAGGTTCCTTACTGCGATTTCTTTATTATTATAGTTAATGTTGTGAGACTTGGCTGTTGAAGGGTACACAAGGGTACAAAACCAGGTGCTCCATGACACCGTTGCACCAATCTGTCGCCAGAACCGCTTGTGTACCCTTCAACGGCCAAGTCTCACAACATTAACTATAATAATAAAGAAATCGCAGTAAGGAACCTTAGACTTGGCACGACTTTGTCTAGATTTCATTACTTTTTAGAGATAAACAAGCAGCTCCATCGAGACCTGGCTAGTTTTTTACAGAATGTTTTTGGTGGGATAAGGCTTGTCTTGCAGCGATTAATATTTAAAACTTACGCAATTTGGCTACATCTGCGTGGTGCCCGACTTAGCGTAGGTGGAACAATACCTATGTAATAATGAGTTAAACTTAGGAATATGCATCTGGAACAGATGATTTATACTGCATCCAGTGGCATCTCCACTCACACTAAATAGACAAATCAACCACTCAGACGCTGTAGTAAACTCTTACCAACACAAGACCGTCTGCCAATACCGAAGGTGTTTGTCGGAAAGTGACCGCTGGGCAGGGTGGCTTTGTCGAGCCAACGTTCGGGCTTGAACTCTTCAACGTCGACGCCCCAGCACTTGTGTCGGTTGATCCCCCAGTGGGACAGGAATATGGAAGCGCCAGCTGGTAGGCGATACTGCTCTGAAAATTCATATAGTTCAGTCATTATAGATCTCGGTTCAGTCATTATTGACCCGTGAATAACTATTAGTTTTTGGATTTTTTTCGTAGGTCCCTCGGGGGGGTCACTGGGAGTGTAAATTCAAAAAGTAGACTGAATCAGGCTCCTGCGTATATTCCAAAAAACGGTTTTTCTTGAATAACTCGGCCATTTTTTATTTTACAGTAAATAAGGACAAAAATTTTAGGAAAATTTATTCTCTACAAGTTTGGTCCTCACAATTTTTCTTCTACTAGGATCGATATTTTGGAAATTAAACCTGAAAAACGCGACAGATTCAAAATATCATTATCTCCTATGTTCCACGTTTCACGGCATGAATGATTCTCTACATATTTGTTTCTCTTCATTCATGCCGTTAAACGTAGAACATAGGAGATAATGATGATATTTTGAATTTGTCGCGTTTTTCAGGTTTAATTTCCAAAATACCGAACCTAGAAGAAAAATTGTGAGGACCAAACTTGTAGAAAATCAAATTTCCTATAATTTTTGTCCTCACGGTTTTACTATTCAAGAAAATACTATTAAGTTATTCAAGAAAAACTGTTTTTCGAATATACGCAGGAGCCTGATTCAGTCAAATTTTTTTAATTTACACTCCCAGTGACCCCCCCGATGGACCTACGAAAAAATCCAAGAACTAATTATTCACGGGCAGGGTAGGTTTTTTTGATATAATGACTGGACTAATACTAAGTCTATTGAGGTAGCGCCAGCTGGTAGGCGATACTGCTCTGAAAATTCATACTAAGTCTATTTAGGTAGCTGGCTCAGCGACCCAAAATGGATCTTGGCCTGTTTAATCGTTAGTAGCCTATGTAATAATTTAGTATAATAATTATCTTCCATCACGCTCTCGCCTTGTCATACTACACTTTGATTTTAATGTGACAGACTGACCGCTGGGACACCTTTCAGTCGGGAGGGGCTAACGGCGTTCGCCCTCCCTCCTTTCAGGCATCCCAGGTTCCCAATACTATCGAGGGAAACCGAAGACGTGAAAGGTTAAGTTGAATATCCAAAGTTTAGTAACCAAAACTCATTTAAACATAACTTACCGCATAGGGATTTGTTTGGCGAGGTTTGTGGTAAAATAATAACAGAATAAAATTAAATATGAAGATCGTAACACACCGATTGCATTACATAAACACCGATGATCCTGGTTGTACATATTATATGAGCACAGGTTGTTAATAATGAAATTTGTAAAGCAATCAACTTCACAACAACTCGAAAAAATCCGCGTTGGAAATTCAGAATAGGATTTCGACATGGAAAGCTCTTACCTAATACATCCAGATCTCGCTGTCGGTTTCACTCAATAGTATACACCCTGATTCGGTAGGTAAGTTGTGTTTAAATGAGTTTTGGTCACTTAACTTTGGACATTCAACTTTACCTTTCACGTCGTCGGTTTCCCTCGATAGTATTGGGAACCTGGGATGCCTGAAAGGAGGGAGGGCGAACGCCGCGAGCCCCTCCCGACTGAAAGGTGTCCCAGCGTTCCCAATACTAGTCCGTTTCCAGGGCAGGCGGAAAAGCGATCATTGATACGAAGTACTATGTTACCGTAAAAATATAACGATTCGTGTCGCACTCCGTCACTCTCCTTACATTTCTGTATCGTTTGGATATCGAAGCGTGTTTTTAGGTACGGGGTGGGGTGAGAGTTCCGGTCAGCCAGAGATAAAAAACCTGTTTCAACGTGCTACAAGTAGCGTCACGAGTTATGAGCGCTGGACGAAACTGGTGGGGATTTCTGCGCAAGTGTGTACAATCGCACATCCTCATCATCAGAAAACGATTGTGAAACTGACACTGATGAACGTGACATCCCTGTTTAATATACTTAATGTATACTCATACCAACCTGTTTTTTTTTCCGCCACTTTTGTGTCGTTTCACCTTAACATAATTGTTTAATAATTACTAAACCTCATCGCTCATTAATGTGCCAGTTCGTAATAAACTTGGCAAAATTTCAAAAAACCTTTGGCATAAAAAATGTTGTTTATTTCTGTGATCCGCTCAAAGGTTAATGATCGCTTTTCCGCCTGCCCTGGAAACGAACTAAAACATTCTGTAAAAAACTAACCAGGTCTCGATGGAGCTACTTGTTTATCTCTAAAAAGTAATGAAATCTAGACAAAGTCGTGCCAAGTCTAAGGTTCCTTACTGCGATTTATTTATTATTATAGTTAATGTTGTGAGACTTGGCCGTTGAAGGGTACACAAGCGGTTCTGGCGACAGATTGGTGCAATGGTGTCATGGAGCACCTGCGTCATGGTGCGGTTTTGTACCCTTGGGTACCCTTCAACTGCCAAGTCTCACAACATTAACTATAATATTAAATAAATCGCAGTAAGGAACCTTAGACTTGGCACGACTTTGTCTAGATTTCATTACTTTTTAGAGATAAACAAGTAGCTCCATCGAGACCTGGTTAGTTTTTTACAGAATGTTTTTGGTGGGATTTCACTTCTTTTTGTAGAAACGTGGGCATATTATTTTATTAGATTTTCTGATTTGACACAGTTTTTTTATTTGTGTAATGTTCGAGTAGAATACAGTTAATCGTTCGACTATTTCTTCTTGTTAACTTGTAAGTACTAGTGGTTCGCCCCGAACTGTGAACTCGCGACCCCATATAAACTTAACAACCCCATATCTCGGCAACCCCTCGACCGATTTGGCTCATGTTTGAACTTAAAAATTCTTTTAATTTTATTTACCCGCCTACCAAATTTCATAACGATCCGACCAAATTTACTAAACTTATCGTCGAACTTTCATACATACAACCATACATACATACAAACATACAAACGCCGGATGCAAAGCTTCAATGGGGCCCTCATATTGAGAAATTATCTCATAGGCTCAGTTCTGCAGCTTATGCTGTAAAAAGAATCAGGGAATTGACTGACGTCGCAACTGCTAGGCTTGTCTACTTTAGTTACTTCCATAGTATTATGTCATATGGCTTACTACTATGGGGTCGGGCAGCAGATATTGAGAGCATCTTCATCTTGCAGAAGAGAGCCATCCGATTTATCTATAGACTAGGTAGTAGAGTGTCGTTAAGAGAACTTTTCAAAGAAATTGACATCCTGACAGTTGCAAGTCAATACATCTACGCCAACATTGTTTATGCTAAGAAGCATATTGCAGAGTTCGATACATTAGGTAGCCATCATAATATAAATACTAGGAATAAGCACAAGCCTACAATTCCAACTCTTAGGCTTAAGAAGGCTAGAAGTTCATTTCTCGGCAACTGTATACGCTTCTATAATAAGATCCCAACAGATATCCTAAGTTTACCAGAGGCCCGATTCAAAAAATGTGTAAGGCACACCCTGTGCCAAAAGGCCTATTACAGAATAGATGATTATCTAAATGACAAAGAAGTCTGGCACTAAACCAGTTCAGCGCACGATCACCACACTTACCAATGTGTTATTTTTTAAGTACCTACCTGCATTACAAAATGTATTATTTTTTTAAGCACGAGATCCTTGGAGTTTCTTTACCATGCTTCTTCTCCAAGAACGATCAGAGCTAGTGAAGCTGGAGAAAAAAAAGTAGCTAGATACTTAGTATTAGATAGTAATAAGTATCTGATTTATATACATTTTTTACTGTAGATAATATTTTGACGTTCAATGTAAATAATTTATTTATTGCATATTGAATAAAAAATTTGAATCTGAATCTGAATCTGAATCTGGATCGTTCCAGTAGACTCGGAGAACTTCGCTCGCTCGTTCAACTAGTGGTTCGCCCCTGAAAATTTTTATGAACATTATGAATGTTCGTTCGACGATAACTTGAGTAAATTTAGTCGGATCGTTATGAAATTTGGCAAGCGGGTAAATGAAATTAAAAGAATTTTTAAATTCGAACATGAGCCAAATCGGTCGAGGGGTTACCGAGATATGGGGTTTATATGGGGTCGCGAGTTCACAGTTCGGGGCGAACCACTAGTATAGTTTTCCCTTTATGTGGCCATTAAACCCTAACTCTGTACCAAATTTCAGCTCTCTGTGTTTATGGGAAGTACTAGTTCTATTTTGATGATCATGAGTGAGTGAGTGTGTGTCATAAATGCGAAACTTTGCTTTCGCTTAACTTCGGAACTAAATGACCTACAGACTTGAAATTTTGGATTTTGAGTATGTGAATATAACTTACTAGATGACGAAAATTTCTGCGTTCTCGTCTTATCCAGAGGTTCTCAAATAGGGGGCTGAAAATGCGGCGAAATGGTTCCAGTAAAGGATGGTACGGCAGTGTTTGCTTCGCGCTCGACCTGGCGGGGGCACTGCCGTGCCCCCAGATTATATCAATGTGCGATCGACCGACAGCAGTTTTACCTTTACAAGTCTGCATTTTACTCGGTTACGATAAGGGTGACTTTACAATATAACTGTAAAGTCTGACGTGCTGTTGACTGTACATTAAAAATAACTAGTCGATTGCGCTCGCTATATACTCGTGATATAGTGTTAATTCGTTTCTCACTTACTAAATTGCATATCTCTATCCAGTTCCCTCCCAGTAAATGGCACGTTAGGGAATATTCTAAGAGTTTCTTTTATTGCAGCTTCCAAATATATCATCTGTGCAAGATCTTCTTTTGCCACGTCCCTGTCAGAATCTCCATATATGTCTATTAATCTGAAAGTTTTTATTAAGTTAATGATTGTCGTAGAAAAACGCAAATTAAATAAATATAATCGTGAGAAGCCTTACTCTCTGTAAACTTTTTCTTGGGACTCTGGATTAGCTCCTAATAGTATGAGTGCATACACAATAGCAATTGAGGTTGTGTCATATCCAGTAGCGATGATGCCGTCTATCTCAGCTCGCATCTGCTCAATAGAAATCGCTCCGTTTGCCGAATTCTTTAACAAGAGTTCTAAAAAGGGCCTAAATTCTGCAAATAATTTATCATTAAATTTAATATTGCATACTTTCAATCGGCTTTGTGCAAAAGATGGTATTGATAAAGAAATTAGCGGATAAGCTAGAAAATTCGCACGGGATAGGACTTGAATCCGCAACCTCCGGTATATCGTAACGAGCACGGCTTTAAAATAATCATAAAAGTGATCAGATTTTTAACGGACTTCAAAAAAGGAGGTAGGTACGCAATTCGACCCTTTTTTTTAGGGTTCCATACCTCTAAAGGGTAAAACGGAACCATTATAAGATCAATGAATTTCAAACATGGGTATTACTTTTGGTGGGGTAAAATGGAAAATTTAAAAATAAAGTTTTGCTAATTATAGCTTGTTTTATGGATCTCAAAGTTCGATATTAAAAAAAAAACCGGCCAAGTGTGAGTGGGACTCGCGCACCAAGGGTTCCGAACCACCAATCTATATGCATTTATTTGGAAGAAAATTTTTAAATACAGCCAAGTGCGTGTCGGGCTCAAGCGTGACTTCTTATGTTTTGACCTCCGGCTCTTCATCTTCTTTGTCATAGTGGGCTTCTTGTTTACCCGTCGCGCATTGCATTCTTGATGCAACTCGACAATCATTTTCCGCTCTGCACGCGAATCAACTTTTCCACCAACACCTCCTGTTAAAACTTTTTCCCGCCAACATTCAATCCATTAGATTTGTCAACACATCCTCCATTAGTCAATATCTCATTGAATGATACCTCGAATCCTCTTTGGACTCGACTCTCTTGTCTCCCATTGTCGATGCCACCATTTGACATCCTGTCAGCTATCTCTGGACAAACTTGACGTGACAGTTTTCCAACAACAAAACATCATGAAATCGATGCACAATTTATTTTCCTGCAGGAAATCTGGTCCTAGCATTACGTCGTGTTGCATGCTTTCGATCACATACGGTTCACACGGAAATACACGGTACCCTATACTTAGGTTTTGATTCCCTTGCGAGGGTCAAAATATGCGGAAATGAAATATGCTGCATAAATGGCCGTATCTTTTGATTCCGTTAACTTAGAAGCTTGATTTTTAGGCTCCAAGAGAATGCAGAGCTGAGTATTTTAATATAAGTTTCAATCTGATACGTCCACGCGAAAGGTGGACGAAAAGGACAGACAGACAGACGGACAAAAAAGTGATCCTATAATGGTTCCGTTTTACCTCTAGAGGTCCGAAACCCCAAAAAAGGCGAAAATGTACCATTTTTCTCTCCGAACCTACTAGGCCTAAAATTTTGAAAAAATACAGGATGTCTTTACTATAAAGGTCTAGATTAGAGGAAAACCTATAAGAAGTTCATGGTGTAAAAAATAACATAGGAATGTTAACCCATTTTGAGGATCCTTTTATTTTTATCTGACTTTGGAGATGGAGAACGGAACGGACAGCAGCAGATCAGTTAAATCGGTTTTTTTAGTTATTTTTTATTTGCCATATTATGCCATATCATACAAGGTGTAACCTAAATATTTTTTTAGCTGTAGGACGTTCCGTTGATTTTTAAATTAATAAAATGTGAACGCTGTGGTGGGAGAAAAGTATTTTTAAAATATTGTTACCATTGACTTTCACAATGTTTTAACAACTCAACCCTATGCAAATGCACATACGCATACATACATATTTTTAAATTTGAGCTAATACCAAAAACAAAAAAGTTATAAAAAAAAAATTTGAGGTTATAAAATATATATTTTTTTTATTTTTTTCTTACAGAATTGATATCATGTTGACCAGTAGGTTACACCCTGTAAAAAGAGTTACAGGGTGTAATCCGTTGTAACACGTTGTATATCCATGGCTATACAGGGTGTTAAAAGACCGCCAACAAAGCGGGAAACCACGCATTGTCCTCATCATACTGAACATTTTTTGCCTATGGAACTATACCTGGGAAATCAACGGTTTCCGAGATAATGAGGTTCAAAGTCGGATTTTTCAAACTTTTTTTATTGCAGAAATTTGCTCAGTATCAAGTACTTAACATTTCTTCTCAAGAAGCCATATCAAAATTATGAATATTTCTTGCATAAAATGACGTTAAAATTGCAACCCGCAATGTATTCTAAACATCGCCACTTCGAGCGTAAGTAACACAACTTTATGTCAACGCTTGTGCAATATGAGTTCTCTGCGTAACACTTCTATTGCGTGATAAAATATTTTCCAAAATTATAACCAAAAAAATTAAATTATTTCCCGGCAATAATTTATCGAAAAAGTACTTTGTTTTGGTGTCTAGTATGCGTACCTTTCGGGTCTGTCGGCGGTCTTTTAACACCCTGTATATGGCTATGGGAATTTAGAATTTTATGGATCTTAGATTTAGAAATTAAAGTATATACCCTTGTTGTTATCGTCTTTTGCGTAAGCTTCCATGACTCTCTTCAAAACCTGAAATATGTGGACATTAAAAGTATCTCAAAAAGATTTGAAAATAAAAAAAAAAGGCTCCGAAACCCGAAGGTAGCGGAGGGAAGGGAGCGTCTTTAAATAATTAACGACATGAGACTGTTTTTTGCATCGAGGCCGTCTGTGAGACACCCACGTCACTCCTTAAAGCAGTGGTTCTTAACCTATGGTCCGCGGACCACTGGTGGTCCGCGAGGGCCTCTCTAGTGGTCCGCGGGAGGGTCCTGCAGTCCAGCGCACATAGCGATAATTGTCAATTATTTATTGTCAACTATCGCTACCTATGTGCGCTGAGGCGATGTTGATTTTGAAAGTCATGTTTGAATAAGTTCCCAATGAATAAAATAACTGAAATTTTCGTGCGCGCTGGCGCGCGCTCTTACTCCCTATTGAAAAATATATTTTTTAACCTCCAAAAATCCGCGTGACTGCAGATCGCGCCAAGGAATTACCGAATGCGCCAGATTTTGACAGGATAATACAATAAATAGCCCATACGTAACCTGCGGCAGGCTCCGATGTAAAGTTGCGGTCTTCAGTTCAATACGCAAAAAATAATAAATTGTATTAGTATCAAAACCCTTAAAAATCGAGTAATCAGTGCTCACTCATAGTATGTCGTTAGCCCATGTCAAACCGCACGTAGAATATTTAGTTTAAATTCGGTGACTTTTCGAAAGCGCTACGCGCGTGTCTTCTATTCAAAACAAAGGAATTCTCCATTATGAAATGTAAGACTTAAATAAGTTAATTTTCAGCCGCTCTGGGTGCGTTTGTTCAAATAATAGCTAAATAAATCTTCATCATATAATTAAAAAGGGAAAAAACTGTGAATTTTCGGACCTACGCACCTACTACACTTGATTTTTAAGAGTTAAATCGTAAAATTTTCGGGCGCGCTGCGCGCGCTTTTACAAACAAATGAAATCTTGATGACATTGACGGAAGATTATCTGGGCATCTTGCGGCTTAAAAAGGGTAAAATCGGTGAATTTTCGGGAGCGCTGCGCGCGCATTGTTATCGTCTAAATCTCCATAATAATTTTAGTAAAATTGGGGAATTTTTAGTTTCTCAATATTGTCTAAAGATAAGTTTAAGCCAATAACGGACTTTCGAACAAAAAACTTTGCGTTCCCAATTACCTAGGTATTTCTGTACCGAGCTTAAATTTAAATGAAGTTCACTCATGTTAAATTGTGTGCCTACTTATAATATAACATTAAATATTAAAATTAAAACCACCTTGTGAGGATACTGGTCCTCCAATATTGAGATCAGAAGTGGTTAAGGCTCTCAAACGGGCTAAAACCGGTAAGTCTCCAGGGCCTGATCAAATACAAGTGGAGATTATACAGCTCATCGAAGAACACCTCATGGACACTTTAAGTAATCTCTTCAACTCGATCTACAGTTCTGGGGTCTTACCTAAAGACTGGCTAAAGTCAACTTTTATCTTCTCTCCGACCTATGCAAAAAATACAACTGCGACATACTATGCATCCAGGAGACACACAGAGGCAGTAACAACCACCGCCCATCTATCAACGGCATGAAACTAATCGCTGAAACACCCCACAGGCAATACGGGAGTGCTATTTTCGCAAAGGCAGACCTGGAAGTGCTATTTGTTAGGATAGATAGCAACAACATGGAAGTCATCACCATCGAACTATCTGATTGCTACGTAACCTGCCTTTACAAACCACCAAACGCAGAGTTTAGATACCAGATAGATCACACCCTGAACCCTAACAAAATCTGGTTTGTGGTTGGTGACTTCAACAGCCACAGCGAAATTTGGGGCTATAGAACCCGCAACGAAAATGGAGACAAGGTCGAAGAGTGGGCCGAATCCAGTAAACTTGCCTTGATACACGACCCAAAACTTCCAGCCTCCTTTAACAGCGGCAGATGGAAAAGAGGATACAACCCGGACCTGATATTCGCTTCAAATTCAATCTCGCAACAATGCTTCAAATCCGTACTACGACCAATTCCAAGAACGCAACACCGCCCTCTCATGTGTCAAGTATTTGCAGCAGTCAGACCCCGCACAGTGCCCTTCAGAAGAAGGTACAATTTCTCCAAGGCAAACTGGGATGAATTTGCTGCCGAACTTGACACACTAATCGGTGATTTGGAACCGGTTCCAGAAAACTACGAAGCCTTAACCAACAAGGTCAAGCTAGCTTCCCGAAGACACATACCTAGAGGATGCAGGACGCAATATATCCCTGGGCTGTCTAAAGACCTATCCACTCTTATGGAATCCTATAAAGTCTCATATGAGAACGATCCATTTGCCCAAGAAACGATAGATGCAGGTAACCTTCTGCTCGTAGCCATATCTGAGTCGAACCGAACCAAATGGAATAATCTGATTGAAAGAGTAGACATGACCCACAACAGCAAGAAGGCATGGTCTTTCATCCAAAAACTCCGCAATGACCCGACCAAATCAAATACCCAGTCAAACGTCACTGAGAACCAGATTGCCTTCCAGCTCTTGGCAAACGGGAAAGCGCCAACACGCAGCAAACCAATCACAATCAGCCGCATGCCTGAAGAGGAGTCCAACAACCTCCGAGAACCATTCTCCCCAGAGGAGATGCAAAAGGCCCTACTAAAACTGAAGGATGGAAAAGCAGCCGGCGTAGATGACATCTGCACCGAACAGATACGGAGATTTGGTCCGATTGCGAAAAAATGGCTCTTGAACCTTTTTAACAACTGCGCGGAGAGGATCCATATCCCGAAGACCTGGCGAAAATCTCACGTAGTTGCGCTATTGAAGCCCGGGAAAGAACCCGAAGACCCTAAGAGCTATCGCCCCATATCACTTTTGTGCCACCTTTTCAAAGTGTTCGAGAGGCTAATCCTTAACAGGATTACCACAAGCCTGGAAACGAAGCTGATCGATCAACAAGCCGGCTTCCGCCCTGGCAAGTCCTGCACGGGTCAAGCGCTCACACTAACCCAGCACATAGAGGATGGTTTCGAGAATGGCTCGATCACTGGAGTCGCCTTTGTGGATCTCACTGCTGCCTACGATACCGTCAGCCACCGTAGGCTCATGGCAAAAATCTACAACACCACCAAAGACTACCATCTGACACAACTGATACAGGAGCTACTCGGAAACAGACGATTTTTTGTATCATTCCAGGGCCGAAACAGTAGATGGCGGCGCCAGAAAAATGGTTTACCCCAAGGTAGCGTGCTGGCTCCTATATTATTCAACATATACACTAACGACCAACCCATCCTTCCGAATATGCGTCACATCCTTTTTGCCGACGACCTAGCCCTGGCTTGCCAGGAGAAGTCGTTCGCAGGAGTCGAAAATGGACTGACGGAGGCTCTGAAAGTGCTTTCTAAGTATTATAGTGAGAACCAGCTGAAACCCAACCCGAGCAAGACCCAGCTGTGCGCGTTCCACCTAAAGAATAGGGAAGCGAACCGTAGCTTGGATGTACAATGGGAGGGACAACGTCTGGAGAGTACAGCTACTCTAAAATACCTTGGCATTACTCTGGATCGGGCCCTAACTTTTAGACAACACTGCCTCAACACCAAAATGAAAGTCAGCACCCGCAACAACATCCTGAGATGCATGACGGGCAGCACGTGGGGTGCCCACCCGCACGTGCTACGCACTACTGCCCTCGCACTCAGCTACTCAGCAGCGGAGTACGCTAGCCCGGTCTGGAACAACTCTGCCCACACTGGCCAAGTTGATGGGGCCCTAAACGAGACCTGCCGACTCATCACGGGCTGCCTGAAGCCGACTCCAATCGACAAGCTCCATCTGCTTGCCGGGATAGCTCCACCAGCAGTCCGAAGAGAGGCGGCTACAGCTACTGAACGCTGGAAACAAGCAAATGATGCCCGCCATCCGATGCACAGCCACGTTCCAGTGAAGCAGCGGCTGAAGTCTCGAAAAAGCTTCACGACAAATAAGCCGCTAGATGATGAAACGCCAGCTGAACTCAAACTTCAACGGTGGAGAGAGCGGACCAAGCACCTGTCGCACTTCATCAAGCCCGCGGAAACACTACCGCCAGGAGGACGAGAGGATTGGAGCGTGTGGAAATCCCTGAACCGCATGCGTGGTGGTGTTGCCCGCACGAGGGATAATATGAGAAAGTGGGGTATACTTCCGGAAGATGCAGATGTTTCGTGCCGATGTGGAGCCGCACAAACAACGTCGCATCTCCATACCTGCCCTGATGCTCCACAGTGCAGCTGGCAGGATCTCCTGGAGGCGACCCCCAGCGCGATTAAGTTGGCACGTTTCTGGGAGCGCGACGTGTGATGCTTTCGACACGAGAGAAGAAGAACTTTTATCACTCTCCCTAAGAAGGCAACGGCTAAAAAATGCACAGAATATCGCACAATAAGTCTTATGAGCCAAGTCTTAAAATTCTTCCTATCGATAATCCACGAGTAAGAGTCAAGTGCGATGCGCAGATTTCCGACAGCCAATTTGGTTTTCGGTCGGGGCTAGGAACCAGAGAGGCCTTGTTTGCGCTAAATGTCCTGGTCCAGAAATGTCTCGAGATGCAGTCAGACGCCTTTATATGCTTCATAGACTATGAAAAAGCCTTCGACCGTGTCAAACACGAGATTCTAATGCGTCGACTGCAAGAAGTTGGAATTGATGGCAGGGACATGAGAATTATAGGGAACCTCTACTGGAGCCAGACCAGTACGGTGAGAGTGGACGGTGACGAAACCGACGAAATAGCAATCTGTCGCGGAGTAAGGCAAGGGTGCATCCTGTCCCCGCTTCTATTTAACCTATACTCGGAAGCTATCATCTCAGAAGCGCTATAAAACCAAGAGTGGGGTATCACAATAAACGGGCACGTGATTAATAATCTGAGATACGCCGACGATACCGCTCTTGTAGCCTCCACGCCTGAAGATCTGCAGAAGATAGTAGATAGTGTGTACGAGTGCAGTCAAAAAGCGGGGCTTTCGATTAATCTATCCAAAACAAAGGTTATGGTGGTTTCTAGAACAGAAGACATGAACCCGACAATCACAGTGGCTGGAACAGTAACTAGTTTGGAGAGAGTCACCAAGTACAAATACCTAGGCACATGGGTACATGAAATATGGAAGTCTGACCAAGAGATCAAGACCCGGATCGAAATTGCCCGTGCGTCCTTCAATAAAATGAAGAAGGTGATGTGCGACCGAGACCTCAACATCAATCTCCGAATTAGGATGCTTCAATGCTACATCTGGCTGATTGCGATGTATGGTTGCGAAGCCTGGACCATGAAGGATGCGAACTGCAAGAGGCTGGAAGCATTCGATATGTGGTGCTACCGAAGGATGCTGAGGATAAGTTGGGTCCATAGAGTCACGAATGTGGAAGTTATACGACGTGTCAATCGTTCCCGAGAACTCATGCTGACCATAAAAAGGAAGAAGATTAGCTACCTAGGACATGTGCTTCGCCACGACAGGTACCGACTTCTTCAATTGATCATGATGGGCAAGATTGAGGGGAAGCGGCGTCCTGGTAGAAGAAGAAAGTCGTGGCTCAGAAACATCAGGGAATGGACGGAGATAGCCAGCGTTGAACAACTGTTTCGCTTCGCGAGAAATAGAAAAGAATATGAAGAGCTGACGGCCAACCTCCATTAGTGGAGAGGCACGCCAAGAAGAAGAAGAAATATTAAAACCACAAACAGCTACCCTGTTGCCTGTAAATGGGAGGCCTGTAGACCTTAAATACAGATCCTTTGCTCTAGTTAGGCTCCAGTCTTTCCACAATTTTTTGTCTCTATGTGCTTGTTCATGCTACTCTAGTTTTAAGAAATTACTGGCAAGAAAAAAAATCTTTATCTCAGACTTTTCATTTGGCTGTAGGTCAGTGTTACCAAACGGAAAATTGAAAATACGGTAGAACTACGCTTCGAAAATCGGGAGAATTCGGGAGCAAAGTTATTGTTTGAAAATCGGGAGAATACGTGAGGATAAAACAACAACTACATGTGGCTCAGGTAAAATATTGAAAACAAAGTTACATAAATGTGGGAATTTTGCAGTACCTTGTCCTAATTTGATTTTGTTGATGGTGTTCCAAAATGCTTTTGCATCTCCATCTTCTGATGAAGATTAATAAAAATTACGAAGTTCCCTCCACTCAGTGTCAACTGTTTGTAAATCATTCAGAAAATTAGGAAAATGACTTGAAATCGGCATTATTTACTCAAATGTGCGTGATTTTACACTCGAAGCGCGAGAATTGTATAAATCGGGAGAAAATCATTGCATATCGGGAGATCGGGAGATGAAGTACAAAATCAGTAGATCTCCCGCAAAATCGGGAGGTTCGGGAAAACTGCTGTAGGTTTCGGTGCATATTTTTACCTTCAATGAAGCCTTCTGGAGGATACCCACAATCTCGTCGACCTCACTTTTCAGTGCCGAGTTTCTGTACAAGAAGTCAAAGTGAAGCCAAGGCTGTCGAAACCGTTTCATACATGCATCTTCTCCTCTTTGCAAATAGTCCTTGTATTCTTGGCATGAAATGTTTTCTTCCTCTAGAGTAAATCCAAATGATGATTCTGAAACCAGATCAGAAATAACGACTTTACCAACCTACCTGAACTTGACTGACAAATAATGCACAGCAAAAACCACATAAGGAAGAGTTTTCGTGCCTTATGTGGTTTTCGCTGTTATGATTATATTTTAATTTCCTGAAAATAATTTTCATAGGGATCCGCAAGTTTCTATGAGAAAAACTCATGGGAGCGGAGTCGCAGGAAATAGCTAGTCGGAATACATTTAAATGATAAAATAAATAGAACGTATCCTCACGCTAGAATGAAATGACATTTAATGTGTCACTGATTTTATTTTATAAACTCAACTCAACTCAAAATGTTTTATTCTATATTTATATTAGTTGTCTATATTTGTCTTGCTCATTTACCGCCGTCGCGAGCATTTTCGTCTACGTGACTTCGTCAGTGAGAGTCTTTACATAAGGCTCTGTGAAACGCTTATCCTGAGTAAACTTAATTATTGCATATCCGTTTACGGTCCATGTTGTATCAAAAATCTCTTCGACTTATTCAGCGCGTTCAGAATCTTTGCGCGCGTTTTTGTTTTAGTATTCCCCCTCGATCCCATATTACCCCATACCTTAACGATGCAGGCATCCTGAACATGACTGGAAGACGTGAGTATCACCTTGTTGTTTATTGTTCGGTGTCTTTATAACTAGACGTCCTAAGTATCTTTTCAATAAAATTAAATGGACTAATTCAAATAGAAACCAACGTAGCTTTAGAATTGACAACACCTCCTGCCCTCGTGCTAAAACAGCAGCTTTTAGGGGCGGTTTTAGATATGCGGCTTCAAAGTGTTGGAACAATATACCACCACCCCTTCGAAAAATAAAATCACTCCACACTTTTAAGCAGCATCTAAAGAAATATCTTTTTTCGCGCGTTTTGGAATGTAATTTTATAATTTGGCTCAGAATAACCAGTGAAACAAAATACCTTCGGCTTTAAAACCACTAAAATTCCACGGTGTATTTGCGGTGGTTGGGAATTGAATACGAGTGCTTACCAAATATCATTCTTAGTGTCGTATAAGCTATCATTAGCTTGTGGCTGACGGAACTATGCCCAACGTTAGGTTCCATATCTTTAATTAATAATCTTGAATGCTTATTTACAACATGCAAGAAGTTCACGACTTCTTTCGAAGAAAAAGCTGGGTGCACCATCTTAATACTACGTCTCCATAATGAAGCTGCAATAAAGATAAAAAAAGCTTTAAAGGTAAGACAGACGGACGCATAGACATGCAGGCAGTATAGTATGGTCTCGTTTGGGAGCCCGAAAAACTATTTATTAGTTTCAAAAAGGTTTATGCACCCTTAAATTTGCAAAACATTTAAAACAAAAAAAAACATGGCATGTATATGGTTTCATGGCGTTTTTTGCCACAATCAAAGTCCAAAGATGAGAAATCCTTTATAAAAAATAAAAACAAAGAAATTTGGACTTAAGGCTGGAAGATAGCAGCGTGGCGGGAAATTCAATTTTTTTACAGTTTTTTACATTTTTGTAGTGGCACTGCGCAAAAACCTTGTCGTAGACCAGAACACATAATGAATGATTGTTCTGTTGTTTACAGAATTTTTTTGTTTTAATGAAAAGAATACTGTTTTATTGCCGCGAACGAAAAATCGCTGAACAAAAATAGCTCAGTTTAGCTACAAAATGTAAAAAAATGTGAACATTTTTAATTTCCCGCCACGTTGCTATCGTCCACCCTTAAATTACATAATTGTATGTTCGTTTACCATTTGCAGTTAATATACTGCCACCGAAGAGAGGGTCCGTGTATTTGTAAATGAAAGCTTTATCTAGACAAGTATTTGCTATCGCTACATATGAATCAGGATCCGTCACGACTGAAAATAAAATTATTTGATTAATTAAGTCCACGTTTTGATATACGAGTAGCTACCGGTATAATTATCTTGAATCGCGTTTTGTTAGCTACACACAATGTTTTATTTGTATTTTCGTTTCTTAACAGCTAAAAATATGATACCGATTGAAAAATTACCATTTTCTTTAGTCTTTCTTTAGATTTTATATCTTTAGAGTCACCGAAACTTGAGTCCTGGGGGTTACCCTTGACGCTATTGCGATCAAATTGAAAAAGTTTTTAAATTAATTTCTCTTTGAATTCGCATAGTAATGCTTTATTTTAAATACTCTGTAATTTTTATTCAAAGGTAAGGCTGTTTTATTTAATAAAAACACAAAATGCGTCTTAATTTGTGAAATATTAAATTTTATAAATTGCGCCGTATGGCGGTCGTATTGGAAAAATGCAAGAAGGGGCTGTACGGTATCTTTTTAACACGCTTTTATAAGCTTGGCCTGTATGTATGTATGTATGTATGTATGTAACGGAATCTTTGAGCATAATTTTTACCAATTTCCAGAAGTCTGATTAATTTGAATCTTTGCATACGTATCAAGGACCAATGATAATGCAATAATTTGATAACAGTTTCCCATTATACCCCTACAGTGCCAATATACAGGGTGGATTTTTGAGACGGGGCAGTAAGGGCAGGCACCTTAACCGTTATAGTTACAGGAAAACGTTCTTAGGAGACCTTTCATAACTTTTTGAGATATTATGAACTGCATTCACAGATTTTGGTTAAAAATGTACGGTCAGCAAAAAAATGCTAAAACACCAAAATTTTTTTTTTAGTTTCAAGATTCAAGATATTTATTTGCTTTATACCAATCGATTCTCTTTCATGTAGGGATTAAAAGACTCTAAGGAGCCAACTGAGGTTTGAGTACTAGAAATGTCAGAAATTAACAAAAAAATGATATTTCGAACTTAAAAATTAAAAATAAATAACAGTTTAAAAAAACTAAAAAAACACGTGTTATAGCTAACCGAACTAAAAAGTAGAAAATAAATTTTAATTACAAAGAGTTTAAAATTATAATAACATTTAAGTTATTAACAGAATAATACAATTTAGAGTAAAAAAAGCGTGGGGTGCATCTCATAGATAGTTGCCAATAGAATGATTGTAACATCTAATATATCAAGCACCCCACGCTTTTTACTCTGAATTGTATTATTCTGTTAATAACTTAAATTTTATTATAATTTTAGATTAGATTAGATTAGAATATTCTTTATTGTACTAGAAAACATTTAAATTCTTTGTAATTAAAAATTATTTTCTACTTTTTGGTTCGGTTAGCTATAAAAGCGTGTTTTTTTAGTTTTTTTAAACTGTTATTTTTATAAGTTGATACCTACCAGGGTTGGCATTTTTCTTTGTCTTTACCATGACAGAGTATTAAATATATAATTATTTTTTATGTAGATAGTGTTTATAATTTAGTTGCTATAGTCCTTGCCATATGGATAGTATAGTGTACGTTAACACTTGACAACGGTTAGAAATAGTAAAGGTATAACTTATAAAATAGAATTTAAAGAAAGAAAAATACATTGATATTAAATTATATCTTACCTATTTTGATATTATAAAAGCATAGTTTTATTATTTTCCACAGAATATTATCTACTGTTTTATAAAAATTGTGATTATCGCGGAAAAGTGTTTTATTTGATTGTTTAGTTTATGAAAATAAAGGAAATACCTTTTTATACTTATAGTTAGGTATACAGGGTGTTAAAAGACCGCCAACAAAGCGGGAAACCACTTATTGTCCTCATCATATTGAACATTTTTGCCCAAGGTACTATGGGAAATCAACGGTTTCCGCGATAATGAGGTTCAAAGTCGGACTTTTTAAAACTTTTTTTTTGCAGAAATGTATTCAGTATCTTATTTAGTATTTAGTTCTTAACATACCTGCTCAAGAAGCCATATCAAAATTATGAATATTTCTTACAGAAAACAACGTTAAAATTGCATCCCGCAATGTATTCTGAACATCGGCACTTAAAGTTAAGGTAACATAAACTTATACCTACGCTTGCGCAATATGACTTCTGTGCGTTACACATCCATTGCGTATTAAATTATTTTTCGAAATTATAACCTAAAAAACCAAAATCATTTCCCAGCAATAATTTATCGAAAAAGTATTTGGTTTTGGTGTCTAGTTCGCGTGGCTTTCAGGTCTGTTGGCGGTCTTTTAACACCCTGTATAGCAACAATTCCGAGCACTTACAAATTGATCCCCTAAAAATAAGCAAAATCCGAATTAGGTATAGGTACCACCTCGTTTCGAAAAAAAGTGGACAACGACAGCTAGCGGTACGTCACCATTGGTTCCTGTTTTTGTTGTTCAGTCGTTTGCGGACAGCCTGTGTACTTACGTTTTCGAGTAATTCGTAAGATTCATATAATTCAACAAACTTAAATAACAGAATATTTGTTTTCGTTGCGTTTCTGTTATTGAATCTGTTGTTATTTGTGAAAGAAGGAGACATTGTTGACGACATGAGTTTGGAAGAACCAGGTCAGTCAAGTTCAGGTGGGCAGAGATGGAAACGAAGCCGAAGCATAATAGAACCTGCATCAGTTACTTCAATACAATAATTTTATATGTAGATGAATTAAGTAAGTAATCTAGACATTTAACCTCAAAAATTATTCAAACTTGAACGATTTACCGTAGTAAACTGGGGTTGGTGTGTACTTTTCGAAGCCCCGTTTAAAACCGGTCAAGTATGAGTTGGACTCGCGCTCTACGGGTTCCTTACTGCCATAAATATAATACAATTTCGAATTCCTATCTATTTTCATGTTTGCCATAGAGTTTTATTAGTGTGTGGTTTTTTGGAGCGTTAGTAACTTACACACAGGCCCGGTTTCTGAATTGAGAATTTTAACTAAGCACATACAGTCGGCCACAGCCTCAGATACCCCTTTTTGTTCGATTGGCGCCCTTATGCCGCGCGCGATAAGAGCTGCCATGGGGTATCTGAGATTGTGGCCGACCGTACTTACGTATCGCTCTGTCACGCTCTTTAGTGAGAAATCTGCAGAGACAGGACGATACTTACCCATTTGCTTAGCAAAATTCTAAACTCAGAAACCGGGCTACAGTCTATTTGTAAACTACTTCTACATTTAACTAGCAGTGCCTGGTGGCATTGCCTGTCATAGTTATGATAAAGGTTTGCAACCCCTGGTTAAACGACAAAAACCTTTTAGGAGACTAAGGCCCGGTTTCTGAATTGAGAAATTTACTAAGCAAATACTTAAGTATCGTCCTGTCACGCTCTTGTTTGAGAAATCTGCAGAGACAGGACGATACTTAAGTACCTATTTGCTTAGTGAATTTCTCAATTCAGAAATCGGCAGAAAGGCCCGGTTTCGGAATTAAGAATTTTACTAAGCAAATACCTAAGAATCGTTCTGTCACGCTCTTTTGTGAGAAATCTGCAGAGAAAGGACGATACTTACCTATTTGCTTAGTGAATTTCTCAATTCAGAAACCGGCAGAATATCTCGCCATCTTGCAGAGTTCAAGCTAAACTCAGTCGGATACTCTTGTATAAGTAGTAGGTACACTACCTACAATGTTGTTGGTTACTCACCAAACATAGGACATGGTCCCATCCAAAATTTAATAATTCCGTCCCCTTTATTTGCTTCTTTGCTGAATTGACAAATCAATTCAAATAAATCTGAAAATATATTTTCACATTATTTTTTCATAAACTAAGTAAGTACAGTCTGTTGATAGATATTTTCTTATTCTATTAAATAATTAAATGCTATTATTAGCCTTACAGAAAGCAAGTTTCGAATAATATTACTTCCTCAGACCTTCTATATTACGGTCTGTGGTTACTTCGATACTTTCATTTTGTTATAAGAAAATAAAAAAATATAAAAATAACAATAATTCGGTTCGGATGCCACCAAAAAACTAAAGCCTTTGCATCTATGTAATGAGATGATTAAATTTATACAGCATCCAGTGGCACCTTCACTCACACTAGATGGGTGAAGAGATCACTCGGCGTTTTGTGCCTGAGACATTTTTTTAGGTGGAGTAGGCTTGCCCAGTACCTATAATACCATCCTGACAGCTTAGCCGGCCTAGCCCACAGGAAAGACAAGTCAATACGTTACGATGCCACCAAACAGGTGGATAAATGTGGCAGCTTAGACCATCCCCTCAATAACTAGTGGTTCGCCCCGAACTGTGAACTCGCGACCCCATATAAACTTAACAACCCCTCGACCGATTTGGCTCATGTTCAAACTATAAAAATTCTTTTAATTTAATTTACCCGCCTACCAAATTTCATAACGATCCGACCAAATTTACTCAAGTTATCGTCGAACGAAAATTCATTCATACATACAAACTCGTACATACAAACATACATACATACAAACATACAAACGCCGGATTGTTCAAGTAGACTCGTAGAACGTCGCTCGCTCGTTCAATAATATGCTACAGACCGTCAAGTACTATATGTTGGCGTTCCTGTGGCGTGGCGGCGCCTCCTCTATACTTTGGTTTGCCGCTTTTTTGTTTTAGTATTACGTTAAATTACCTAGTACGTTTTTTTGCCACACGCCAACTTACACTTGACGCGCTGTAACAAGGAAATCCGACCAAAAACATTCTGTAAAAAACTAGCCATGTCTCGATGGAGCTGCTTGTTTATCTCTAAAAAGTAATGAAATCTAGACAAAGTCGTGCCAAGTCTAAGGTTTCTTACTGCGATTTCTTTATTATTATAGGTAATGTTGTGTGACTTGGCCGTTGAAGGGTACACAAGGGTACAAAACCAGGTGCTCCATGACACCATTGCACCAATCTGACGCCAGAACCGCTTGTGTACCCTTCAACGGCCAAGTCACACAACATTACCTATAATAATAAAGAAATCGCAGTAAGGAACCTTAGACTTGGCACAACTTTGTCTAGATTTCATTACTTTTTAGAGATAAACAAGCAGCTCTGTGAGATATGGCTAGTTTTTACAGAATGTTTTTGGTGGGATTTCACTTCTTTTTGTAGAAACGTGGGCATATTGATTTATTTTATTAGATTTTCTTATTTGACACAGTTTTTAATTTGTGTAATGTTCGAGTAGAATAAAGTTAATCGTTCGACTATTTCTTCTTGTTAACTTGTAAGTATAAGTATAAAAGCCAGTTCTTTTCATTTTATTTATATGCGTATTAAAAGCAGAAGGGGAGGCATTCGCCCAGCAGTGGGACGCTATAGGCTAGATTAAGTTAGAAGATGTGTCCCACTACGCTGGATTTTTGTAATGACAGTCGATTTTTTTATGTACCAATAGTAGAAGGGGGCATAACCATATCAGCACTAATAGAGCTGAGACCAGCTGAGGGTTCTTCATCAGATACTTCATACCTTCGATTTTTGACATCAAATGAAGCGGCCCACCAAGTTGAATATTTTGTATTTCGAAAACGGTTAAACTTACTTTTACTTACTAGTACTAGTTCTATTATGATGATCATGAGTGAGTGAGTGAGTGAGTGTCTGTCATAAATGCGAAACTTGGCTTTCGCTTAACTTCGGAACTAAATGACCTACAGACTTGAAATTTTGGATTTTAAGTATGTGATTATAGCTTACTGGATGACGAAAATTTCTGCATTCTGGTCTTATCCAGAGGTTCTCAAATAGGGGCCTGAAAATGCGGCGAAATGTTTCCAGTAAAGGATGGTACGGCAGTGTTTGCTTCGCGCTCGACCTGGCGGGGGCACTGCCGTGCCCCCAGAACTGCCGTGCCCCCAGAACTGCCGTGCCCCCAGATAATAAATTACATAATGGTTGGTACTCACGGCTATTATCCTTACAGGCCACATATCCATGCCCTACCAAGGGCAGAGCCCCAGATGCCGTCGGTATACGAAAAGCGAAACGCAATAAACGAAAATAATTCACAATAGGCTTCCATGCGTAGAAGAAAAATAAATAAAGAACAGAAAGCCCTAGCAGTAGCAGCCACATTCTCAATATCAGGTTACAGGAAAACTGTTCGAAAATTATGTAGGTACTGTGTCTGCCTTTTATATGGGTTTGTATAAGCATGTCAAGAGGTACAAACACACCATGCGAGTCCAAATTTCATTGCAAAATCGTGGCTAAATTAACACACGCATTTGTTTTATCGCCTCAACTGTTTGTAAAAGCTATCATAAAGTTATCAAATTTTTAGAGACATTTTTAACCCCCGGCCCAAAGAGGGGTTTTATAAGTTTGACCGCTATGTATATGTCTGTCTCTGTATGTCTGTCTATCTGTCTGTGTTGTCTGTAGCACCGTATAGTACGTACGTAGCTCTTAAACGGGTGAACCGATTTGGCTGCGGCTTTTTTAAATATTTGAAAGCAGGTTTTCCAGCGAGTGTTCATGTTTTATCGGAATCAGTTCAGCCGTTTAAGGAATATGCTAATTTGAAACTAAAATATCGGGGTATTTTAATTAATTGATAGGTATGCGATATATTATGTATTTTAATTTTGTTTCGATGAAGAATTTGTCATTTTGTCAAAATTGTATTGTTGACGAAGGCATCATCCCGATTTTGTCATTGATATTCGAGGAAAATAGAGAAAAAGGCTTTCGCGACCTTTTTCGAGCATGCATGCTACGGAGAAAGAGATGGTGACTGCATCAACAATTAGATAAGTTAATATGTAGCTTGTACAATTGTACATTTCCCACTAGCAGGGCGAAGGCCTTCTCAATCTTTAATCAAATTTAATCAATTAAACACTTAAAACGTACACAGCATATTTTTTAATGGCACTCATTTGGCTTACCTGTCATGTTCCTCATTTGAGGACGTGCGGAACCCAGGCTTTACATTACAGAAACAAGCAAAAACGTCAGTAAGATGAAAACACGTGTAACAGACTTTAGGCCGTCTTCTTAAATGCCACTTAAGTCACCATTTAAATCGACTTTTGTATGAAGATTTTAGTTAAATGCTGTTTAAACCACATTTAAGGAAGTGGTGCAAGACGGTCTAAGGACGGCATGCAGAAAAGCTCAATTTAGTCAAATGTTGTATGGAGAATCTGTTAGCATTTTACCAAAGCAGTTTCTGCAAGCCGCCCTTATATGTAAAGGCATCTTAATCCTCATTTGTTTCTTGTTATTTCGGTCTTAAATTAGTAACTCGTATCCTTATTACAAATGAAAATAATTAATTGAAGCCAAAGGTCAAAATTATTAATTACAACGTCAAACAGAAAAACAAACGTAATTAAACCTTGTTATTTTATTTTTACTTTTATCTGTATGTGTCTGTCTGTGTCTTTGTCTGTGGCACCGTAGCTCTTAAACGGGTGAACCGATTTGGATGCGTTTTTTTTAAATATTTGAATCCAGGTTTTCCAACGAGTTAGTACCTATTTATGCGATATTTGTTTCGATGAACAACTGGTCAAAATTGTATCGTTGACAACTTTCGATTTTTACCCGACTACGCGAAGCAAAAAGGAGGGTTATGATTTTAGCAGCGTATGTATGCATGTATGTATGTATGTATGTATGTATGTGGGTATGTATGTTTGTGTGTTCATCTGTTCCCTCGCAGAGCCTAAACTACTCGGCCGATTTCAACAAATGAGGTGTCGTTGGATTCGTCTTAATCACCCAGGTAACAAAGGATAGTTTAATTTTGAAAAAAATCAAGATCGCGGCTGTGCTGCGCCCTAAAGTGGTGGACCTAAAAATAGAAATTATCGGATACCATTGTCATGGGTATCAAATGAAAGGGCTTTAAAAGACCTTTTCAAAAATGTACAACACATGTAGCGTCAACATAACAAATAGAACGAAAAATTCATAAATATGTTTCTTTTGCCCTTCTTGGTTCTATTCTTGGTGATCGTCCAAAATGACTTACTAAAAAGCTCAAAAATAAATAGAAGTTAAAAACTAAAACCCGACTACTAAAAGGCTTAAAACAAGACCTGTTTATCCTTAAAATAGACTCATAGATAATTAATCGTAGTCGGAGGACACCACATTCGCATTTGATAAACCGATGGCCTCCGACTACGATTAATTATCTATGAGTCTATTTTAAGGATAAACAGGTCTTGTTTTAAGCCTTTTAGTAGTCGGGTTTTAGTTTTTAACTTCTATTTTGTCATTGATATTCGAGTAGAATAGAGAAAACGCTTTCTCGAGCATGCATGCTGAGGGGAAAGAGGTGGTGACTGCATCAACAATTAGGTAAGTTAAGATGTAGCCTGTACAATTGTACATGTCCCACTCACTAGCTGGGCGAAGGCTTTATCGTAACAAATATCCTGAAATACCTACCTATCTGAAATCTTACTCTTAAGGTTTCCACAAACAATTAATAATGTTTAATCAATTAAACATGTATAACGTACAAAGTATCCTTTTATATGGCACTCATAAGACTTACCTGTCATGTTATGATGTTACTGATACAATACAGTCAACCCAATTGCCATTAAATTTTGCCGCTGCACATTTTTTTTACTAATTCGTTGTATGGTATGGTACGGCCATGGTAGTTCTTATTATCACGCGCACCATCAGTGGGCCAACCGAGCTAAAAGGGGTATCCTAGGGTGTCGCTCACTGTAGTCACTGTGTACGTTCTGTGTCTTCTTGAGAGGTGGCTGGAGCCCGCAGGATGTTTTTCACCGGGTTCGATAGAGAGACGAAATTATAGGCTTTTTTAATACAGTTGCTCAAAAAGTGGCGTATTGCAGGGACGTATAGCGTTCGGGATGTGGGCTATTACACACTCGTGCTTTTTTTTTACCTTTCCCGCACTCGTGCGTTCTCTTTCCCAACTTTCAAAATAATGTCTATTAAAAAAAAAACCAACCATGAAGTTTTTATTAAAAAAGTTTTTGTGATTCATGCAAATACGTATATTTCTAAAAAGAAGCTACTAAGATCAGCTACAAGATCCTGTAAGGATGAGGCATATGCCAAATGAAAGAGCACCATGAGCACAACAATTGTCTAGAAGAGCTCATCGAAATCGGTCCCGGTGATTTCGAGTAATCTGCGTTTTTATCGATTCGAGTGATTTCGGGTAATTACAAGTTTTTTTTACTATGGAAGGTCCTGCAAGGATCAGCGGTATGTCAAATGAAAGAGCTTGATGTAGTCACCGATTACACCGAAGCTCATCGAAATCGGTCCCGGTGCCCATAGTTTTTTAATCGATTCAAGTTTTTTCGATTAATGACAGATATTTTTTTTCTTCGAGATCCTGCAAGGATGACGCATATGCCAAATGAAAGAGCACCATGAGCACAACAATTGTCTAGAAGAGCTCATCGAAATCGGTCCCGGTGATTTCGAGTAATCTGCGTTTTTATCGATTCGAGTGATTTCGGGTAATTACAAGTTTATTTTACTATGGAAGGTCCTGCAAGGATCAGCGGTATGTCAAATGAAAGAGCTTGATGTAGTCACCGATTACACCGAAGCTCATCGAAATCGGTCCCGGTGCCCATAGTTTTTTAATCGATTCAAGTTTTTTCGATTAATGACAGATATTTTTTTTCTCCGAGATCCTGCAAGGATGACGCATATGCCAAATGAAAGAGCACCATGAGCACAACAATTGTCTAGAAGAGCTCATCGAAATCGGTCCCGGTGATTTCGAGTAATCTGCGTTTTTATCGATTCGAGTGATTTCGGGTAATTACAAGTTTTTTTTACTATGGAAGGTCCTGCAAGGATCAGCGGTATGTCAAATGAAAGAGCTTGATGTAGTCACCGATTACACCGAAGCTCATCGAAATCGGTCCCGGTGCCCATAGTTTTTTAATCGATTCAAGTTTTTTCGATTAATGACAGATATTTTTTTTCTCCGAGATCCTGCAAGGATGACGCATATGCCAAATGAAAGAGCACCATGAGCACAACAATTGTCTAGAAGAGCTCATCGAAATCGGTCCCGGTGATTTCGAGTAATCTGCGTTTTTATCGATTCGAGTGATTTCGGGTAATTACAAGTTTATTTTACTATGGAAGGTCCTGCAAGGATCAGCGGTATGTCAAATGAAAGAGCTTGATGTAGTCACCGATTACACCGAAGCTCATCGAAATCGGTCCCGGTGCCCATAGTTTTTTAATCGATTCAAGTTTTTTCGATTAATGACAGATATTTTTTTTCTCCGAGATCCTGCAAGGATGACGCATATGCCAAATGAAAGAGCACCATGAGCACAACAATTGTCTAGAAGAGCTCATTGAAATCGGTCCCGGTGATTTCGAGTAATCTGCGTTTTTATCGATTCGAGTGATTTCGGGTAATTACAAGTTTTTTTTACTATGGAAGGTCCTGCAAGGATCAGCGGTATGTCAAATGAAAGAGCTTGATGTAGTCACCGATTACACCGAAGCTCATCGAAATCGGTCCCGGTGCCCATAGTTTTTTAATCGATTCAAGTTTTTTCGATTAATGACAGATATTTTTCTTCTCCGAGATCCTGCAAGGATGAGGCATATGCCAAATGAAAGAGCACCATGAGCACAACAATTGTCTAGAAGAGCTCATCGAAATCGGTCCCGGTGATTTCGAGTAATCTGCGTTTTTATCGATTCGAGTGATTTCGGGTAATTACAAGTTTATTTTACTATGGAAGGTCCTGCAAGGATCAGCGGTATGTCAAATGAAAGAGCTTGATGTAGTCACCGATTACACCGAAGCTCATCGAAATCGGTCCCGGTGCCCATAGTTTTTTAATCGATTCAAGTTTTTTCGATTAATGACAGATATTTTTTTTCTCCGAGATCCTGCAAGGATGACGCATATGCCAAATGAAAGAGCACCATGAGCACAACAATTGTCTAGAAGAGCTCATCGAAATCGGTCCCGGTGATTTCGAGTAATCTGCGTTTTTATCGATTCGAGTGATTTCGGGTAATTACAAGTTTTTTTTACTATGGAAGGTCCTGCAAGGATCAGCGGTATGTCAAATGAAAGAGCTTGATGTAGTCACCGATTACACCGAAGCTCATCGAAATCGGTCCCGGTGCCCATAGTTTTTTAATCGATTCAAGTTTTTTCGATTAATGACAGATATTTTTCTTCTCCGAGATCCTGCAAGGATGAGGCATATGCCAAATGAAAGAGCACCATGAGCACAACAATTGTCTAGAAGAGCTCATCGAAATCGGTCCCGGTGATTTCGAGTAATCTGCGTTTTTATCGATTCGAGTGATTTCGGGTAATTACAAGTTTATTTTACTATGGAAGGTCCTGCAAGGATCAGCGGTATGTCAAATGAAAGAGCTTGATGTAGTCACCGATTACACCGAAGCTCATCGAAATCGGTCCCGGTGCCCATAGTTTTTTAATCGATTCAAGTTTTTTCGATTAATGACAGATATTTTTTTTCTCCGAGATCCTGCAAGGATGACGCATATGCCAAATGAAAGAGCACCATGAGCACAACAATTGTCTAGAAGAGCTCATCGAAATCGGTCCCGGTGATTTCGAGTAATCTGCGTTTTTATCGATTCGAGTGATTTCGGGTAATTACAAGTTTTTTTTACTATGGAAGGTCCTGCAAGGATCAGCGGTATGTCAAATGAAAGAGCTTGATGTAGTCACCGATTACACCGAAGCTCATCGAAATCGGTCCCGGTGCCCATAGTTTTTTAATCGATTCAAGTTTTTTCGATTAATGACAGATATTTTTTTTCTCCGAGATCCTGCAAGGATGACGCATATGCCAAATGAAAGAGCACTATGAGCACAACAATTGTCTAGAAGAGCTCATCGAAATCGGTCCCGGTGATTTCGAGTAATCTGCGTTTTTATCGATTCGAGTGATTTCGGGTAATTACAAGTTTATTTTACTATGGAAGGTCCTGCAAGGATCAGCGGTATGTCAAATGAAAGAGCTTGATGTAGTCACCGATTACACCGAAGCTCATCGAAATCGGTCCCGGTGCCCATAGTTTTTTAATCGATTCAAGTTTTTTCGATTAATGACAGATATTTTTTTTCTCCGAGATCCTGCAAGGATGACGCATATGCCAAATGAAAGAGCACCATGAGCACAACAATTGTCTAGAAGAGCTCATCGAAATCGGTCCCGGTGATTTCGAGTAATCTGCGTTTTTATCGATTCGAGTGATTTCGGGTAATTACAAGTTTTTTTTACTATGGAAGGTCCTGCAAGGATCAGCGGTATGTCAAATGAAAGAGCTTGATGTAGTCACCGATTACACCGAAGCTCATCGAAATCGGTCCCGGTGCCCATAGTTTTTTAATCGATTCAAGTTTTTTCGATTAATGACAGATATTTTTCTTCTCCGAGATCCTGCAAGGATGAGGCATATGCCAAATGAAAGAGCACCATGAGCACAACAATTGTCTAGAAGAGCTCATCGAAATCGGTCCCGGTGATTTCGAGTAATCTGCGTTTTTATCGATTCGAGTGATTTCGGGTAATTACAAGTTTTTTTTACTATGGAAGGTCCTGCAAGGATCAGCGGTATGTCAAATGAAAGAGCTTGATGTAGTCACCGATTACACCGAAGCTCATCGAAATCGGTCCCGGTGCCCATAGTTTTTTAATCGATTCAAGTTTTTTCGATTAATGACAGATATTTTTTTTCTCCGAGATCCTGCAAGGATGACGCATATGCCAAATGAAAGAGCACTATGAGCACAACAATTGTCTAGAAGAGCTCATCGAAATCGGTCCCGGTGATTTCGAGTAATCTGCGTTTTTATCGATTCGAGTGATTTCGGGTAATTACAAGTTTATTTTACTATGGAAGGTCCTGCAAGGATCAGCGGTATGTCAAATGAAAGAGCTTGATGTAGTCACCGATTACACCGAAGCTCATCGAAATCGGTCCCGGTGCCCATAGTTTTTTAATCGATTCAAGTTTTTTCGATTAATGACAGATATTTTTTTTCTCCGAGATCCTGCAAGGATGACGCATATGCCAAATGAAAGAGCACCATGAGCACAACAATTGTCTAGAAGAGCTCATCGAAATCGGTCCCGGTGATTTCGAGTAATCTGCGTTTTTATCGATTCGAGTGATTTCGGGTAATTACAAGTTTTTTTTACTATGGAAGGTCCTGCAAGGATCAGCGGTATGTCAAATGAAAGAGCTTGATGTAGTCACCGATTACACCGAAGCTCATCGAAATCGGTCCCGGTGCCCATAGTTTTTTAATCGATTCAAGTTTTTTCGATTAATGACAGATATTTTTTTTCTCCGAGATCCTGCAAGGATGAGGCATATGCCAAATGAAAGAGCACCATGAGCACAACAATTGTCTAGAAGAGCTCATCGAAATCGGTCCCGGTGATTTCGAGTAATCTGCGTTTTTATCGATTCGAGTGATTTCGGGTAATTACAAGTTTTTTTTACTATGGAAGGTCCTGCAAGGATCAGCGGTATGTCAAATGAAAGAGCTTGATGTAGTCACCGATTACACCGAAGCTCATCGAAATCGGTCCCGGTGCCCATAGTTTTTTAATCGATTCAAGTTTTTTCGATTAATGACAGATATTTTTTTTCTCCGAGATCCTGCAAGGATGACGCATATGCCAAATGAAAGAGCACCATGAGCACAACAATTGTCTAGAAGAGCTCATCGAAATCGGTCCCGGTGATTTCGAGTAATCTGCGTTTTTATCGATTCGAGTGATTTCGGGTAATTACAAGTTTTTTTTACTATGGAAGGTCCTGCAAGGATCAGCGGTATGTCAAATGAAAGAGCTTGATGTAGTCACCGATTACACCGAAGCTCATCGAAATCGGTCCCGGTGCCCATAGTTTTTTAATCGATTCAAGTTTTTTCGATTAATGACAGATATTTTTTTTCTCCGAGATCCTGCAAGGATGACGCATATGCCAAATGAAAGAGCACCATGAGCACAACAATTGTCTAGAAGAGCTCATCGAAATCGGTCCCGGTGATTTCGAGTAATCTGCGTTTTTATCGATTCGAGTGATTTCGGGTAATTACAAGTTTTTTTTACTATGGAAGGTCCTGCAAGGATCAGCGGTATGTCAAATGAAAGAGCTTGATGTAGTCACCGATTACACCGAAGCTCATCGAAATCGGTCCCGGTGCCCATAGTTTTTTAATCGATTCAAGTTTTTTCGATTAATGACAGATATTTTTTTTCTCCGAGATCCTGCAAGGATGACGCATATGCCAAATGAAAGAGCACCATGAGCACAACAATTGTCTAGAAGAGCTCATCGAAATCGGTCCCGGTGATTTCGAGTAATCTGCGTTTTTATCGATTCGAGTGATTTCGGGTAATTACAAGTTTTTTTTACTATGGAAGGTCCTGCAAGAATCAGCGGTATGTCAAATGAAAGAGCTTGATGTAGTCACCGATTACACCGAAGCTCATCGAAATCGGTCCCGGTGCCCATAGTTTTTTAATCGATTCAAGTTTTTTCGATTAATGACAGATATTTTTTTTCTCCGAGATCCTGCAAGGATGACGCATATGCCAAATGAAAGAGCACCATGAGCACAACAATTGTCTAGAAGAGCTCATCGAAATCGGTCCCGGTGATTTCGAGTAATCTGCGTTTTTATCGATTCGAGTGATTTCGGGTAATTACAAGTTTTTTTTACTATGGAAGGTCCTGCAAGGATCAGCGGTATGTCAAATGAAAGAGCTTGATGTAGTCACCGATTACACCGAAGCTCATCGAAATCGGTCCCGGTGCCCATAGTTTTTTAATCGATTCAAGTTTTTTCGATTAATGACAGATATTTTTTTTCTCCGAGATCCTGCAAGGATGACGCATATGCCAAATGAAAGAGCACTATGAGCACAACAATTGTCTAGAAGAGCTCATCGAAATCGGTCCCGGTGATTTCGAGTAATCTGCGTTTTTATCGATTCGAGTGATTTCGGGTAATTACAAGTTTATTTTACTATGGAAGGTCCTGCAAGGATCAGCGGTATGTCAAATGAAAGAGCTTGATGTAGTCACCGATTACACCGAAGCTCATCGAAATCGGTCCCGGTGCCCATAGTTTTTTAATCGATTCAAGTTTTTTCGATTAATGACAGATATTTTTTTTCTCCGAGATCCTGCAAGGATGACGCATATGCCAAATGAAAGAGCACCATGAGCACAACAATTGTCTAGAAGAGCTCATCGAAATCGGTCCCGGTGATTTCGAGTAATCTGCGTTTTTATCGATTCGAGTGATTTCGGGTAATTACAAGTTTTTTTTACTATGGAAGGTCCTGCAAGGATCAGCGGTATGTCAAATGAAAGAGCTTGATGTAGTCACCGATTACACCGAAGCTCATCGAAATCGGTCCCGGTGCCCATAGTTTTTTAATCGATTCAAATTTTTTCGATTAATGACAGATATTTTTTTTCTCCGAGATCCTGCAAGGATGAGGCATATGCCAAATGAAAGAGCACCATGAGCACAACAATTGTCTAGAAGAGCTCATCGAAATCGGTCCCGGTGATTTCGAGTAATCTGCGTTTTTATCGATTCGAGTGATTTCGGGTAATTACAAGTTTTTTTTACTATGGAAGGTCCTGCAAGGATCAGCGGTATGTCAAATGAAAGAGCTTGATGTAGTCACCGATTACACCGAAGCTCATCGAAATCGGTCCCGGTGCCCATAGTTTTTTAATCGATTCAAGTTTTTTCGATTAATGACAGATATTTTTTTTCTCCGAGATCCTGCAAGGATGACGCATATGCCAAATGAAAGAGCACCATGAGCACAACAATTGTCTAGAAGAGCTCATCGAAATCGGTCCCGGTGATTTCGAGTAATCTGCGTTTTTATCGATTCGAGTGATTTCGGGTAATTACAAGTTTTTTTTACTATGGAAGGTCCTGCAAGGATCAGCGGTATGTCAAATGAAAGAGCTTGATGTAGTCACCGATTACACCGAAGCTCATCGAAATCGGTCCCGGTGCCCATAGTTTTTTAATCGATTCAAGTTTTTTCGATTAATGACAGATATTTTTTTTCTCCGAGATCCTGCAAGGATGACGCATATGCCAAATGAAAGAGCACCATGAGCACAACAATTGTCTAGAAGAGCTCATCGAAATCGGTCCCGGTGATTTCGAGTAATCTGCGTTTTTATCGATTCGAGTGATTTCGGGTAATTACAAGTTTTTTTTACTATGGAAGGTCCTGCAAGGATCAGCGGTATGTCAAATGAAAGAGCTTGATGTAGTCACCGATTACACCGAAGCTCATCGAAATCGGTCCCGGTGCCCATAGTTTTTTAATCGATTCAAGTTTTTTCGATTAATGACAGATATTTTTTTTCTCCGAGATCCTGCAAGGATGACGCATATGCCAAATGAAAGAGCACCATGAGCACAACAATTGTCTAGAAGAGCTCATCGAAATCGGTCCCGGTGATTTCGAGTAATCTGCGTTTTTATCGATTCGAGTGATTTCGGGTAATTACAAGTTTTTTTTACTATGGAAGGTCCTGCAAGGATCAGCGGTATGTCAAATGAAAGAGCTTGATGTAGTCACCGATTACACCGAAGCTCATCGAAATCGGTCCCGGTGCCCATAGTTTTTTAATCGATTCAAGTTTTTTCGATTAATGACAGATATTTTTTTTCTCCGAGATCCTGCAAGGATGACGCATATGCCAAATGAAAGAGCACCATGAGCACAACAATTGTCTAGAAGAGCTCATCGAAATCGGTCCCGGTGATTTCGAGTAATCTGCGTTTTTATCGATTCGAGTGATTTCGGGTAATTACAAGTTTATTTTACTATGGAAGGTCCTGCAAGGATCAGCGGTATGTCAAATGAAAGAGCTTGATGTAGTCACCGATTACACCGAAGCTCATCGAAATCGGTCCCGGTGCCCATAGTTTTTTAATCGATTCAAGTTTTTTCGATTAATGACAGATATTTTTTTTCTCCGAGATCCTGCAAGGATGACGCATATGCCAAATGAAAGAGCACCATGAGCACAACAATTGTCTAGAAGAGCTCATTGAAATCGGTCCCGGTGATTTCGAGTAATCTGCGTTTTTATCGATTCGAGTGATTTCGGGTAATTACAAGTTTTTTTTACTATGGAAGGTCCTGCAAGGATCAGCGGTATGTCAAATGAAAGAGCTTGATGTAGTCACCGATTACACCGAAGCTCATCGAAATCGGTCCCGGTGCCCATAGTTTTTTAATCGATTCAAGTTTTTTCGATTAATGACAGATATTTTTCTTCTCCGAGATCCTGCAAGGATGAGGCATATGCCAAATGAAAGAGCACCATGAGCACAACAATTGTCTAGAAGAGCTCATCGAAATCGGTCCCGGTGATTTCGAGTAATCTGCGTTTTTATCGATTCGAGTGATTTCGGGTAATTACAAGTTTTTTTTACTATGGAAGGTCCTGCAAGGATCAGCGGTATGTCAAATGAAAGAGCTTGATGTAGTCACCGATTACACCGAAGCTCATCGAAATCGGTCCCGGTGCCCATAGTTTTTTAATCGATTCAAGTTTTTTCGATTAATGACAGATATTTTTTTTCTCCGAGATCCTGCAAGGATGACGCATATGCCAAATGAAAGAGCACCATGAGCACAACAATTGTCTAGAAGAGCTCATCGAAATCGGTCCCGGTGATTTCGAGTAATCTGCGTTTTTATCGATTCGAGTGATTTCGGGTAATTACAAGTTTTTTTTACTATGGAAGGTCCTGCAAGGATCAGCGGTATGTCAAATGAAAGAGCTTGATGTAGTCACCGATTACACCGAAGCTCATCGAAATCGGTCCCGGTGCCCATAGTTTTTTAATCGATTCAAGTTTTTTCGATTAATGACAGATATTTTTTTTCTCCGAGATCCTGCAAGGATGACGCATATGCCAAATGAAAGAGCACCATGAGCACAACAATTGTCTAGAAGAGCTCATCGAAATCGGTCCCGGTGATTTCGAGTAATCTGCGTTTTTATCGATTCGAGTGATTTCGGGTAATTACAAGTTTTTTTTACTATGGAAGGTCCTGCAAGGATCAGCGGTATGTCAAATGAAAGAGCTT
Organism: Zelleria hepariella; assembly: GCA_949319315.1. Taxonomy (NCBI): domain Eukaryota; kingdom Metazoa; phylum Arthropoda; class Insecta; order Lepidoptera; family Yponomeutidae; genus Zelleria; species Zelleria hepariella. The sequence goes on from OX439384.1 coordinate 10,094,769, forward strand.
GATGTAGTCACCGATTACACCGAAGCTCATCGAAATCGGTCCCGGTGCCCATAGTTTTTTAATCGATTCAAGTTTTTTCGATTAATGACAGATATTTTTCTTCTCCGAGATCCTGCAAGGATGAGGCATATGCCAAATGAAAGAGCACCATGAGCACAACAATTGTCTAGAAGAGCTCATCGAAATCGGTCCCGGTGATTTCGAGTAATCTGCGTTTTTATCGATTCGAGTGATTTCGGGTAATTACAAGTTTATTTTACTATGGAAGGTCCTGCAAGGATCAGCGGTATGTCAAATGAAAGAGCTTGATGTAGTCACCGATTACACCGAAGCTCATCGAAATCGGTCCCGGTGCCCATAGTTTTTTAATCGATTCAAGTTTTTTCGATTAATGACAGATATTTTTTTTCTCCGAGATCCTGCAAGGATGACGCATATGCCAAATGAAAGAGCACCATGAGCACAACAATTGTCTAGAAGAGCTCATCGAAATCGGTCCCGGTGATTTCGAGTAATCTGCGTTTTTATCGATTCGAGTGATTTCGGGTAATTACAAGTTTTTTTTACTATGGAAGGTCCTGCAAGGATCAGCGGTATGTCAAATGAAAGAGCTTGATGTAGTCACCGATTACACCGAAGCTCATCGAAATCGGTCCCGGTGCCCATAGTTTTTTAATCGATTCAAGTTTTTTCGATTAATGACAGATATTTTTTTTCTCCGAGATCCTGCAAGGATGACGCATATGCCAAATGAAAGAGCACTATGAGCACAACAATTGTCTAGAAGAGCTCATCGAAATCGGTCCCGGTGATTTCGAGTAATCTGCGTTTTTATCGATTCGAGTGATTTCGGGTAATTACAAGTTTATTTTACTATGGAAGGTCCTGCAAGGATCAGCGGTATGTCAAATGAAAGAGCTTGATGTAGTCACCGATTACACCGAAGCTCATCGAAATCGGTCCCGGTGCCCATAGTTTTTTAATCGATTCAAGTTTTTTCGATTAATGACAGATATTTTTTTTCTCCGAGATCCTGCAAGGATGACGCATATGCCAAATGAAAGAGCACCATGAGCACAACAATTGTCTAGAAGAGCTCATCGAAATCGGTCCCGGTGATTTCGAGTAATCTGCGTTTTTATCGATTCGAGTGATTTCGGGTAATTACAAGTTTTTTTTACTATGGAAGGTCCTGCAAGGATCAGCGGTATGTCAAATGAAAGAGCTTGATGTAGTCACCGATTACACCGAAGCTCATCGAAATCGGTCCCGGTGCCCATAGTTTTTTAATCGATTCAAGTTTTTTCGATTAATGACAGATATTTTTTTTCTCCGAGATCCTGCAAGGATGACGCATATGCCAAATGAAAGAGCACCATGAGCACAACAATTGTCTAGAAGAGCTCATCGAAATCGGTCCCGGTGATTTCGAGTAATCTGCGTTTTTATCGATTCGAGTGATTTCGGGTAATTACAAGTTTATTTTACTATGGAAGGTCCTGCAAGGATCAGCGGTATGTCAAATGAAAGAGCTTGATGTAGTCACCGATTACACCGAAGCTCATCGAAATCGGTCCCGGTGCCCATAGTTTTTTAATCGATTCAAGTTTTTTCGATTAATGACAGATATTTTTTTTCTCCGAGATCCTGCAAGGATGACGCATATGCCAAATGAAAGAGCACCATGAGCACAACAATTGTCTAGAAGAGCTCATCGAAATCGGTCCCGGTGATTTCGAGTAATCTGCGTTTTTATCGATTCGAGTGATTTCGGGTAATTACAAGTTTTTTTTACTATGGAAGGTCCTGCAAGGATCAGCGGTATGTCAAATGAAAGAGCTTGATGTAGTCACCGATTACACCGAAGCTCATCGAAATCGGTCCCGGTGCCCATAGTTTTTTAATCGATTCAAGTTTTTTCGATTAATGACAGATATTTTTCTTCTCCGAGATCCTGCAAGGATGAGGCATATGCCAAATGAAAGAGCACCATGAGCACAACAATTGTCTAGAAGAGCTCATCGAAATCGGTCCCGGTGATTTCGAGTAATCTGCGTTTTTATCGATTCGAGTGATTTCGGGTAATTACAAGTTTTTTTTACTATGGAAGGTCCTGCAAGGATCAGCGGTATGTCAAATGAAAGAGCTTGATGTAGTCACCGATTACACCGAAGCTCATCGAAATCGGTCCCGGTGCCCATAGTTTTTTAATCGATTCAAGTTTTTTCGATTAATGACAGATATTTTTTTTCTCCGAGATCCTGCAAGGATGACGCATATGCCAAATGAAAGAGCACCATGAGCACAACAATTGTCTAGAAGAGCTCATCGAAATCGGTCCCGGTGATTTCGAGTAATCTGCGTTTTTATCGATTCGAGTGATTTCGGGTAATTACAAGTTTATTTTACTATGGAAGGTCCTGCAAGGATCAGCGGTATGTCAAATGAAAGAGCTTGATGTAGTCACCGATTACACCGAAGCTCATCGAAATCGGTCCCGGTGCCCATAGTTTTTTAATCGATTCAAGTTTTTTCGATTAATGACAGATATTTTTTTTCTCCGAGATCCTGCAAGGATGACGCATATGCCAAATGAAAGAGCACCATGAGCACAACAATTGTCTAGAAGAGCTCATCGAAATCGGTCCCGGTGATTTCGAGTAATCTGCGTTTTTATCGATTCGAGTGATTTCGGGTAATTACAAGTTTTTTTTTACTATGGAAGGTCCTGCAAGGATCAGCGGTATGTCAAATGAAAGAGCTTGATGTAGTCACCGATTACACCGAAGCTCATCGAAATCGGTCCCGGTGCCCACAGTTTTTTAATCGATTCAAGTTTTTTCGATTAATGACAGATATTTTTTTTCTCCGAGATCCTGCAAGGATGACGCATATGCCAAATGAAAGAGCACCATGAGCACAACAATTGTCTAGAAGAGCTCATCGAAATCGGTCCCGGTGATTTCGAGTAATCTGCGTTTT